>NW_019091402.1:51313-87225 GCF_001949145.1 Acanthaster planci | reverse complement strand
TACTGCCTCTTATCAACTTATCAGAACAAATTATTACTCTGACAATTAATTTGTTAACGTCTTGAAATTAATTATGATGATCCAGATAAGCTTTCTCTCCTGCATCTCAACGTCAGACGTTTAGGTAAAAAAATTGATGATTTAAAGACACGTCTTCATTCAGTAAATCGAAAGTTGTCAATTATTGGTTTTAACAAAACTTTCCTTAATGCCAACGGTAACTTAAATCTAAACCTACCTGGATACATCTTGGAGTCCAAGAAGAGGGAACAGAAAGTGGGAGATTTAGCTTTGCATATGTCATCGAGTCTCCAATATGTCCGAAGGTATGACATAGATGATCTAGGTAATGATTCACTGGAGTTTATTTTTGTTGACATTGTCACTCCTCGTCAATGTAAGAATCTTCTTGGTGGTGGTTTACACACATCCTAGAGCTACCTTTGAGCAAGTTATTACCTGCAGCATACAGACCTCATCTCAAAAGAAAGAAAACTTAGCTTCTTGTGTGGTGATTTCAACTTACATCGAATTAATGTTCATAACAATAAGCAGTCACAGGAAGATTCAGCACCTCTTATTAACAACTTATAAAGGTAACCAAACATCTGCTTCTCACATTGCAAACATTTTTTAAAATACCTGTAAATTAGATTTTTCCAAATGCGGGTATTTTAGTGACTGAGACCTCTGATCACTTCCCAGTATTCTCTTCATTTTCAGTATCAGTTAGTCATTCCAAGTTAAAGTCCACCGATGCACAGACTCGGAAACATTAACGAGAGGACATAATTTAAATAATGCTCCGAATTCCTGTGACTGGACAAGTGTGGCCTCTGCCCCTGATTCTAACATCGCCTTTACTAAGTTTGTGGGTGTTTTAAATTCAAGTGTGGACGAGCACACTCCGATCACAGTAAGTTCAACCTAATGGCAAACGTATTTATTATAATGAGCAGATTAAATTGCACAAAAGTAGTATCCGGAATACTTAGAAAATAATCAACGATGAAATAAGCAGCAAATCGTATTTTAGATAGCATTTTTAATAGCATTGACATCAATGGCGAAACTACTGACGATCCACAGCGCATAGCTGCTCATTTTAATAACCACTTTACAATTGGTCAAAATCTTAGTGTAAAGAATTCCGTCAAATACCAACAAGTTTTATGACTACTTGTCTTATCCTAATCAAAATTCTATTTTCCTCGACTCAGTTACTTAGCAAGAGATCAGTGATATTGTGAATGCATTACAAAAGAAAAATGAGCAGGCTATGATAGAATAACCAGTTCTTTGATAGAGGAAATCATTTCCTCAATCTTTAAGCCATTAACTTTTCTTATGAATTTAGCTTTTACAAAAGAAATATTTCCCCAAAATGAAGATTGCCAACTGAAAGTTATTTCTATTGATAAGTGTGGTGATTCGAAACTGGTTAACAACTACGAACCAATTACAGTATTAACCACTTTCTCCAAACCTCTTGAGCGAATATTTTTTTTAATCGCACTACATGTACTAAGTGAAGCGATTATAACATTACAACTAATGCTCGATTCGGATTTCGAGAAAATCCCTCAACGTCTCATGCCATATTCAAATGAATTGACAAAATCACAGCTAAGCTTGACTCATCACAAAGTAAGCTTGGTATCTTGTCAGGCCTTTCCTAGGCTTTTGACACTATAGATCATTCTTTTATCAAAGCTTGTATATTGTGGTTTGAGAGTAACCTTTCTATTTGCCAACAATTTGTATCACTTGAAGTTTAAACAGATATTTTGTAGCAATGACAACATTCATCCTAATTTTACCCGAAATTGTGGAGAATTTCACTCTCTGTTTGCAAGAACAACTACTTTTCAAAAGGTGATTCGCCATGAAGGTCCTATGTCGTGGAATGCTTTACATTACTCACTCATTGACATTCGTAGTCTTCCATTATTTAAATCAAAACTGAAACTTATCTGTTTTTTATTTCTTTGAGTTCAAGTTAACTTCTTAATGGGTAGCTATGTGAACTTCGTATATTTTTATTTTCCTATCTTATTGCTTTGCATTGGAATACCTGTACCCCATGTCATGCGTGTGATGTGTTTTACGTGTAATTTTACTTTTTTGTTCTCGTGTTTTCACACTTTATGTGCTAATTATTATCAAAGGGATCCCTCCTCGACAAGCTTGCTTTTAGGGACCCCCTTCCAGATCCTTATGCAAATGTAACTTTCAACTGAATACCGAATCTCAAATTAATATGTACTTATTTAAGTGTCGTAAAACTATGTACCCAAATACATATTATATTCCGAAATTATTGACGAGATGTATATTGAAAATAATGATAATTAAAAAACAAACTAAAAACAGAACGCTGCTTCATTTTTCCCGGCAGTGTATCCCGAGGCAGACTCACTACCGTTGGATTGCCCTGAATCCCATCATTGGAATTATGTCATGTACGTTTTGGCTGTTGTGTGTTGACAAATTGTGGTTGTGTTTGCATTCAGTGCGAAGCAAAAGCGTAGGGAAAGATTCCTACACCCAGCCGGCGAACAGAATAATATGCACGATTTCCCACAATGCGCTGCAAAAAATGGCCTTTCTGCGGTGAACTGTTTAGGCGCCCTGTGTTGTGGAACACCAGTGTTGCACTGAAAGACACTTTCGGAATCCTATGTTCTATACGTATTTGGAGAGAAGAAGTCTTAATAGGCCCACGCATGGCATTTCTATGCTCTGAGCGTCCACGAGGACGTCTCCAAGTTAAGAAGGGGGCAGAAGTAGGCAGGACTGCATACCCAAGAGAACTTTCTCGGTTTTATTTGTACACCAGCGGGTGAGGTCCAACATCTTGAAGGATTTATCGTCACCACTGTCTGTCTTAATCTTTACCATACCGTCGTTACTTCCTTCGCTGATAAACGTCTTCACAGCGATGAAACGGTAGTTCTTCTCACTGACGCATGGCTGTGCCTATCGTAATAATAAAAAAAGAACAAATTTCTGAATACAATGACATGATCAATATCAGTTCCATGTGCGGCCGAGCTTTTGGAGATTTCAGAGAAGAAACGTCATGTTGTGAGATACAAAATAAAAATGCCAGAAGGTCCTGTTGTGGGTTTATTTTCTGGAAAAATACCTGTGTACCTTCATCATGGCAGAGAATCATGCAGTTGACGTCACACAAACATTCGCCATATCATGACAATCACGAATGACTGCTAGCACTCACCTGCAGGATTATTTCCACTAGCTTCTTGTTGGTTTTAACAAGAATTCCCATCTGCTTGAGGTCTCCACGCAGCTGTTTCGTAACTTTCCCCGTCCAGTGCCCAGGGGTTTCTTCATCTGGGCACATGTCCAGAAGTGGAAATGTAACTTCTGTTGACTGTGGGTCTGATCCATCACCACTCTGTGTGGAAGAAAAAAAGAACATACAAATATGTTTCATACTTTTGAAAATCTGAGCCATGATGGAATTCGATTTTGGACCACAAGTGATGAGAGGCCAGGGTGGCGTTTCTAGGTATTTTAGCCTTTCACCTTAACCTTTCCTCCTATTTTCCATTCAACTAAAGTAGCTTGAAGATTACTTAAATTGCTGCAGTTTCCTTGGTAATTGTGCACGGAATTTGGATTCCTGCTGTTCTTGCTTATTTTAAGCAGTTTGAAAGCAGAGGGTTGAGCCCCCTTGTGATGTATCCTTCTCTCTCCCTTGTCCATGTCTTCAGGTATTCGGCAAAGGAAGCGCAAAAAATGCTTTATCACAAGCTATATAATTTGATTGAGACTCAAATTGGTAACATTGCATTTCTCACCAAAGTTTTGTGTTTAGCCAACTCCGCATCCAGCGCTTTGACAGCTTCTTTGCATGTTTCTCTGCACTTAGCTGATAGCCGATCATCCTCGTGGTTTTCCAACACTGCGTCTTCAACCTCTTGATGATGCCTTCGGAGGTTGTGACATATCCCCTGTGGGCCCTCCGTCAGTTTGCGTAGAGCTTCTTCAGCTTCCACATCAGGTGATCGAGACAGCCTTTTACTTTGACGAATCAGCGCAGTCATCTGGTAAATCAGTAAGACCTAGTCAGTTGTAATTATACGTTCGTTTAATACCAACTTTGAAGTCCTCATTTTACCTACCCGAGGAAGGTGTTTCAACATAATAATCTGAATGATACACTTTGTTGTCTCGGGCTATTTTTATACTATTAAGATGAACATAGTTATGCTTGCTAATTGTACGGGTTTAAATTTGGTCGGCTTGCAGTAAATTTCACTCTAAAGTTTACCTCCAGCAAGTTCCAAGTGCTTCCCATCCGCACGACGAAGTCTTCTTTGCTGGACAGTATTTTCAGCAGTTCGTCAGCTTTCTCATGTCTGCCATCTTTGATGTCACTCACAAGCTGCTCCACCCTGTTCCTTAGATGAGTGGCTTCTCTCATGGCATCGAAGAAGAAGTTGCAGATCTCTTCGACTTTATCCGTGCACTGACGAGCCAAGGTGACTGGGTCCTTGGTTATAATGAGTAAATTACTCTCTGATGAAGCAACATCACTGTGCTTTATCTTGTTAACCAAGGTGTAGAATGTTTTGAGGAACTCATTTCCGGAGTTGCAGCAAGGTTGGGTCTGGAATTTCGAAGATGAAATTGCATTATACTACAGCACTTCTTCGCATGAAACACAAATGCAGGCTTGCATGAAATGTGTTGAAAGTGTTTAACGGTGAAATCTTGGTCTTAAGAACCCCCATACCTCTCATTTTCTTACTCATTGTTTTAGCGAATTATAATTTTAGCTCCGATGAATAAACGCACAAGCTGTCGTCCTGGTGTGACAGAAATGTTGCATTACTCCAAAGAAAATGAATGAGCAAATATCATGCAATAAGCCAACTCGTTAGTAATGCATAGTTAACTCAGGGTATCTTTATCATTTGTACCTTAAGTAACTGATTCCAAAGCTTAGGATAGTTTCTGTCCACGTCAATGCCAAAGATTAAGGTGAGTCTTTTTTTCAATTCGCTTTGCATTTTCCTTGCGTTCTGCTCGTCTAGTATCAAAGGAAAATATTGTTTCTTCGTTTCCTCGTCGCGACCGACTTCCTCCCTCTGTAAAACGAAACAGAAAAAACTAATCCACTGAGGTAAAAGGCGAGTGTTTTTAATGAGCTAATTCCGTATTCCTCGACAACGTAGCCCAAAATGAAGTACATGGGGGGGTCATTTGAACGCACGCGCAAGATTTGCACTATCCGCACGCACAGCCTTGTGCTGACGCGTGCGGACTCTTTGAATGGGGTTGCTTTTTGAAATACCAACTGTGGGTCTGTTTGTTTCACACAGATCTCGATCAGTGATCTTATCATCCGGTATGCGGTGTTTGTGTCCGTAAACCAACGACAGATCGCTGATTGTGGTCCAGATCCGAGTGAAACAACCAGGACCAGCAACAAAAATCTACCTATTTTGGCAAATGTTTGTTCGTTCACAATTGAACAGACATTCACTACCTTTATCAGGCAAATTAGAGACTAACTGCACATGAAGAATCGTACTAACTCTAACATCTCTCCGTACCAAAATATTTACCCTGAACTTGTCAACAATACCGTCCAACAGAGGGCGTAGTTTCAGACAACAATCGGCAGCGGCGCGGATGATTTCATTCGACGAGGTTATCTCCTCCAACTCTTCCCTGCCATCCAACTCAAGTTCCCCTTCATTATTTTCAAACCTCTCTGTGAGTATTTTTTTCTCCATGCAGAAGTGTTGCTCCCAAGCCGGCCTGAAGAACGGGCTCCCATCTAGGATTGCCCTGCCGTCACGCTTGATGGTTTTACAGTTCAGCGCTGATACATCTTTGTCTGTATCGCGGCTGCTAAGACCGTGTTCGAAGGTGAGGGGTTTCTGGTCTTTATGTAGACAATCACTGCTTCTAAGCGAGCAACACACGACGATTTCTGCAAGCATCTGCATTAAATTACAAGAAAGACGTAGCGACTGGAAAGTCAAATAAAGATGACCGATTTCAAACACTTTAGTGAAGATTTGTAACACACTTCTAAAACAAAATAAGAAGCTTAAATTAAAAAAAAAGCATAATCAAAGACCTACCTGGAGGAAAGTCCACCTTGAAGTTACTTGAACGCTGTTGTTTTGTATCAATCTGAGTAACTCCAGGCTAGCAACGAGACTTCCGCATCTGACAGCCTCCCTGTATGACCGGATACATAGAGAGTCTAGCTGTATGGTTGTAGGGGTCGACAAGAGGAGCTGGTTGTGAGCGATTGCTAGAGCCGTGTCAGCCCTTAGCTTTCGACCATCCGTTTGGCTCAGACCAATTTCCATTGCACGGATTGCATTTTCGTGAGCCTTTTTAAAAATACCTTTCGCTTCTTCAGGCTTTCCACCTTGTGACAAAGCTAGTAGCTCTCTTTCGTAGCCCATTTTCAGGTATGTCAGTGCAAGGTAGCGTGGGATGTCGAAGTTGGCTTCTCTCTCGAGTTCTGGCAGGTTCTCCAAAACCTTTTCAGCTTCTTCAAACTTAAAGTTCTGGAAATGAAGAATTCCGAGCTCGAGACTGTTGCTTTTGTAATGATCCAACAGTTTTTTATAAGCTGTTTCCTTTCTCCCCTCTTCTTTCTTTTCTACTTCCCATTTACAAGATGTCTCGTCAAGAAATTCAAACGAAGCTGTAAGATCCATCACTTTCTGCCATAAATCCATTCTTGAATTGTGTCCTGTAGCTGTTTGGTTTTTATCAAGGAACCAGGCAAACTCAAAGTAGAGATGAAACTTGTTCTCGGATGTCCAGTGTTCAGACTGCTGCATGCAGTTTTCGTAAAGCTCTTCAGCTTCAGTGATCTCCTTCAAGAAATTGGTTACTTGGCACTCGTGTATCATCGCGAATGTGTGTCCTTTGTTTAGTTCGAGGCACTGCTCTAGCTCAGCGAGAGCTTTTCCATTCCATTCGTCTCTCTCCTGTTCTGCGCTGCATTCCTTAGCGTGTTTAAGGTAGCACAGTGCCAACTGGTAATGACTCTCATTGCAGTCTGGATTTTCCTCAATTCTGTTTTTCAAAATGTCTGTGGCCTGATCAACCATTCTACTTTCACGTCTGTAATATCTGACTAAATTTAGTACTACCTCTTGCACCTGAGGGGCTTCTTCGTACGCCATCTTTAAATGACCAAGTCCTTCTGTTTGTTTTCCCCGGCGTCCAATTAAATTGGACCCAAGAGCTGACCTTGCCAGCTGATATTCATCATTTATCTCCATCATCTTTAGCAAATAATCCTTTTCTTTGTCTAAAAGTTTCTGGCCCCCAGGGTCTAGCCTTTCGTACTCGGGAGTGGTGATTCTCCTATATCGAGCCATTCTACCCGCCATTAACGCAGCCCCGTAGAGGAAGTTGACATTTTCGGGGAACTTCTCCAGCGCTTTCTCGAACATATCGAGAGCCATTGCATAGACATTGGGCCCGAGACGCGTCAAAGCAGCTGCTTTCACTGCTCTAATCACCAAATGATCCTCTTTCTCCAGTCTTTTACCATCCAGTTTGGCGCGTAGCTCTTTGACCTTTTGGGTTTTAAGGCATTTGTTCTCGATCCACATGCGATTCAGCAGTGACACAACTTTGTAGCCTTTACGCAGACGCTCATCTGTCTGTTCTATCCTCACGTCTGCTTTGTCCAGGAACTCTCTGGCTTTACGAACGTTCCAGCGTTTTCGGTTGTCACATACTTCCAAGTACGCTCTGAACAGAAGGGCTTCGATCCCCAATAAGCGTGGTGTCTTGTCCAAGTCTTCGTCTATCTTGCGTATTATCTTATCGCAATCGATCTCAACCCCAATTTTCAGATTCCAAGCGAAATGATACAGAGGTCTTTCTTCCAACGGACCTTTTTCCAAATCATTCCTGTAATGTGAAGAGAAACAAATCACGCACACGTCTAAGCTAGTACATTACGGTGTGACTAGTTTTATAATCAATTTCAGGGTAGAACTATTTCACTTGTCTGTTCAAAGCATCAATCGACTTTCCCATAATCTCTGAATACCACCAGCCATCCCAAAGAGGCTCGATCCCATTCCTGAAATACATGTCCTTAGGGTGAGAATGTCCTATTCATTTGCGGTGTGTGGCAGTGGGTACTTGGATCAGCTTGAGATTAAAAGTAATTTTTCACGATTGTTATTTTTTCTCTCTGCTAAGACAGATCGACAAAAGTGTGACCTGTCGAAATTTTGTGATAAAGAGGCCCTCCTTCCCAGGGATCTTTTCTCAAACCATTCCTAAATTAAATTGAAAGGGATTGGTCTAAGCTAATGCATACATACATGTATCATCATAAGTATATTGGGTAGCCGAGATGGTGTCTCTAGTTTGATAAACAGTTCAGGTAAGACTCTTGATATCGATGAGTAACTGGTTCTAAACCGTCGACCGACTTTGAATGCACATTTTTGCCCTTAACTCTGATACGATCCACACATTAAGCTTCCAGGAAAGTTTACTACCGATCCCAGTGGGACTCAATATTCCCACCCCTCGATCACATGTTCTTTGGATGAAAATGTCACGTTCATTTCTTCTCTGCCGAGAAACATCGACGCGCGTAGGCCGTTGCCACTTTGTGTGTAGCGTGCATTTATTTTTGAGATTTTGCACATGCGTTATACTAGCAAGCTCTGGGTCGTCTGCACACGTAATCTTTTATTATGTGCGTAGGGATTTGTACTGTTGAATCTGAATTTTATAATGTGTTTGGTAAACCATCCATCAGGAAACATCACACCAACTTGATGGTTAGAGTTGTTTGCAGAGCTGGACGTGTAATCTATAGCCCTTTTTCATCCGCGTGACTGGATTGCACTAAATGTAGACAACATACCACCACGTCTGGACTGCCGTGGCCATGCACGGTGATCGCATATATTCCTACGGGCAGCTTCAACCACGTGCACGATTGTGACATCACAGGAATGGAGCTTATTCGAAAGGGCCGAATAATTTGAGGGGCTCTGCTCTGAGCACATTAAATTTAAGGATTGGTGAAATGCTTCAAAACACAACATGGGAGACTGTTCCAACATTGCAAAAACGCGTCCGGTGTTAAAAATAACATTTTTAAATTGTTGTTATCATGAACACACCCAAATGTACTTTAGCACTGTTGGGGTTACTTTATACACCTTCAATTGTTACAATGCATGGATTGGAGAGTGTTAGAAGTAACCCAGCAGCTTTGAAATAACACCAAAAATGTCAACACTGGTGAAAAGTGCTGGAATGGTTCCCTAGATAATACCGGGGTTTTCGCAGTGAATCTTTGAATGTTGGGGAAAATAAACATTGCTAAAGATTTTAGGCCTGAAGACGATCGAACAGAGTATACTGTTCGGAACGTTGAGTGTTCACCATCGGTTCTTCTAAGAACCACACACTCATAAAAGAGATATTTCTTCCACATGGTACAACCGCAAGCCTAACCTATTTTGATTATAGTTCTGTTATGCAGTTTTTCCTCCGATTATTATGAAGATATTTACTAATTTCCAGAGGATATTTAATTACAGCTTTCAAATATACAAAGCAAAGAAAAAAAGCAATGACGTGGATAAAACAGGATGTTAGGTCAATAGATTGGCAGGAAAATTCATGGGTGAAGATCCAATTCTTCGCACAGAGTAATGCACCAAATTTTCATACTTTCACCAAGTATTTGTTCGTTTATCCAGGATGCTGTTTTGGAAATATTACAGTCGTCAGGACCGTGGGGCCTAGATACTGTTAGCTTGAACATCCTGCGATATTTACCTGATTGATAAATATCCTATAATAATGTATTATGCTTTAAAGTCACGTGCACATCATTAGCTCCCCCCCACTCTTGATGAGACAAACATCACCACAGCTGTGGTTTACATGGAGAAAGCAAAAGAGTCCAGCAATAACATCATCGTTGGGAAAAAACTCTTTTCTGAGTGAGGCACGTGGACCCATCGTCTCTGGTGATACCGGTACGATCTGCCCACGAGATATCACAATTATTCATCATTAATGTGGAGAGATGTAAATTAATTTGCAACAAGGTATTGTGCCGCATGAAATACATCAAATCGAAAAGAAAAATTATACCGACCCTGCTTCTTTCGCAGCCATCTTTTCTACATCCGTTCTTTTAACTTGCTCCCGTAATGCTCACCACTGTCAGACCGTATTTCCTTAACTACCCGGCCACTGACTGGAGTGACGTAGGATAGGTTCCCCTCTCTGGCAGCGTTGAACAAGTGACCGTCTTGTCTAGAGAACTTCACAATTAATGAGCAAACGATCTTAGACGCCCGTTTCAGCACTCTGTGCTGTCGTGGGTGTGATCAACGCAGCCTGTACGGTGGTATTGCGTGCTCAGGCATGGAATTTCCGGGCATTGCTCATTCCACGGTATTTCCTTATATTGCGTGTTGCTTGGGATTCCCCTTAGATAATGTAGCTTAAAGTAATCAATTTTCATAATGTCCAGAAAAAAATTATGTCAATGAGGCACTCATTTTGTTTCATTATAATTAAAGGTCTTAATTAAGAGAGAAAGAATTTTTGGAAAATCCACAGTGAAGTGGATAAAAATAAGTTTGGTGAGTGGGGCAGGCCGGGGGTCAACTACGTTCCCACCGCGTTTCATCGGTACGATGTTGGCGCCATTCCTTTCGCGATCTAGTGAAGGAACGCGCACGCAGCCCGTGGAATCGAGGTTGAGGTTGGCGTTGTACGTGTACGTACGTACGTTGCTTTGCTTCTCTAGTCTAGAGGGCGACATTCATGCACTATATTCAGAGATTGGATGTTTATTAAAATTCCACCATCACTCAGGCCGGGCCGGCCTGACCTGACATCATCGTTATAAATCGTACCTTTTACAAAATGCAGTCCTTTAAGAATCCTGTTTCATGGTGGATGCTAAGACATGGATACGTTTTCAATGGTAAGAGTGCAGACCACTTATTCAAGTGAGAATTTCTGGCCAGCTCATTAGCATTAAAAGTGCCCCCACCCACAGTATCTTTTGAAAAAGGAGATTATTTGGCCCCCCAAAATGGTGAGATAGTGTGAATCGCCGCGTTGCCGCCGGGCGCGCGGGATCAACTCTCTGGCCAGTCATTGAACTTTCATATGAGAGGGTGAAGGGCTAAAAACTACGGTTGAAAAAAGGTCCTAAGTGCCCTAGAAAGTTGAGGGTTGCCACTTAAAAATGGCTGCAATCGGACAATCGTAAAAATCACTTTTTGGGGGTTATTTGGTTTGTGGGAATAATTAAAAATGTAATTGATTAACCTACAAAAAATTGAAAAGAAATTGAAAGATAAGGGACCAGACAAAAATTTCATTTGTGTGGCAGAAATCTCAGGGACGTTGGCGTGCATGCTTTTGGGCCCAGAACGGTGCTGATTTAACACTGTTTTCAGTGGGGCTTGAATTAGTGGACTGGACCCGTAAGAGCTGTGACCACCCTAATTATAACAGGACGAGGCTGTGCGTCTTTCGTGATCTCTACAGATTACCAAAGGTCTTGAATTCTGAATGTGGCAAAACCACACTGACTGCCGTTGGATTGCACTGAATCAGTTCCGGGAAAAATACTTCAAATTATGCCAGGTAGGTTTCATGAGTGTCATGACTGTGAAATTATGACGCGTGTACATGCAAGAGACTGCATTACATGAACTGTACATGTAGGAAGCCTAAGATATTGTTGCCCCCAGAATGTGTGGTCCGAACGAGGGATAGGAGTGGACGTCGGACCCCACAGTTCTGGGGGTAAGGTATCGTGACGCATGTCAGATCCTTAACCTTTCTCCATGCACATGTTACGCCCCAACTATACCATCAGTCCCAACTATGGTTGGGACAGTCCCAACTGTAGTGCTGCAGTTGGGCTGGCCCAACTATTGTTGACCAATGTCTGTGGGAAATGTCTCAACATTATCTAAGTCAATGTGTCTCACACTTGACACAATTCATTTAAAATAGGGCACTTCATCTGTTCATCTAGCCCTATGACCAATGACATGACATTTGTAAACAATGACTTTGGCACATACTGGGCACATCATGCACACAGGACCTCTCTGCTGTAGTTGGGCCGGCCCAACTGTAGCACTCTAGTTGGGACAGGCCCAGCTATAGTTGGGACTGATGCTATAGTTTGGGCGTAACACACACGTACTTTTGCTTCAGAACCTACATACATTGTACAATGCACCATTCACATGGGTGCAAACTAGTCTCTAAAAAGTAGGCCTAGGCCTACAGCTGACATTATACATGTTGTATGGGGCTATGCTTATCCCGCATGGGCCTTTCAAGAGAAAAATTGAAGATTGAATCAACTAACACGGTTGCAAGTAAACATGGTGAATAATTTAGAAATGTTTATTTTTCTTTCTCTTTGCACACTGTCGCCCTAACCCTGTATGAAATACACGTATTTTGTTTGTTTACTTCATAAACCAACTTGTGCATGAAAAATGAAAATACATGTATATGGCGGAAAAATGTCACTGTTTTTTACATCATGAACATTTGGGGCTGGGATCTATGTTGATTAATTTTGATTATGCTGGGTACGTTTGGTTACTTGCTGTGCATTATGATGTGCTTCGGCCGTTTCTTTTATTCTTTGATCCGATCATTTTTCTGCTGTGCACTGTGCGCATGATCTGATTCCCTCCTTGGTATCCCGCTCTCTGCTTGGCACTGTGGCATACTCAGGCTTGTTTACCAGCATGACCCATTACGTTTATGCAGGGTGTTGTAATTGTCTGTCGTCGTGCAAGCCGCGCTACAAGCGCCTGGTGGATAGCATCTTCCCGGCCAATCCCGAGGTGAGCGACGCAAATCGCTTTAGTTTTTCCTTTCACAACGGAGGAAAATGGGATCTTGCTTTTTTCCGAGACAGAGGCAATGGCATGAATACTGTCCAAAAAGGACAGGAATGCTCAACTAGAAATTTATTATGATATCATTGTTGACTGCCCAAAGACATTTCATGAGTCAAGCAGATATCTGATATTTAGTAAGTATTAGATTCTTTTTTGCAGTTTTCAGAAATTTTCACCTCTGTGAATTTATCTTAATTCTGTCAATATGGGCCTACCATCAAGGATCTAAAACTGGTCTTTTGCATTTATATGTTCTGTGTTACTCAAAATAGTAGTGCCAACTTATGACTTCTTTTGTTAGAGTGGGTCATGTTTTATTGCTGAAAAATATGGAAGGGCTGCGTAGCACCTTAATCAGAATATTGACAAGAATATAATATCAAATCAGAACTCTGAAACTTGTAATTGCCGAGCTTTCGGTAACTGAGTACCTTCTTCAGGGCAAGCAGATTCAGTTCTGAATGAAAGCAGAAACATCCATGTTAATTCCAACTGGATGCAGCGTTCCAAGTTCAAAAAAAGCTGCATCCAGGGGGAATGAACGTGGATTTTTCTGCGTTCATTCAGAACTGAATCTGCTTGCCCTGAAGAAGGTACTCGGTTACCGAAAGCTCGGCAATTACAAGTTTCAGAGTTCTGATTTTATATTATATTCTTGTCAATATCCTGTTTAATTGCTGTCCTGTTTGTGTGTTTGTAGGATGGCTTGGTTCGCAACAATATGGAGAGACTTACCTTCTATGCTGTCTCTCACAACGAGAAGTTGGACCGCATCGGTGGATACCTGGCCCATAGGCTGGACAGAGATGTCTACCGCCAGAGGATTGGGTAAAAGAAATATGCTTTCTCTTAATGAAACTGTGCCTGCACGAGCGAGGGCGCTATGCCAGAGTCAGAGTGTTGGTAAATCTACAGAATTTAGGGAATGGGATCCAAAATGGCCTCATATGAATTAGCCTCTCACGCTTTTCCCTCCCTCAGCTATGTAGTCATCTCGATGCAGGCTCTGGACCAACTCCTCCTGGCCTGCCACGCCCAGAGCCTCAACCTCTTCGTGGAGAGCTTTCTCAGAATGGTACACAAGTTGCTGGAGTCCAACACGCCCGAGCTGCAGATACTGGGTACCAACTCGGTGAGTACCATCTGGCCTCTAATGGGCCCTGTACATTTACAACAGAGGGCACTGTACAGCCTAAAAAAAGACACAGCAGTGGAAGGAGGCTAATGCTTCGCTTACTTCATTGATGGATTTACATTGGGAAAAAAGGGATTCAATTTATGTCAGGTTGGCAATGTTCTCAGCATGAGGCCTGTGTTGTATACTTTGACAAGTAGTCACATTGAAGTGGTAATGACCAACTTGTTCCTCAGTTTCTAGAAGTTCAGGAAACTGACCTTTTCTCCATTTCTCAGTTTGTCAAGTTCTCGCAGATTGAAGAGGACACACCGTCGTACCATCGGACTTACGACTTCTTCATCTCAAAGTTTGCCTCAATGTGTCACAACAACAGTGACCACGCCGAAACAAGACGGAAGTGAGTTTTACCGCCAAACAAAAATAGACAATTTTTAATTTTGGCAGTGCTGTTAATATGTAGCTCCTCAAATCTGCTTTTTTTTCAGTAGTTAACTGGCTAGAATGTCAGACTGACAGGTGTAACAGATTGCCAAATCCCCAGAAAAATTACCTTTGACCTTGACCTCTGACACATTAAAGTAGCTTCTGGTCTTAGACTCATGAAAAATCAACTTTGACAAATGTGCGTCAGTTTAGACCTTTGACACGAGTCTTCCTCCTTTTGTTTTACTTCACAGAATACGATTGGCTGGGCTGAAAGGCCTACAAGGCGTGGTACGCAAGACAGTCAGCGATGAACTACAAGTCAACATTTGGGACACCACCTACATGGACAAAATTGTCCCGTCCTTTCTCTTCAACATGAGCGAGGGATTCGACAGGTGCGTCAGCTTCTTTTGCCCTCTTATATTGGCAAAAGAATTCCCCCTTCTACTTACCCTATCAGATTTCAATTCAATGTCAACTCAATCTGACTCAAGATTTCATTATGGTGGTCGTGTATAGATCCGTTTCTCAGGTGTCAGCCCTTGCATTGAGTGCAGTTTATTTCTGGGCCCACCTGTCTCTGAAAAACAGGCCTTTTGTGAGAAGAGTTCATTGATTTTCTTAAAACTTGGCTCATAATAGCTGGCACTCATCACTGTAAAAAAATTAGAAGGCTTGGTGTAATCCAAAGTGTTGCAAAGATGAAAGAAATCCTTAACCCCCCCTCCCACCTCTTTTAGGGTCAAAGGACAACTACAGAATTGTTTCTGATGATGAAAAATGTACACTCCTGATAATATTTTGGGGGATTTCCAAAGTAGTAAGGCTTTCCTTGGATTGTCTTTGCTTGAATCGTAGTCACGAGTCTCCCGTTCATGAACATCCCGAGGAGAGACCAGAGGTACTTGCTGATAGCTGTCTGAGAGACGTCATGAGACGAGCTGCCTACGCCAACATCCATACAGTCATCAAGCCTGTCTTAAAGTAGGCCTATCCATTAGAACCAGTTATTTTTGGTGTGATTAAAATCAAGGGCTCAGAAACTTGAGCTCAACTGTAGAGAAATTGTTGTGAGGGTCTGGAGAGACTTGGAGAGGTGAGACGTTGATGACGTGTTGGAAGTGTCTGGAACAATGCTCTATGTAACTTGAAATACGCACGGCCAGAATTGAGGCAGAATTCACCTGTTATCCTTGGGTGAAATTGGACGTAGATTAAATGGAGTTGACACTAACTCAGAGCTGCTTCTAGCTAGAAAGAGTTGCGACATGAGTGTCTCAGTTGTTGGAAGCAAAATGGTGGATCATGCATCAGTGGACATGGACAGTGATCACTCAATAGCTGCATGCTGTACTGCACACATAGAGAACTGCCATTTTGGTTCCAAATTTCAAGTTGGTGCTACTCTCTTGGCTCTTGCAATGACTGCGGTTACACTGCCCTCACACGTGGTCTGAGCTTGATGTGTATGTGCACTTGGCAACTCACAGTGCCCTGTTGGTTGAAGAACATTGTGTAACGTGCGTGTACCACCCATCAATTGGCATTGTGAAACTGTGGTCATGGTCTCTAAGTCTGGCTGCAAAATTGAAGTATAGCACCACTATGTCAACTTGCCTCCGTCTGTTATCGTGGGCCAGACAATGTGCCTTGTTTTTGGCATGGTGCCTTTCCCTAATCCTAGGTTGTGAAAGTGCTGATCTGTTAAAGACACTACGGGGTTGTGCATATTCTGATGAAATCCATTTGTGATCACAGAACAGTGTGCACACATGATGCGCCTTCCTTGTATAGTCTGTTTGATGAGTAGACCAAACAGTGCCCTCTGTAGCTGGTGATCATGTCGTTTACCCGGGAAAAGAATTTTGTCAGGACAAAACTTCCATGGTGTACAAGGTTGCCTTTTGTTAGGTCACTGTGATGGTTTGGATTTCATTTCAGGCATC
The DNA here is from genome assembly GCF_001949145.1 of Acanthaster planci. The sequence goes on along the minus strand of NW_019091402.1, from coordinate 70,762 downwards.
TTGATCTGCATGAACTCTGGGTACCCAACAACTTTGCCATCAAAGTCTTCAAGGGGATCATGTACTCAATACAGGTAAAAAAAGTTATTTTGATATTCACAGGAATCCTGAAATTTTATCAATATCGATATGTGCCACAAAGTCAGGAATATCAAGCAGTTTTTTAAACGCGATTAAAGGCCTTTTCATACTTCAAGCAAATGCGAAAGCGAAGTAAATTTGATGTCAGGAAAATTTGCAGCAAAATTTTGCTCAAGTTGAAATGTGTTCCACGTTTACAAATTTGCAATGCGAATATGTGATCTGACGTCTCAAATTTGCATCCGTTTTCGCTTTTGCACGAAATACGAACCGGTGTCAAGTCAAGGGGGTGAGCTCGACTTAAAGAATGTTCCTAAGTCCATCACTGTGTTGGAACCAACTCGGAAAGACACATCAAAGCTCAGGTGTTATTTAAGTATACTTGACCTGGTCACTGCTGCTCACCCACTCTAACTGGCCAGCTGACCCCGGCAGGCTCGGTGGTTGCGCAGTAAGACACAGCATTAGTAAGCGGGACGCTGTTAGTTTGAGTCTCACCTGAGTAAGCTCATGTATTTTTGTTCATAAGCCTTGGGACAGGACCGAATGTACAGTGCCACAAATAATGGTGATGGGCAAAACATTATATCATAGAAAATAAAATGTAGTCATAGATTATAGTTTCCACCTTCCTCAATCCTGTCAGTTCTTGAGAAATTCTGGTGAATTGTGAAGGATCTGTAACCGTTTGACTTTCATTTTTGTCGTTATTCTTTTCCCGTGTGATCAGTCACAGTATCGATACGTCACGCCTCACTTCCTCCTACTCCACCTGGATGAACACATGAAAAACACGCCCAGGATTAAGCGCAGCATCGTTGAGGTCCTCAAGGAGATTGTCGCCATCGCTGCGGACGGCGCCGTGGGGCCCTCGGTGCTGGAAATCTTCAACACACTCCTCCGCCACCTGCGCCTGTCTGTGGATGAGCGCCTGTCAGGAGGCCAGGCCTCTGCCACATCCTCCTCGGCCGAGCGTTCTGCTGCCAGCGCCAAGAAGACCAAGAAGAAGTTTGACGAGAATGAGGAGATACTGTTTGAAGAGGCCATCATTGATACAATCGGTGAGAGGTTCTAAGATGTAGCACTTATGATTACTCAGGCTTTAAATCACAGATAAATGTAGCAGATAAACACAGGAGAGCAATATGATACGACTTGACTGAATCTTCATCTTTACTACGTGAAGATGATGACTTTGGCTCCCAAATTTGATGTCCGTGCCTGTGCCAAACATAGGTGAATTCTGGAATTATGGTTAGGGCAATATGCGCTAAGTTTCTTAAGTAAACTGTACATGGTATGTTGCCTGTTTCTGAATCGCAGACTTTAAAAAGCTTACATGGAAAAGCTTGAAGGCCTACAAGGTTTGGATGAGTGACGGTATGGTAACACACTGAAAGAGGACATGCTGAACGTGCACACCATAATGAAATGACAGTCCAATCAAAAATCCATTAGAGTGATCCAATTTCTTTTTGTTTCATACTTTAATATTTATTTGAAGTAACTGCCGATACTAAGTACTGGAATGGATGATTGAAATATGACATCGCATGATCGTTAGTGAATTTAAAACACACATTTGTTTATGCACTGTTCTGTACAACTAGCTGGCCCAAACAATGCGCTGTAGTCAAGTGGTCGAAGCTCCCACACTCATAATAAGAAGGTTGTGAGTTAATTTCTTTCTCAAGTGCTCACAATCAGCGCAGACTTTACCAGGCTTACAAAAATAATTTGGGGTAAAAACAAAGCCTAGTATTTAGACTGACTTCAGGACCTTGCTTTTTATGAAGTTATTTTTCTGGAACGGTATTTTGCAATCAAAGTAGCTTTATGATTTTATTTGTTCTTGGCAGGTGCTTTTGCTAGCATCCTCCCTGACTATCAGAAGATTGAGATTATGATGTTCATCATGGGCAAAGTCCCCATGCCGCGAGATCGTAGCAGTACAGTGCTGCAGGAAGAGGACCATCCGTTGTCTCTAGAAACCAAGGGGTTGGTCCAGATTGCCTCCAAGTTTCAGACATCTCAGATTATAAGATTAATGCAAATTATTTCAGAAACCGACAATGAGAAAGGTCCGGATTTCCAAAAATTGTATTAGCTCATCACCATAGTAACAGGCGATGTTAGATCATTACCATAGCAACAGACTGTATTGACTCATCACTGTAGCAACAGACTGTATAAGGTCATCACCATAGCATCATACCTTATTAGCTCATCACCATAGTAACAGACTGTATTAGGTCATTACCATAGCAACAGACTGTATTAACTCATCAACATAGCAACAGACATTTTAGCTTATTACTGTAGCAACAGTGGCGTTATTATGCGTCCTTATCTTCTTCAGGGAGGGTGACATCCTTGTTCAGGATATGCTCCTCAAGAGTTTATTGGAGGTTAGTTTCTTGCAAAAGATATGCATCGTATTTGATATATATCCCGTGCAATAGCCACCTTTGTTATCTTGTTTTAATGTTATATGTTCAAAAATTGATCGTGAAGACATCACCTTAAGAAATGTATTTTATTCAGAACTATGTTTATATTTTGTTTTAGGTGGGAACAAAGTATACGACTGTTTCTATGGCAACCACTTTCCCAGCATCCTTTTTCCAGCCGCTTCTCAATATGTCAGTAATTCCTAATCCAGGTGAGGTGTCTTTTCAACGTTCCAAATCCCAGGACCTTCCTCCCAAATTATAGCCATTATTCATTTCAACAGCGTTGCATCAATTTGGTTAAGTTTTACCCTTTCCTTTGCATCAAAGCAATCAATACCTCTGGCAAGAGTTGTCGTTCTGTTAGCAATTCGCCACCATTTCTTCAGATAGTCAAGTGTTCTTATTCCCAATTCGCAGGCATCCGTGTCATAGTCCAAGAAATTCTTCACACGCTTGTGGACCGTCATGAAAATGTCATCAAGCTGTACGCAAACCGTGGCATTGTCAAGAACATCGCTGACTTGGAACTCAAATGCGAGAAACCTTCCAGACAGGATATCATGTTCATGAGAAAGGTAATTTAAGTGATATCCTTTTCCAAGAGATGCATCTTTTATCAATAAGTCTTACAATGGCAGCACTGAAAATCTCAAGTGTCATTTTCAAGGTGGTTTTTTTTTGAGTCCCACCCGAGTAAGCTTGTGAATTTTTTCACAAGCTCTCGGACAAGCACTGAGCATACAGTGTTTATCAATATGTACGTTGGGTAAGGGCAAAACCTGTTATATTAATCAAATGTGATTGTTAGCAGACCTGTTCAAACTTTCAACCCAGATGCTCTGTTTTTGAGTTACTGAGTGAAGTCTATGCGTAATGTGTGAATAGAGGCATTATTTGTAAATGTTGGTCAAGTGGTACTCTGAAGTATCTATTCCAGGTTGACTTTTTCCTTTTGACCGTCATCAAGAAGTTAAAATAAATCCCAAAACAACTAAATAGTGCTTTATACAAATAGTTTTATATTACAAGTTGAGTGACAGTTGCCTTGTCCGGTTTTATGTGGCCCGACCAGCATGGGGCAGAGTTCCAATGGCACATCTTTGAGAACTTGATCCGAGCCAAGAACACCACCAAGAACTTTGTGGCCATCTACTGCACCATGGCACTGCTGTGCGTGGAGCTGGGGACGGACGATGTCCTGGTGGACTTGGTTAAACTGGCCCTGGCCCTGCAGGTAAGGACGGCAGTCCATGTGGTGTGTACCTGACCCGTAGAGGGTGCTTTACATATCCTGATGGATTTGGTCGAAGTGATTCCACAGGTAAGGGCTGCTTCCCATGTGGTGTGTGCTTGACCCGTAGAGGGGCTTCACACATCTATGATAGAATTTGTCAGATTGACCCCACAAGTAATTATGGCTTTCCATGTGGGGTGTGCCTGACTCACAGAGGGCGCTCTACACAGTCACGGTTGAACTCAGTCAAACTTGCCCTAGTAGGACTGCATATAAGAACAACTTTCCATATGGTATATGCATTACCCAAAGAGGGCGCTCTATGAAAATATATGTTGACCTGGTTCAATCTGACCCGTCCTCATTGCTTTATCTCCTCAGGATCACACCTGTGAGCCCAACGCAAAGCTGCCGCTAAGCCACTTGTACGCCATCCATGCCATCGTTGCCCAGTACTTGAATCTGATTGGTCAACTGACTGCCATCCCATCATTGTGCCAGCATATCTCCCAGGTGAGCGTGGATCCCTCGGCATTTCGTGTATTGATCAGGACACTTGTTCCTGTGAGCTGATATTTTGACCCATCAGCTTGGAGAGATTGGCTTAATTTTGTCCACTTTCACCTCTCTGAAATCAAATCTATTTGTTCAAAACAAAGACTGAAGTTTTACAGTTTTCTAGTGTCATTATGATTGCATGACTGCAGATAGTTTTAAGCTGAAAAGTAAGCCACAAGTGGAGATCAACGGTAGGTTTGAAAATTGACCTCAGTCTTTATCTTGTTTTGTCTAGGTCATCGAAGAGAGACGCAAGAGTGCCCCCTTTCTGCTTCCACCAATAAACGTGGAGGATAAAGTGGCCGGAATGAGGTGAGTTGACTGTTTTCCTAGCATAATGGCCATGCAGGATGAAAGTTTCTCATTGAGTTATATCTCACTTTGGATTGCCTTCGTAACTTTGGATGTGTCTGTCCTTGCTTTAGTCCAAGTAGTTTGGCACCAGAGCTACTTTTCCATGTGGACAGCATCAGCGAAGCGCTCGCCAGCAGCGGCCATGATGTTACTCGCCTCTCCGTGCCGTATATTCACGTTCAGCAACCTCAAAATGGTGAGTCTTGTGTCAGCATTGGCCTAATTGCAGACCAGAAAATAAGAATTTGATTAGTATGGAGATAAATGAGGACAAAAAAAATGAAATTGCCTTTATGAAATAAAAGGAGAAAATATCATTTCATGTATCGGGGCCCCAATATGATGCCTCCCACAAAAATACGTAGAGCGATGTGAAAAATGAAAATTAAAACCAACACAAAAGCAAGAATTATTGCTGTGAGGTCTTCAGAGAGGTGAACATGTCAAAATGTGGATAATGTAAACAAACCAATTTCTACCACAAACAGTCATCAAGAATCTATTGTGCCACCCCCCCTTCATTTCCTTCAGTCTCTTCCCCTGCTCTCCCATCTTGACCAGAATGCCCCCTACTGAATTTGTGTTATCGCAAGGCACAGAACTTTGTAGAAATGACATGATTTCAGAAACCTTCTTGTCTGGTTTGTACAGTTGACAGTCGTCCGCGGAGCTTGACGGAGGTTGGCTCCATCAATGTTGACTTCGAGCTTCTGCAAGCATCGCCAACCCCAGGACGGGTGAGTACGTGGTCAAGACAGAGATCACTAACCACAGAAAAGAGGTGCCAAAGTTACATAGGAATGTCTCTTGCAAAGCAATGTTTCCCATAATTCCGCTGCTGCTTTATGTAGGGTGGCTTCATTTATTTTGAGAGTTGAACTTTGTGTTTTGGAAAAATTTCTATACATTTGTGAAAGGTAGATTTTTGCTCCTTTCAAATTAATTAAGCAGAAAGTACAACTCTGAGAATAACTTCCTGTAGCTGCTTAAAACAGGAAGAAATTGTGCTTACCAAAAAAACACAGATTACCAGCTAAGATAGTCATACCATGAACAGTATTTTGCGAGTGGTTCCCAACCAGTTTTTACTTGACATACAGAATTGGTAAGCAGGGTTTTCTGCATGGCCTGTCTCACCACTGGCTTCAATTTACTCATTCAGCATTTACAAAATTCACAGAAACGACCCCCAGAAGAGGTGACCTTTGAGAGCCTGAAGCAAGTCTTGATCAGTGGCATCAATGACAGTTCGGCCGAGGACGAGCGACAGAGGAGGCTGGACGTGCTGCACAGTTTCCGCAACTCCACCCTGGATGAGCTGGCTGCGGCGGCCGAAACTAGGGTGAAGAGAATCGGCAGAGGGCAGGCATTAGTTGGGGGGGAGGTTAGGATATGTAACGGGAGACATCAGAGGGTGATATGTGTAAGCAAAAATAGAAGATGGGAAGGCGACCCTCTAGAAGATTATTAAAACTCAGTTTTCCAGCGGGTGAACTTTGCAAAAGGGGGGGGGGAATTAGGTATTTTTTGGCTTTCTGAACTGTGAGGCTAATTTCAGGGACTTTTTTGGGGAGGAGGGGAAATTAAACGAAACCATTCTCATAAAATTTCTCCCTTAAAAATAGTAAACGGGGGACAGTGGGCAACATTGTTGTCACAATATTACTTTCAAATTGCAGTGAAATAAACGTAGTGCATGTTTTTCATCTTTTTTCTGTTTTCCTTTGTATTTAATTCTTTTGGTTTCAGAATGAAAAGTGGCAGCAAAAGTTGAACGACATCTTGGAGACGGTGACAAAGTGAGTCCAGTCAGTTCTGTCAGGATGCATTGTAGTTATTAACCTAACAAAAGATGAGTTGAAAATAAAGCCACTTTTCATACAGGTCTTTCAAAACTCTTGCACAATGGAAAACAGTTCAAACATTTTTTTTCACCCACATAATGTCTGTTCTCATCAGGCAACCAAATTGAATGATACATAAATCAGAGCTCAGTCAGAAAACAAACCAAAATAAAATTACTGAAACCAAATCAAAGTATGATTCATTTTCCATGATCCGGTGACGGTTACCTTTTCGGGCTTTCATTACAGGAGTCCACAGACGCCGGCTGGTAGCCCCACGAGGCCTGACCCATCCACACCGCTACAGTTTCAATCTATCCCAACCTACGAGATGAAGTTCCCAGAACTCTGCGTCTACTAAGGGAACATTCCCAAGGGACAAACTTCTTGACAAAAACTCGACCAGAAATGCAGCTCTGTCTCATCTTGAATATACGCCGTTCCCACATTGGGAACACCACGCATTTTGGTATGGCAACGCTTTGATTTCAAGCGTGCATGTTTTGTCACCTGTCCATGTTAGATCAGAACTTGCTGAACGCACTTCCTATCTTGCAGGAACAAGAAATGACGTGTCTTTTAATATATATTAACGGCACCGCTTTGGTGGGGTGGACGGCAAACGCACACTTGTACATGCCCGCTTGGCACGAGAGTCATTTAGCACATGTGACCAATTTCAGTTCAAATGTATAGTCCTCATGTTTTTGCAAGGTGCGTGCACAGCCCCGTTGAGACCTCCACAAGCCTGTGTCTTCCTCACCAATGAAGGGGTCCTTCTTATCGGGCCAAATACTCAACAGCGACGCACCATGTTTCAAACGAATTGTTGTGGATGGAAAACCAAGGAGTCAAATGATTTTTTTTTTATTTGTTAATATTCCCCTCTTTGCTGGTTTGTAAGAGGCATTGAAATCCATCACCACGCAATGCCTTGTGACGTTACATACTGTGATATTGAGACCTCTTGACCTCTTGAACATAAACAGCAAAACATTTGTAATCGCATTGACTTGATACATATTTTTACTTGTAAGAAAAGAAAGGAAAGCAGGCAAGGTATAATTGGAAAAAAGAGAGGGAAAAGGAACTTTGCATTAATTTCTTATTTTTTTTTTCAACAATATATTTCAAATTATATGTTCCATTCCAGTCTTTGTTTCATTAGAGTCATATTTGTGAAGAAAATCCATTTCTTTGCAATTAATTTATGGAGACTAAGTCCTGCCGTTACAGATTCATTATAACTTATTTATCTAGAAATTGATTTTAAGGCAGAATATGAAGACAAAGGGTTGTGTGTCTTTCATGTATTTATATCGAGTGTTTGTATCTAATGTATCATGTTGTGGAGGTGTAATGTTTAGTAAACCAGAGCGTAATGGTGATCAAATGAAACTTCAAACTTATGGCCTTACATCACTGGTGCGGAAATTTTGGACCTAACCGTCTAAGCTCACTGTTTTTAAAGTACAGAATTTGCACATGTGGCTATGCGTATATGCCAAAAATGATTTGCTATGGAAAGGTGCTTAGCACAGAAGTTTCTGGCATTGTAAGCGTGCATTTTTTTGTTTGCTGTAAGCAGAATAGTAGGACTGGGCCCGATGTAATTGTGATCAGCGCTAGCAAAACTAGTCTCCAGAGCCACATTTGAAAAATAGGACTTATAAGAATCAGAACCCTCAACTTTGTCATCCCTAAAATGTCCATTTTCAACAGGATACCATACTGAGTGTTATGTCCAAAACAAAGAGCTCAGTGGCCCTTTGGTATAGACGTGGAATGAAAGTATGACAGAAGCGGTCTTAACCCTAACCCTCCTTAGTCCTCCTACAGGTGAAGGATTGAGGAGGGTTAGGGTTTTAATGAATGGTTTTATATTGGAACCGGTCAAGACCTGATGATTTCTTCTACATATCTAGTTTCTATAGGATACAGCAAACTGCATTCAACACGACATACTCGAAACTGTGACAGCCTGAACAGGATGTCCGTGAGGCTGGCGCTTGGCCAAATTGGTTAAAGGGGTAGCAGGTGGAAAGATTCATCTGGTTTTGTAATGGCCACATTTTGGGGATACGTGTATTTGGATTAATTTTCTGTAAAATGAAATGAGGCGCTAAAGGTAAGAAGTATTACAACACTGTTCATTGTCAAGTTGAGAAAGTGTCGGATGGGCTGTTGTGTCCAGTCATTTGAATACCCCCATCTGATTGGTTGCACCTCCTTGAGGAAACTCTTTTGTTGGAAGCTTGCCAGATAGTGTCCACAACTTGTGCACGTTATTGGCGGCAGAGCACAGGATTAAAAATATGTCAGACTTTTAGGGCTCGGTTATTATGAAAACTTGTTCTGAATTGCCTGGCATGTTTTTACCATATCACTTTTGAGACTGAGTTTATTTAGGGGGGTGGGGTTATCGCTATAACTCCAACCACAACCATCAATATCCCTTCCACTGAAAATCTTTTTTCCCATGAAGACTGGTTTGGGGCCAAAATATAAATTCTCTCCCATGAAATACTCACATAGAAAGATTTTTCGGTTGTATGGTTCCCATTTCTTGTCATACATCTGTGGTGTAGTTTTTCAAAATTGTGCTTGCCGTTTTTCTCGGTGTTGAATTTTGAGTGCAATACCCGTGCAAGATTACAAATTATAAATCTTTTGGAGGGTAATCGAATTTGAAATGTTTAAGAAAACGTGTTGCTTGTATTACCTGATGTATGACAGCACACTGAGGCTATCTTGGAATAAATAGAAAGATATACTTTAAGACGAATTTATGGAATTTGCTTTCGAGTTGTATCATTTATAGTTTTGCAGTGAAAAGGTCCTTATTATGGGCGGAGCCTGTTGACGGCTGTTTTATGTTTGTAAACCCAGCGCCGGAAACGGTTTAATATGAGAAGCATCATGCATATGCATGCTCCAATCCTTCGAGCAGTCAAGTCTGCGTGTCACTAGTGATGGCGTGATCGTGGCTTAAAAAAAGAAGGGATTTGTTTGGTACCGACCTTCCGAGTGGAGTCGTGAAGAGGAAGACCTGTGCCTCTACTGTGGTGGTAAGCTTCTCGTATGGATTTAGTGGTAGGTAAATTAAGTGCAGTGACTGTACACAATTTGAATGCAGTGTATGTACTGTGGACTGAAGCATGTCTGAGTGTTACGTAGACCATAAACAGGGCCCGACGATTGTACCAAGGTCCAAGCATTTATGTAATTCTGAAGTCAGCTGGATAATTATTTTGAAAGTTTTGGTGTTCCCGACCTATTCTGATGAGGTATTGAAGTAAAGTCCTGAATATAAAGTATATTCAACATCATGACCATACACCGTGTACGTGTGAATTTCTTTTCTGTTTTGAGGAATATACTATTGATGGGACCCGCAGGCACCCGTAGCTAGGTAATCTACATGTAAATGGTTTAGTAACCCATGTTTGTTTATATGGGAAAAGTTCCATATACCACTGCCAGTAATTCTTCCCTATGGTGACTTAATAGCCATCAGAAGGCAAAAACATGTCCGGAAAAGATCAATTTAGCAGGGAAAATACCAAGTTATTTACTGAGAAAACACTTCGAATTTTTCAGACCAGTCTCGTAGGGTTTGTGCACGGGGTGTCAAGTGGCGTCCATATATGGAATTTTTCCGTTTATTTTATCTGGAGTGCTTTTAAGCATTAGATAATGTGTCTATTTTCAGGTGAGAGTAAATATTTATGTTGATGAGGAGGCATTTTTAAATGCGAAACAAGTTGTCTTCAAATATATTGAAATAATTAAAATGTAATTGTTATCATTCATCTGTGTGGTGTGTTCCTCTCAGTAATGTAAAATTCTTTAAAACTGTGTTCTTTTTTATCTTACCATGACAGGTGCTATTTTTTGGAGTAAAGAAAGTTTTTTGAGGCAACAGACATCAATGAAATCTGTTACTCTTGTACACCATTGTGGCTTGCCAGTATCATTGTTAATGAATGTTAGTAACGTGAATAGGATGATCTATTCTGCATTAATTTCTAGGAGTGACTCACTCAAGTTCAGTAAGCAGTGTAAAATAAACACTGACTTTCAGGTTTAAAGCCTAAAACAAAAGAATACTTTCCATGTATACAGGATTTTTTGTAAACATTTTATTTGAAGAAGTCCAGTGATAAATATTGACTTTGTCCCTTGTTGGCATGACGATGGCAACCCATAACTGCGGCTATGTTTGTTTTGCTAGCCAGTCAAGTTGATGTGCAAACATCACTTTGGATGAAATAAGATAGATCACTATGGCAACCGATTCCATTAGCGAACAAAAGAGAGCAAATGGTGTGATGTTGTGCTCTGAATATAAGGTGCTCGAAAAATTGAAAATTTGTGTCCAACTTTTCTTGCTGTTACGTTTGTTTTCGAAAGTGTTGTAGCCACTTAGACCTTCACAAGACCAACACAAGACCTCCAGTCTAAAATTCAAGTCACAGGCCATTGAAATTAACTGCAACAAAAGCGTTCCTTTTTCATTGTTCAACCTGTTACTTGTGACTGGTCTTGTGCATGGTTCTGTGTCTGGTCTTCGAATATATGTATAACCCTGGTTCTTACGGTCACCGAACCTGCACTGTGGATGGTGTGCACCAGTGTTACGATCATTAATTGACGTCCATATCCATGTGAAATAAACAGGCCCATCGTGTATGGCATTTTTGATATATTGTTTGTTAACAAACCAACAGATGTAAGAATCAGAATGTGTTAGTCTATCCTGCTGCCAAAATATTTGCAAGCTACAAAATGAATTCAGAGTTTTTATTTTCAAGCACTTACCCGGCCAACTACAACGTGATTGTAGCATGTAACAAGATTAGATGATGTCATTCTCAGAAAGCCAGCAGTTTAACCACTTCCTACTGAGGCAGTTATATATTTATTTATCACTTTTTTTGGTTTTCAAAATTCTTTAAAAATTCAAAAAATGCTGAACGCTTATAAACTTATGAAGGACTGTCTGGTGGCCCTCTAGCCTGACAGACAAAATCTCGGCAGGAAGTGGTTAAGAGCATTTAGTTGAAGTTACGTTGTCAACAAAGGGAGTGAAGTTAGATTGATTGGCAAACTTAGTCCTATTTGCATACCCCCCAAAAATTTAAATGTAGCGTGCATATTCATGATGGATGCCTCATTGACCTTTAACCCCACAGGAAGATGAAGGGTCAAATCCTGGTGTACTCTATCGTTGGGTGTCCCCACTGCATGAAAGCAAAGTCCACACTCAACGAGCTGAACCTCCCGTATGTTGATGTCAGCGTGGATAAATACGACATATCAGTCCGCAAGAGCCTCGTTGAACGAACCGGTAAACGTACCGTGCCACAGGTATTCTTCAACTCGCACTACATCGGAGGAAATGACGACTTGCAAGAATTGGTGAGAAGCCAAAAAAAGTAACTTTTCCTTCAGAAATGCACGGTTTTTGTCCCCAACTCTGTGATGTGTCATCAAGTGCTCAAATCTCAGTGCTGTGGAAGAACATGCAAGCCGAGTCTGTATAACCTTACACAGGCAAGATTTGAACAAGGGATCCCTAGGTTCAGTAGAAATAACTGAACGACTTGACTCATTCAGATATCTGATACAGTGACAACAGTGAGTAACATTAGGTGGACGTTTTGAAATCCCGAAAGGAATTTCAAAGATGATTAAGGTCTGAGAAAGATCCCGGCCAATATTACTTAATGAGCGCTTGATGACTCTAGGATGTTACAGTGTGGACCTCAAACTGGATCAAGAGAGGGTGCTATTTCCTTGGCGGTGGAGGCTCCTTTGGCCAGAGATGAACTTCGCTGGTTCTGGAATGATTAGAAAATGCATGAGTATGGTTGCATCGCTACCAGCAAATTGAACACTCCTGACCACCTGACTCTTTTCAACTGATGAGGGGGTGCTTCTGCTCAAGACAGATACAGTGGAGGATTTTGTAGGATTAATTGGTTTCATTGAAATTCTCACCTACAGGTAATCAAAGCTTGGTATTTTGTAACCCAAATCCCAAGAAATGTGGTAGTTTTATCCTGTGCGTGTTTGTTTTTTTTGTGGAAGATTCGAGACAAGGAATCATTACAGCGACTCATTCAGGATGTGGAAGATAACGAGCCCCCTGCAGATGCCCCAGAAGTACCTGATCCCAGCCTGAAGATTGGATCTGCTGCAGGTACAATGCATATGGATGTGACTCACTCTGTCAAAAAGAGTTGATAGACGCAAGAGATACTTTTGAGTTCTTCAGAAGAATGTGCAAGAAGATCAGGACCCGCTGCATTTATGGTGTGCGTTTTCATTAGGGTTCCAAACTTTAATCCAAACAGACAGCTCAGTGTGCTCTTTCCGTTACAAACAAAAACTCACAAGCAGCTCTGGTAAGTTTGGACTCATTTTTCACAGACGAGGCCACATATTGTATTAATTCTAATTGTCCCAAGTCCTGTGGACTCCAACAGATTTTGAATGAGTTTGTAGGATTGTGGACAGATCAGTTCAAATACCTTAACTTTACACTGGTCTGGAGGCTCTTTGACATGCTCCAGTTATCTTCACTGGATCACCTGCTACATTTTAAACAAATATCCTTCATTTCTAGTATATCATAACTGAGTCATTTCACAGGCATGCCCCACATTGATACTGTGGTTGCTGTACATGTACTTTCAGGCATTTCCAGGAACCCATTTTTTGGTCATAGTTTCACTTCTGCAGTTATAAGGACACAGAAAAATGCAAAATACTGTAACGAGACCAGTGATAGACCAGAACAACTTTACTGTTGCACTCGCTGTTTTATGCGCATTTCATTCACAGTATCCTGACCAATCAAATTCCACCAATTTGTTGTGAATACCTAATGAGAAACACTGAAATGTGGCTGTTTGCATTTCATGCTGCGTGCAACCACATGACATCGACGACATGACATTGTTCAGATTTGGGTTTTTCTTTGAATTTCTAGGAGACGAATTTAATTTCACTTGCGAGCTGGATGAATGCGCCTTACTTGTCAAGGACCTGAAGGAGAGTGGATTGATTTCGGATAATCGCAGAGGTCTGAAGGTTTATAAAAACACCTTTGTGGGCCGTGAGTTTGTGGATTGGATCGTGAAAACCAAAGATGTTGGTTGGTATCAACACAATTCCAATTAATAAGGGAATAAATACATAACATGTTTAGTCGGTGTGAAAACACTTCTAAGACCGGCCAAGCACATGTTTTTTCATATTCATTAATACTTTCTTTTAGTCTGAGAGTCAAAAGAAGTCAATATGCAATAGATTTCCAATGGTTTTGTTCTAGAATTTTACTTTTATTTTCCCCAAACTCCCTGCAGGTACGCAGCGGGCATTGTCACTTCTCAACGGGCATCAAATGATTTATACATGGTCACGTTGTGCATTGTTGAATAGGGAAACTGGGAATTATTTTTCGGGGTTATAAACATGAATGAATCTGGGCCCCAAGTGGGATTTGCTTGTTCCCTGGTTCCCCCGTATGCTGGTCCCCTACAGACTTTATATATTCTTCACAAACTAACAATTTTCTCCCATTGTCAGTGCGAAATTGACTCTAGCGTTTGTACACACATCAACAGTTGATTGATTGCCCTATGTTTTTAAACATCACCTGCCTTCTTACATGTAGATCGTGAAAGGGCAGTGGAAATTGGCCAGGCATTGATCGAGCAGCGTTTCGGACACGATGTGAAGAGCTCCCACGAGCAGGTGTTTGAGGACAGTGACCGAGTCTATCGGTTGATTGAGGATGATCCGGCTACCGCCCTCAATCAGGGTATGAGCTCCCTGTGTGAGCCGCGACCTGGTTAGATAACTGTTTCTTTCTCGCCTCATGTAGACGTGTTCTTTGTTATGCTAAATTGGGACACTTTCCAAAGGTTGGGCTGTTTTGGCATCACTGCTTGAATTTAATGAACTCAAACTATTACTGCTAGGCAAAGCTTCAATTTTTGTTCGGATATGAGGCCAGAGTATTCTCATGTGGTTCTGACAGTAAATGTTTCTAACATGGTACAGACCTTGTGATGGAGCCACAGGCAGGGATGTATCCGAATTTCCAAAAATGCCCACAGCGGGGACTATATGAACTTGAGCAACCTGCCAGAGCTATGATGGCATGTGGAGGGGCTCTTTTTCCAAATTGCGGTTGCGTAACCATAATTGGCATCAACTTAAATTCTGCAATGGGTTCGATAACACTCAATAGGAAACTGTCAAGACTGTCAACAGTAAACAATTTGGACTCTGAAGAATTTTCTCGAAAAGTGTTGATTTGCTTTTCCTTTACTGAGTTTTCTCTACTTCTTCCTTTAGCTTCAGAACTCGGAGAGGAGCTACGCAAGTTAATTCTTGATCTATACAATCAGCACCTAACCCGAGATGGCAAGGTATCTATATGGACAACTCGAACTGCTTTCCTTGTATTTTTATGACAGTGATTTGGAAGATTCACGTTTTGATGGATTCATTCGTCAGCAGCAAATAGAATCTGCTCTTTTGACGTCACAGCCATGTTTTTCCTACAAGTGGCTGCGAAAACTATCGTTGGCTGTCAGTGCAAAGTAAAAGAATATTTCCAAAAGTGTTCAAAATCCCACGCAGCTATCAGAACACCGGATGATAATGCACAATACAACCCTATAAATCACTGAGACAGATCTCCATTTTCAACAAATTGGAGGTAAAAATTGAATCCAACCGAAAGGTGATATTTCTGCCAATTTTGGCCCCCCATACAAGTTGTAGGCAAAATGAGAATGGTGTATAGACTAACTTGTGTGCATATTCAGCGTTTCTTGTGCGTAAATCTTTCTAAAGACCATCAAAAGCATCTGTAGCTAACTTTCATGTCTCGTCATAAATTGATATTCTCATTTTAATATACACTGACCTCTCCAGAGACACATCGTGGCATAGTTACATTCTGAATTTCTCCCCCTTTTCAGGGTGTCGATTACCCGGGAATAAAGGACAGTCCAAAATTTCAGCAGTACGTCAAGCACACGGCGGAGCTAGTACGCGTCGACATTGCCGCTGCAACTCGGGAAGAGAAACTTGCCTTTTTTATCAACGTTTACAATGCGCTGGTGATCCATGCCAACGTTACGCAAGGTCCACCGACAAACATCTGGCAGCGATATAAGGTTAAATGTGATGGAAAGAAATTTTAATAAGAAAACTCTCCTTAGGTTTGATTCTGTGGAGTTGATGATGCTATTGCATAATTTGCACAAGTTTAGGAACTGTGCTCGTCATACATCTTGCCTCACTGTCCAGTCAAATGGTAGCATCTTGCCACACTGTCCAGTCAAATTGTAGCATCTTGCCACACTGTCCAGTCAAATTGTAGCATCTTGCCACACTGTCCAATCAAATTGTCGCATCTTGCCACACTGTCCAATCAAATGGTAGCATCTTAGCACACTGTCCAATCAAATGGTAGCATCTTGCCACACTCTCCAATAAATCAGGGTTGATTTTCGAGTGTCATCAGCCCAATACAGACACTTTTGTCAATTTGAGTTTTGACAAATACTCTTTATAACCCAGTCAGGGAGTCGAATCCAGCTGCTTTTTATATGTTATGTCCATAGGCAAGACACTTTACCATTACATGTGCCTTTCTTTGCATAAAAAGCTTAATTGGTACCTTTGTGAGCTTGTGAGTAACCGAGTGGAATGAATCCATAGATGAATACTTCGCTTGGTGAAGAATTTTATCTTTGACAGAAATTAAACCCAAACCCCTTCAATTTTTTTACTTCTTTGCTTTCCTCGGGCAGTTCTTCAATCGGACCTGTTACATCATCGGGGGCCATATCTATTCCCTCCAAGACATTGAGAACGGGGTCCTGCGGGGCAACCGGAAGGGCATCGGTCAGTTCAGCCGCCCCTTCTCCAAGAGTGACCCGCGGTTCGTCATCGCTCTAGAGACGCCGGAACCGCTCATTCACTTTGCTTTGGTGTGTGGGGCGAGGAGTTGTCCACCAATCAAAACATACAGTGCAAAGGTACCGATAAAGGCATTACATCCCAAGTTTTTTATGCTTGTATGTTGCTTTTATTTTGTTGTCCATTTTCCAAATGAACTATTTAAGCCTTTTTTAAGATGTGGGGTTCTTTTGAGGAATCTGGCCAAGTTGGAAAATATAAAAGACAAAAACAAAAAAATTATGGCATGGCTCGTTCCGTGGAAGGCCATATATCCATATGGATAGGATTCACTGCCTTTTTTGTGTTCAGGGTATCTATGACCAGTTGAAGTTGGCAGCTGAGGCCTTTCTCGAAAGTTCCGATGGCTGTCTTGTCCTGCCAGGGAAGAATGAGGTCCGTCTCAGCAAGATTTTCCAGTGGTACAAGGTGGACTTCGGAGGGACTGACGCCAAGGTAGGTGTTCTGTAAACCAACTTGTAGAACCGGAGTAAATAAAAAAGTTCGTGTATTTCAACCTTGTTCCATTTTGCTATGAACTCTCCCCGTGGGCCTTTAAGACACGCTACCTCAACCAGCTTTTCTCTACAATCTGTGGTTTTTGTTACTAGAAGATTTTGTGACCTGATGTAACAATGGGCCAGATTTTTCAAGAGCCATGTTGAAGCTGATGGCCTTCAGCGAGTTAATGGTCATTTTGAGTGGCCAGTTTGAAGTAAATGGCCACCTTGGACTTAATGGCCATCTTGTAAACTATTAATTGGTTGACTCCTTACTGACTGAAGAATCAAAACAAAGTGGGTTGAGTTTCATATTTCTGAATGCCCTTACTGTACATACAGCCTTCCATATCATTTTTTTTCAGGATTGGGTCATAAATGTCTTCCAGAGCTGAGTTATCTCACTGTCGAGTTTTGTTTCTCATATGCAGGTTGTTCAGTGGGTCTATGATCACATAGGAGACGGTGAAAAGAAGATGGCCCTCGGGAAAATGTTGTCAAGTGGGAACTTCAAGACCTCTTATCTCACATACAATTGGTCTTTAAACTCTAAGCACGGTAGTCAACTTTAGTAAAATGGAACAGATGTGAGAACTCAGATTATTATGCACTTTTGTGCCTCATTTTCTCAGATTTCTATATTCATTTGCTTTATCTCTTTTTTATTTTTGTAACTTTTGCCTTTTGTAATATAAGGTGAATATTTTCTACAGGCTCTAAGTTACTGAAATGTTAAAAAGAAAGACAAAACAGGGCTTTATATCAAAACTGTGGGGTTACGCTGGGCTATAAAGTTGTAAAAGTCAGGGTGCCAGTCTAGTGACCCCACTTAGAGTTGCATGGAAAAGTGTCTCCAAATACCTGGGTATAACAAGTATCTGCTTCATCTTAGACAGTTTTCTAGTTGTGGTCTTTCAAAGTCTGGATAGAAGACTAGTTTTTGTTACCCAAAAACTGGTTTTAGTAGCATTTTTGGAGGTCCAAATATAGTTGTTTTTAATGAAAATAATTGGTGGCTAAGAATTGGTGTCTAGGCAAATTAATTTATACACGATGTATAATCTTTTTTTTCTCTGCAAAGAGGTCTGAAATTGTATCCATTAAAGTAGTCCTAGAGCATTTCAACCTAGAACTCAGGTTTTTCACCACAGGTTACCGTCTGACAGGGTGTTTGTATGAGTCAAGGACTTTTGTTTGACATTATTTGTGATCATGCCTAGCATTTACCACATTTCCTATTAGCAGCACTCTGTAATAGTGAGTTAGCAATCAATGTAGCATGTCTTTATTATGTCTTAATAGACCTAGTTTATTCTGGACTGCTTTGTTATTGATTAGCCTCTGTGTCTTTTTAATTAAGAGCACCATACCGTTAGCATTAATTTAGGATATATGGGATGGGTTATCTCAAGTGTTTTTATTTACAGTTGAAAGCAAGGAAAATTTCAGGTCTTATGTCTTTTGATTCTTCATTTTCAGTTGTGATAATGCAAGGTTCTTTTCATACACGGGAACTTTGGAAAGTCAGTGACCTGTAAAAAGGATTCATTGATGAGTTCCGTGTACGGACATAGCTAACGTTTCCCTTTTGGCTTTATGGTATATCAGGCATCAGAGAGCAATAACATGTCCTACAGAGTCAAATTTGGCAGGGAAAATTTCAAAGCATTTACTCTGTAATACCAAACTGCTGCAAAGTTTAGATATACTTCGAATTTTCAGACCAGTTTCATAGGATTTGTAGATGTCTAGCGTCTAAATGTACGTCAGTTTTGGTGAGCAAGTCAAAACTCTCTTCAAAACCAGTTTCACAGTTATGAGACTGAGGGGAAAAAAGCTTTGAAAGTCTGTTTGTTGAGCTGTCACATAAAAACAGTTGGAGACCTGCGCCGGAGTATTAAATCTGACGGAAGAAAATTTCATCGTATTCTTTCGGTGTACGATGGGCGGGGGGGGGGGTACCACGGACACGTACACCGTATGCATGCAAATCGCGTGACTTGCAATAAAAGCGGGGATCCTGTAGGTTGCACTCCACATCGTATTTCTGCGCATGAGCTCATTAATGTTGTGTGATCCGACGGGGTTTTACAATCAGACGAGGGATCATAGAAATATTTCTATATAAATCCCGAATTTTGGACTGGTAAGTTTCCAGTTAGGGGGTATTTCTTTCACTGACAAAGGCCCCAAATTGTGGGCCTATTTTGGACAGAGGCGGGCGGCTACATTCAGAGCTTCGCGCGTAGTTTTACTTTGGGGGGTTTATCCGGGGAAAGGCGAAAAAAAATTTTTCCTGGCTAAACCCATAAAATTGAAACCAAAAGTCATCTTCTGGCCATAATCTTGAGTTTCCAGTGAAAACAACGGAGGCCAACCGCTGCCCGAGAGTCAACAGGCGGCGCCCTTTTGGTCTGATTTTGCACTGTTTTCTATGG
>NW_019091402.1:0-47326 GCF_001949145.1 Acanthaster planci | reverse complement strand
AGGCTATTTTTCTTGAACAAGTAGTAAACATGTACATATATAAGCATACAGTTTACAGTGTTTGTTTGTGGATCAAAATTTTGGAACTGACTTTCTCCAGTGATGTAGTCGAGTATTGTGAGAACCAAGTTTTCTACCAAATATTTAACTAGTTAGGAGGGAACAAAGCTTAAGTACGTCGGCATTTGATGGTACATGCATAAAGGTAAGATTACAAAGCAACATAATGACTTCAGACCTTCACTGTTTGATTAAAATTAACTTTTTAGGACAAAACTACTTGAAAGTACTCGGCCGAGTACTTTCCGAGTACTTTTCTCCTTAAAACTTAAATTTTACACAACTGGGAGTGTCTGAAGTCTAACATTTATTTTGTAATCTTACCTTTGCCCATTTACCATCAAATGCCTGTGCACTCTGGCTTTATTCCCTCTTACCCAGTTCAGTATTGTGCGGAGAATGTTGGTACTCGGAAAGTACGCGACTACAACACTGACTTTCTCAGGAAGTATTATTGTCCCTACCTTTGGCACATCTCCAATTCTCCATTGCTGTAGAGTGAACTCAAAGTTGATCTCCCAATGCGACACAAAAAAATCCAGATTGTCACTTGTTTTTCTCATCTGTAGTTGCTCATTAATTCTCTATTCACAATATATGTCAATGTACATTTACATTTGTTTTCATTATAACGTCTGTTCTATTTCAACTCTTGTTGTTTTTGTCAGTGTCAGCATGAATGAATAAAAATCGAAAAAATAAAATAAAAAATTGTCTAATTTTGGACACAATGCATGGCCAAGAGATCAGAATTGTGCATGCAGTCGTTCACCCGCATCTACATCTACATATAATGCGGGCTAACATAAAAAACTGCTCAAAACCTTAAAATAGAATCCTGGTATTTAAATAGGACATTAAGTGTGAACTGATCCGAGTAATTAAGAGTGGTTTTCAAGGTCCTCTATCTTCATGCTTATACTTGTCTACATGTACAGTACAAAGTCACTGAAGTTCACAACTGGATATATCCCAAGGTTTCCAGGTGTTTGTGGCAGAAAATCCCCATAGGAATACCCCCAGGACAAAGTTCAAGTGTAAACTGTAGGACCGCAAAAACTTGCCGATATTGCAAAACCTGTGGGGTATGTGTGAACATGGAGGTAGAATCACATGGTGTGAAGCACCATACTGTACTTACTTGCAGTGTGCTGGTTTGTAAAAGCCGTTCACATGAAATACTTTCCAGAACCACAAGGAGTACATCGGTGAGGATTTGGAACTTCTCTACATGAAAATTTTCTAAAGTGGTAAACGTGCGTAGTTGGACACGTGTTTCTCAGTTCTGATAATTTCCAAAATTTGTAAGTGGAGTCAATCGATACTATTCTACAATATCTGCACCGGTACACTCAATAGTCTTTGTCCTGTAGACAGTAGTTACTAGTTATTATGAACTGGTTTGCAGAAACTAAATAAACCACCAGAGTAGACATTCATGGAGTATTGGTCTTCTGCTTGGTTGCATAATCTTTGCTTGGTAGATGTATTAACAAGCTGACAAAATATGAGGATGCATAACTTCTGTTTCTGTATTTGTCGGTTTTTTGGGGAAATTTAACATTGTTACAGTGAAGATAAAAAATTCTTTATATAGTTATTTTTCTTCCTTTTTTTAATGAGGAAACTAACCTTATGATTAGGATGTTGAAATATTATGTATCAACGGTAAGTAGCTACCTAAATGGCACTGTAGTCAGCTGGTATGGAGTAACAATATCACAAAGTGAGATAAAAAATTTTCGGTCAATATTTGGGCAAGACTTGGTACAATCAACCCTGATAAGGAGGGTCCATTGTTCCCCAAGTGCTATCAAATCACCTTAACAAACAATGAGCAGGCAAACTGTGGTAAATGTGGTTTGCACCTTCCAGCAAGGGGCTGTTTGTTTTTCTGACCACAAAACATGATTTTGGTGATGAGAACCTATTAAATATTGGATGACATTGTACCATCCCAAGTGATTGCATAATGATTACTGAGAGAATTTACTGGCTTGAAAAATCCTCAGTGGTTAAAAAAAACACAACAAGCTGACCTGAGTTTGAAGATCCCCCTTGAAATCGAAGTATACAGTGTGTGAAATACAGCACCTGTGTTATACCTCTACTGTATATTTACATTTCACCTGACATGCATGGTGAGACAAACCCTGATGAGGTTCTTAATGCATCAATGAACTTCACACGTGAGATCCATGCCAAAACTGCAGTTGGATTTGTACACACGAGTTGGCCCTTAACCCATTGGACGACTGCCTTTTACACTGTTCTGAAATCAACTGAGGTTTAACGCATCACATGGACACTGATGAAGTTCGTATCGAAATTATATGTGCATGTATGTTCTGCTCACTCCCTGAACTTCAGCTGAACGTATGAACATCTACAATGCCTTTCAATGTAAGAACAGATGTTTTTGCATCTGCTAAACTCCTTGTAGATGCATCAATGAATTAGCCTAGCATCTTAACTTTGGTATGAAAGGTACAGTACAGTATGTGTAGGAAGGAGGTTTAGGGAATAGCTTGTTGCTTTTTAACCCTAACACTCCCAAATCTTCCAATTCTAATACAATTTTACATACACCCTAGGGGGTTAGGGTTAAAGTTCCTTCCATCACGTGTCTAACTTCCTATACAAAGTCGGTGATTGGTTTCTAAAGCTCAACAGTTAACTGATTTCCTGTCCATATTTCCTGCCTCTCTTGCACTGCGGTTTTTACCAGACAACATTCTGCAATACCTCTGCTGTGGTGCAACAATTGTGGACAATGACCAGCAGTCTATCAGGTCCTTATCAGGTGGTTGATTTTTTTTTTGGGGGGGATCAGTAGTGGATGCTTATGATAAGATGCCCACCAGTATTGTACATTGGCCAGCAGGGCAAGCCCACGGTAGAAATCTGTTTTTTTTTAGTCATTGTAACCAAGTCTTTCAGACCACAAAAAGCAAAGAGTCTGAGATGTTGGAGTCCTTTAGGTTTACTCTAGGTTGCATTACCTCATGTACCAAATGATTTGTGAAAAAGTCCAGCTTTTGATTTGTGAGTTCTTGAAGTATCAGTCTGCATTGCGCAATCCTTGATCTGTCGCGTAGATTTCACATTTGAACTGGAGACACTGATTTGGTGGGTTACAAAAAAAATCATGGGGAGGTTGTGATTCCTTACATGCAATTTTGAGATTTGGGATTAAGCATTGAGCTTTGGTAGGGCTAATCCATTTCAATATTTTGCTGAATTGGCATTGTAACTCCTCAGTTTCGTTTCTTACTTTGGAACCTTCTATCCATTGTTTCCTCATTAAACTAAATTTACCTCTTTGTGCTGATTCAAATTGGTTTATCTGAATAGCACACTCGACCGCTGTTCAGTCCAGAGAATAAAACACTATTGAACTTTTACCCAAATAAAAAAACCCTCTGATGAGCAAAACCAAGTGTTACCCACTTTGGCAGTAGTACAAGAAAGAGAAACAAATATTGCAACATTCATGTGCATGCACGTACCAGCACTACAGTACCTGCGCACTGTTTGTTTGGATTGGAAGAGGGAATGTACATGTACAATGTATTGTTGCAGAAATGCCCCTCTTGAACCCATAACATGCATTGTGTTCTGATCCCATTGTCAGAAGCATACAAAGGTCAGTTATTTGACAGGTAGGGTTTTTTTTCCCTTTTTGAGGAACGTGCAAAACTACACACAAGAATAGTATTTTAAGAAAAGTCGTCAATCATAATGCATTGTGAACAGTAAAAACTAAAAAGAAAAATGAAAAAAAAAACCCCTTTGCTGTATACTATACATGTACATGTACATGTATGTACATTGTGCTGGATGTACTGTACAGTACGTGTATATTTGTGCTGAGGTAGCACACTTTCTTGTACTTGGGTTGTAGTGCTTTTGCAAACCTTGGTTAATTTGATTCATGCCCTGGAATTCTCTGTGAAGCACAGGTTTTACTTTGCAGATGTGTTTCTTTGAAGTGTTTGAACAGGTATATATTGACATGTGATTTCCCAGTGATGCAGACAAGCCTGTTAATCCCTTTGTGCTTTGGATTTAACCAGTTTTAATATTTTGGGTACATTTCCTGGGGACCGTTATATTGAAATGGGCACTGCATATATTCCAAATTGCATGGTCTGTCTTTGTTTTAAAAGAAGTAGAAGTCACATTTCTCCAGAGATCTGTATTGTAGAAATGTTTAAACATCTGTTAAACTTCAATTTGAAAATGAAAATGCCTTGATATGGTCAACAGATAGGACACTCAAGATTCACAATAGTATTGTGCGCTTGAAATGGATTTAAAGTTTAATGGGTCAAAGGAATTGACAGAATAATAGACCTAGGTCAAAGATCAGTCAAAAATCCAAGGTGACTCTCTTCATCAGTAGTTGTTTGGTGTTTGAATGTTAACTTGTAAATCTTTCATGTATTAAGCAGTGCACTGTGACTTATGCTCGGTAAATACATGTATTTTTTTCCCCTGAAGGGTGACAATCCTCAAAGACCTTAGAGGTATGACTAGGAAAGAATGATATTGAAGAAATTGATATTCAGTGGATAAAATTTTCTTATGATGAGCGTTGCAGTCTTGTTTGCTTCAGACAGTTTGCTGCTAATGTGAATTCTGGGTACCTGCACACTTTAGTGTTTTTATTTACTACAAATTAATTGGTATAAGAAGTGCAGGTACATGAATGGAGGCTGTTCATATATGCACTGTGTATTTGTCTAATGCTTGCACACACATAAGCCGTAATATAAAAATTCCTTTTTAAGAGACGGTTTATTTCGTGCAAAGTCTGTCATTTCGTCATGCCGTTTCACATCCATGTCCAATTGCCACTCTGTTCTCATCAAACTTCGACATTAATAATTATGCAAAATAAGGAAGCCGGTGTTCGTCCTTGCAAAGGGATCAATGTGTAATTAATCAATACAAGTATGGTCCAGTATTATATACGTGCACATTCAGGGTGTGCATCATGCATATACACAGCTTGTGCTTCATACATGTACGTCACTCACATTTGATCGTGTGTGTAATATTGCCTTTGCTGCAGCCAATGAGAGCTACCTTGAGTAAGATGGATGAGTAAGGAAGCCGCCGCTGCGTTGACTGGGGAAAGTTTGTTGACCGGTTCAGCGTAGGCAGGGGAAATGGGAAGGACTAACGCCAGAAATTAACAGAATGGCATTCAAATGCCAGATACCTACCTGGGTACAACTGATGTTTCTCATTTAGCTGAAAAATTTTGACGGACTCTGAAAAATTCGGGTCTCGGTTTCCTTTAACAGGATTGGTGAATCGATTCGCCTGTGGAATGTCAATTCAAATGGGGGCTTGGAGCTCTTGAGTCCTTGCTGGTGTGTGCTGGAGGGATTCTTCAATTCAGGATACGTGCTTGCCTGCAATCAGAAAAAAAAGAATTTCTTTGGTAAGTTGTTTCCATCACATAATTTCTTTCACCAAGACAAAATCAAAGAGCTGCAACCAGTCTCTTAATTTATTTTAAGCCTCCTTTGAAGTTTTGTCATTTGGGACATGTAGATTAAACAGAATGTCTTAATTAAATGAACAGACATTTTTTAGTTTGAAATTGCTTATTCTGTAACAATAGGGAACATAGATAACAGCAGAATAGTTGGTTAATTTCTAATTTTGCTGAGGCTTATTTTTGTTCCAAAAAGTGTAACAAAAACAAGTTTTACACAGTTGTTCCTGATTTTGTATTTTTATATATGTATTTTGTAATAATTCTTTGACTTTGAATTGATCCTAGAGCTTAGATTTGGCCGGAGGATCAATTCATTTTTATTTGATAATGTTGGATCATTGCCAGCAAGTCATGCTTTTCTGAATGATATTTACATACAGCCAGTTTGAAACTCTGCATGTAGTTTCCACATAGCAAAGTTTGTTGACCTGCACAGTACACTGGAGGAAGCTGTTATGCATATTTGCAGTTTACTCAGCTGCAGAGGAGAGGATTGGTTGAAGGAATAGTGTGTTGAATAATGATGAGCCCCCCTGCAGAAAAAAACCCTGATTGGTTCACACAGTCAATAGACTATACATCATGGCTGCTGGCTTGTTTCAGTAGGCATACAAAGTTTGTTGGCCCCTTACTTTTGAATTATTCATGAATTGAGATAATCCTAAAGTGGTGTTTGTTTTATTCTCTGGCTGCTGTTTAACTTTAAGATGAAATTTCTAGCAGGATGTTGTAAGGGCAGAAATTGCATCATGATCATTTATAACATTTCTTGGCAGTATACTGTTTTTCACCAAGGGAACTTATTTGATCAATAGTGACCTGTGTGATTTATCAATTGTGAAACAGGTGCTTTCTTAATTACAGCTTCTTTTTCTACCTTAGCAACAAGATTTTTCTTGAAATCATATTATCAGGTGTGCTTTTATATTTTGTCATTCCTAATGTCCACAATCAGAGACTTTTTTCATGTATTTTATAAATGTGTAAATTATGGAAGAGGGCAAATTCCTAAATTGGTAAATATATACTATTAATTATATTTAACAATAATATGGAAACCCAAATGTTGTTGATACTGTGATAGGGATTTCTTTCCCCACAGTTTAGAATCAGGGTTTTCAATTTATTTGTGGAACCAGTCATCTCTCAACCCAAGGGCCAATATTCATCTGAAAATGTGTGGAATTTTCTGCCATTGTTGTGAAGAATGCTTCAGCTACCATGCTCATACATGTACATGTACATAAACACCCACATGTACTGTACACATCATCAATGATCAAAGCATCTCAAGAGCAGTGTGTAAAAGTTTGTTGAACTCTTGTAAGCCCTCTACATTATTTAAAAGCTGTGTGTTGCATATTCATAAATCTTACCTGTCAGCTGCATGCAGTAGGCTCATCATGACCATGCACTGTATGACTAGCAGTCTCATGTAAAAGTTTGTTGAACTGTAGACTGAAGTGTGCTACATTATGCAGATGTTTATGCATGTACGGTATCTTGCACAGTGATTGGTTGATTGGGTAAGCAGTGCCAGGCCCCCTGGAAAGTTTGTTAACCTTTGTCGCAATTGTCATTGTAGTGGGGAAAGTTTGTTGACCTAGGTGAAAGTGATGCATATTCACAATACAAGAAGATGGACGTATTCATCATGCCTATGATGTAGTCGATGTGCTGGTTTAGAAATGCAGTAGGTGTTATTCATGACAGGAGGATGGGGTTGGTCTGTGGTGCTGCAGTAGTGACTTGAAAAGTTTGTTGACCGGGGTAAAAGTG
This sequence comes from Acanthaster planci, assembly GCF_001949145.1. The sequence continues at coordinate 39,975 of NW_019091402.1, read as the reverse complement.
ATGCATATTCATCATTCTGATATGACTATAGAAGGATATCATGGATTTTGCAGATGGTTGCTGTGGGCTTAGAGTAGGGATGTGGAAAGTTTGTTGAATGCCTTTGTTACTGGTACTGCCTGGCGCACAGCATGCAGACTTCCATCTATGTAATGAAATGGTGACTGCACATAAGTCTCTGAGAAAATAGTCATAACAATTCAAATCAAATCATGTGTAAAAGTACATTTACATGTGTGTATGAGTTGCTCGATATTTAAATAGATAAGAAAGTTGTGTTCATTTAGGACACATTAATTACAACCAGTATTCTTCACCTTCTCAATATGGAAATTTCAGTTACTCTTTTACCGGCAGTGTGACCTGTGTTTTTTTTACAACAGTCCCATCATATTCTAATCAAGATTTTGGATTAGATATGAGGAGCTTAATTCAGAGGAGAGTCTTGAAGGGATTTGCTATAGTCTCATCTCTAGCTAATGAATATTCAATTTACATGTTTGCCAGTATTTGAACAGTTTTACCCTCCTAAAGCTCTCAGAGAATGAGACACATGTTGGCAGGTGTTCTCATTGGAAAACATCGCCAAAGGAACCACTTAATATGTCATGTGTGTGATATGCTTGGCTAAACTGAATGGGTATTTCCAGATCTGTGATCGACTCTTGGAAATGCTTTGTAACATCCTTCTGATGCCATTTGCAAACCAGACGGGATTTCCCCAGATTCTTAATTTGTTAAGACTGACGTGTAGCTGAAAAGGGTTGACTATTCAGAATGTTCAATTTATGGACACTATTGATGTACCGAAATCTTGACACTTTATTTGTCTATATTACTTTATTTATTGAAACAAAATTGAAACCTAAAACTGTTGAAGACACAGGGATATTTCTCTTCCTCTAGGCCCTAAGCTACTGTACCTGCTTCAACCTCTGGAAGCACAAGAAATTTCAACCTTTTCATAAAAGATTAAAGAGATGCTTTAATCTTTAATTCCTGGACTTTAAAGTTTTTGCACAGGGTAAAACAAATGTATAAGGAGCAGCAAGGTTCTTAAGGGTTCCATTTTCCAGAGCAGAGTTACAGTTTATGTTGGACTTCCTTTTCTTTCCATCAATTTAAATTTGTTAGTCAGCTTTCCAAGTGATTCGATTCCTGACAAGGGTTTTGTATCAGGTCAAAGCGGTAGCCAAATACTGGTGATTTTTCAGTGAACCTGGTTCCAGTGCCCTTCACTTCCTGAAGCCAGTCATTTGTGTAGTAGGTTGTGTGTCATTGGACTGATCACCAGCACCAAAGTTTGTTGGCCTTGGTTTAAGAAGGAATGAAAAAAAAAACTTGGGGTGTGAAAGTGCAGCGAAACGCCTGACAGACCTTCGTGGGGAAGCCAGACACTGCAGACAAAGCATTCAGACTGAACAATTTTGCCCCAAGGCTTGTGGAAAAACTTGCCTGTGTGTTTGACCCGCCGCAGAAAGGGACAGCCATATTTTTTGTTTTTTGAGCTCGGTAAAAAAAACTGCTAGTAGTAGTACTCTCTTGTAGTAAGGAAGTTAAGGTGAGTTTGCTTAACAGTAGGTCTCCTTTTCTAAATTAAGAGATTTTAACTGTTTTTAACGGAAGCTGAAATCACCAAGTGAAGGATCTTTGCAGGTTCAAAGTTTTAGATGAAACCATGTTGTAAGTGTACTTGTTCTTTGATTGAAGTGGGGGGGGGCATGTGTTTGTGTCCTTTGTCTCATGGTCCCCCTGTGGTTTAACTTGAAAGCATGGAGCTACGATAGTTTTTCCTAAAAGGTATTGGCTGGAAGAGTCACCAAAGATAAACGAAAAAAAATAGCAAGTGTGACCTCAATTTTAGAGGTGGGAAAAGTAACAAGCTAGCTTTTCCTTTGTTACTTCCTTTTGTGTTAGTAAAAATTGTTGTAATAAACTGTTCTTTGGCAATTTTTTAAGACAAAAAAGCAACTTATGTAAAATGATTTCTCTCCCCCCGTCTAAAGAAATCTGCAGTTCGATTCTAGCCAGATGAGGAATGGTATAACTTCAGAAGGTAACTTGAAAAGGAAACAGAAAGACAACTTTTAGCGGGAGGCACAGATTCAGTCAGGAAAAATTGTTACTGATAAAAACCAATAATGATGGACGGGTAAGACTCAGGGTAGGTCTGTATTTTCATGTATGTGTTTAATAGAAAGGTAAGAAGGCAGCTTAAAAAACATATTGTTAACCTGACTTCCAGTACACATCTGGGCCCATTTTCATGGTGCTGCTACGCACTGAGACTCTGGGGGCTGAATTTTATGAAGACCGTAAAACAGTTTATGCACAGATGCTTACCTGCATGCCTCCGAGGAAAACTTTGTCTACATACATGTAATATTGTGGAGTAACAGTGGAAGTCTCCATATACTCACCACAGTTGGCACAGTCACAGTTGCAGTGTACCTCCAAAGCAAATTTTTCTGCTGTAAATAAGCACAGCTTTTCTGCTACGCATAACTGTAAAATTTTGTAATGAAATTGAGCCGCTTAAGCTCAAAATTTGCTTAAACGTGAAAAAACCTTGCTTAATTAAACAAAGGTTACCAGCTCAAACTCTATGTGATTGTCATGCTTACCAAAAGACAGGTAAGTATATGTACTATTCCAAAACAATACACATCACAAGAAGTTTGGCTGGTAAACTGATTTGTTGAGCAAGGCCTTTTTTCAAGCTTAAACAAACTTTTTGCCTAAGCAGTGCTGTGAAATTGGCCCTTGGTTAGTTTCACAATGAGTAAGTTTAGCACTTGCATGTTTTATTAGCAGCCATGTAGACATGAAACCTTAAGGGGTTATTGTTCATACCTATCTACATAGGCCTATGTACATTCTATGTTGGTCAATATTTTCCTACTATTTGGAAATGGTACAATGTGAGTGTACATGCATAGCCTGTAGTTACAGTCTTTCTACATTGCCAGCCACAAATATATGTACATGTATCAGCTGTGAACTGAGCCAACAATGCCATTTAATGACATTTATGAAGTGTGCTTTTGAGATGCCTGTTTTTGTACTTTTTTGGTCATAAAATAATGAACTGCTTGCTTTATGTGTATGTATTTGAACTTGTACTGGTATACCAGTAAGTGTGGGGCCATATTTCTGAAAAGCTGAAGGATCAGCAAGTTCAACTCCATAAAACACACAGTGTCGGCAAAAGAATGATAAAAACGGGAGACCACCAAGTGTTTTATTGTCAGTCTGGCAATTTTATTTGAATCCTTTCACAGGAACCATTGTAGTAACACAAACTTGATGGGTGTCTCCTCTCAGTCTTCATAAACCTGAACCCATATGGTTGATATGTTCATGTACAGAGTGGAATAATAATGCAGTCTTGCTCTGTCCGTGAAGACCCCGTGGTGAGGATTTTTATTGGTAATGGTACTGTAGCAAAATATTGACCAAGTTGTGGGGACTTGCTGTACTGTTTTGGTTAGAATATTAGGTTCCGACATCTGCAGGAAAACTTTTGTTGGCTGGTTTATCTTTTGCATTACTCATCTTTTAGCAAACCTTTTTGTGATAGTACAATGTAGATCAGACTGGACTGGAAAAATCGTGGGACACTTTTTGTAGGAAAAACTCCCTTTTTTTCCAAAAGTTTTCTGCACTCCAGTCATTTGCCAGGGCAGTATTTGGAATGGATTACTTGAGTTTTGGGAATTAAATTCTGAGCTCCAAAATGATTAGACTTGGGGGAAGATAGTTCCATGTTTAACTCATATGAGAAGTGAACTACAAAAAAAATTCCTTTGCTGTATTGGAAACAGGATATGAGCTCCATTGCGAAGAAATAAAAGGTGCGTAATAGAATTTCAGTCACAGTCATTAACATGACAAAGGCCTTGAAATGAAAAGTTTGTTGACTCCTGGGACCGCCCAAGGTTTGAACTCTTTTATACTTTCTGGTTCGTTTCCTTTGTACTTGGGTTGCAGTGTAGTGTTACTGTTGCTTGCATTGCTTTCCGTTTTTGAGGTTTTTTTTCTGCCACGTTAAATCTGGAATCGAACCTTTCGTACAGGTATTTTGTTTCCCTATAGATTGTATGATTGTAGACTAAGGATATTCTATACAACCAGTTGTGTTTTGAAACCTGTTGGGGGCCAGGATGTTGAGCAGAAAAGATTGCATAACTTGGGCAGTTAGAAAGCAAATGAAAACAGTGGGTGTCATGTTCTATTTGGAGTTAGTTTTCCTATAATGTGGTTCAGATGGCAATATCAGTTTCATTGATGTGATACACCATTTTTTTTTTACTATTTGTAGGATTTCAGTCTAACCTCTTGGATTACAATGAGACAGAAATTGCTTCTGTTTGTGCAGTTTAATGGGGAAAAAAGAGTTGCAGTAGTTAAAATTGGGGATAAATGATAGGAAAAAGTCAGTGTGAGACCAGAAGAGGCTTCCGAAGAATATTTGAAATATACATGTATGCATCGGAACAGACATGGGGATACAGTTGTTCTTACCTCTATCAATTATCATCATGGTGTATCTGTTTAAAGAACTGATCAAATCAGACTTCAAGCTTTGCTTTTTGGAAGCAACAACTTTATTGACGATTTTAACGGTAGGCCTACGGACAAGTTTATAGGCTCATTCACTTGTAAATCAATTTTGACGTTGTTCACTTTCAAGGAGTAGAAGTGAAAGTGAATCAGCTATATGTATATGTAGACCAATTCGAAACAAAAATCCACAACAAAAGGACGTGTGCTGCAATGGCAGCTAGTAGTACACATGTACCTCTTAGAAAGATTAGGGAAGTCACAAACTGATTGTTATGTATTTTATGTAAACTTGGGGGCGTGTTTCAATCTGTGGGAAATGAATGTAGAATTCTCTGTGTGCCCTACACCAGAATGGCAGTTGAGCAAGAGGTCAGATATCTTGTGTAACATTCACAGTGGGTTGATTCACAGCTGTCAGTGCTGTGAAGTTTCCTTTTCACAGTGACTGGATGCAAAAACAATAACTGTCTGTTTTTATACTTTTCTTATGGTTTGTAAAATGCGCTGCCTATGAAAAACAGACTTTTAAAGTAAGTACACCTCATGGAAAGTCCCAAGAATATTGAAGAAAGAAAGGTGAAGAAAGGAAGAAATTCCCAAAACGTCCCGTGGTACCGTTACATGTATCTCTGGTATTTTGCCTTGATTGATAACAACCTTCATTTATTGGAATATTTAAGTGTCATACCTGTTGATTCTTTATTGTTTTTGTTTACATTTTTGTTGTGTTTTTTTATACATCTGGTGTAGATACGGTTATAAAATGGAAAGTAAATATGCAATTTTCCAACATTTGATGAATGCAGTCTATGCTTGTACAACCAGTGTCATGCACCAGTTTTGTACGTTTCGCCTCGCCCGGCCCCATCGTTCCTTTGTGACCAAATCAGTCAAAATGAAAAGTCTGTCTTTCACTGGTATGCACAGTGGGGAAATGCATATTTCAAAGGGGCGGTTCCTTAATCACTTTTGGGGCCAGTGTCTGAATTGCTGCAGAGAAAAGCTTCAGGAGGCAGAAAAGGACAGAATGGATGCTCAGTGTAGGATTTGTCACACCTCAACAGTTCAGCAGTGATAGTGATAGTAATAATGCAGTATTCAAACAGTTGGACATGTTTTATACTCCTCCTATCAGCCGCAGGTACGTGTGTGTACCTGTACTGTGGTGCATTATGACTGAATATCCTTTGTTAGTTACAGCTTATATATCTTCTTTTTTACACTGTGCAAATGCATTGACCTTGTCAAATCATGGGCCAACCTAGAAGTGATGAAAACTGATCCCAGGTCATGTGCGAAGAAGTGTCTTATTCACCAGGGCTTCAATCAGCATGGTGTAAATCTTTTTAAAGTTGTAGAAGAGTTTGTATATAGGGACCTTCCCTTAAAGTACACAATCCCCACAGTCACAGGACACCTGTCTGTATTTTGATTGCCATTCTCTATGGACTGTCGGAGCTGTCCTGTCTAACATTCAGCAGCTATTTACCTGTATAAAACTCTCAGCTTCCAGAGTCCCAGTTCATCCAGGGGTGGAGGTGGAAGGGGGAGGGGCTGGTAATTCCTCAACTTGATACTAGTCCAAAGGAGTAGTCCTTGGGTGAGGAGGCCAGTGATTTGTAAGATTCATTGTTGTGTGCATGTTGGGTCTTCATCTTCACTTTTGCAATAAATCAGTGTTTGAACTGCGTACATGGTTTTGCCACTGAAGAATGAAAATTCATCCCCTCAGCCTGATGTTCGGAACAAGTTGGATTCAAATACAGTGTAGTTTTCACTCAAAGCATTTCTTTTTCAGAGTTTCACACATTAATTCTCCTGGTTTGCGGTCTATTCCCCAGGAAGTTCTATACTTTTCTGGGCAGGAAAGGCCCAGGTTTTACTTATGCGACTTCTGAAATTCGTTGGAAGATCTAATTTCTTTGAAAAGCTCAATTGTGATCCCCAAATTGTGCATCAAGTCCGTCTTCATTGCTGGAGGAGAAACCTTGAGATTCTTAAATGGCCATGAGGAAGTTTTGTTGCCTCTAGTGTCACGATCTATCGCTATCTGGAATCCAAATCAGCCTGTGTTTGGACTTGATTCAGAGTTCACATGGACTCAGAGCTTGGATTATAGCAGAAGTGGGGGGATTAGAGAGATTAAAGTCTGGAAACTGAGGCCTTCAGATATTAATCCTGCTAAACCCACTGACCTTCACTTTGCATGACTTCTGTTATCTATAGCTATATCACAAGTTTCCACCAAACTTTCTTTTAGAAGTGTAGACATGTTGTATCTTTAGGAAGGAATAGAATTTTCAGTTTTGAAATAACAGGTGAGGGATCTGCTAAAATTCCTCAGTATGCCCATTTTTTTTGGCCGAAGCACAGCAGGCAGTGTAAGCATTCATCATTTATTTTGAAGCATTTGAACTTCTTTATAGATAGCAATGTTTTCTTTTTTATTCAAAGTTGCTTTAGAATACTTTTTAAACTCTTGTTTACTGCCTCTCCTGCATTGTAAAGTTTACTGGTGTTTTTATTCATTGTTTTGACTGCAGAGGTATGATCGAGTGGCAACTGTTACTGAAGCTGAAATTCAACATCAGTTGTTGGAAATCGTGTGGTTCTCAATTGCATGTGAGAGATCAACAGAGCGCCTGGCTTGATTGAGCTAAAATTGCAGCTGCACATCACACAGAATTTGTGACTTCTAAATACTTGCCCAAAAGACACAAGAGGCTTGATAAATGCTGAAAAAATAGCTTGGGGGCTGCATTTAGTGAGTGAGGATATACCTACAGGTATTCACTGAACTCAGGTTTCAAGTCAACCAGTAAGCCAGAAAGGAAATTGAAACTCCAAATTCTATACTGTAATATTTTCTGCTGCAAGTATTTGTCTTGGACTTATTCTGGCTGTGCATATCCAAGAAACATTCAGAATGGCAAATTACTACTGTATGGATCGCACCATCAACAGAGGTTTCTATAAATATGGGAAGTTGATTGCCCGACATCCGCTTGTCTTTCTGATCAGCCCCCTCATCATTGTGGTTCTTCTGGCTGGTGGATTAAGTCAGTTTTACTTCAATGATGATGTGGAGTATCTCTTTACGCCCGACGACTGCCGGGCTCGCATTGACGGCGAGTTCACCAGCGAACACTTCCTGACTGGGATTGAGGGAGGCGATTTTTTGCCCAACCGGGAGCTGGAGCTGTTCAACCGGAGGGGGAGGGTGATCATAACTGCAATGGACGGCAAATCAGCTCTGCGTCGTGACGTCATGGCAGACCTCTTGAAGTTGGACCAGGTGATCCGGTCATTCAACGTCACCTACAACCAAACTACTGTGGTCACGCACGAAGATGTCTGCCAACGCTTCATGGGCCAGTGCGTGGACAACGAGATTCTAAAGTTTTATCGGGGTCGCATAGACGAGTTTGAAAATCTGACCGTGACATATCCTCTGTCAGAGATCCCCATCGGATTTGGCCTGACCATCCCTGCGTTCCTCGGCCCAAACCTTGGTGGAATCATGTTAGACAACAACAGCAACATTGAAAGTGCTCAGGCTCTCCGCCTGTTTTACTCCCTGGGGACGGAACCAGAGGATGACCACCTTGCTGCCACCTGGGAGTTGGAGTTCCTCAAAGTGGTAGACGAATTCCAGAACAGGACGTCGACGATGAACATCCGTACCAGCACTTCGATGACGCTGTCCGTGGAAGTCAACGAAGCATCCTACCGAGTCTTGCCCCGCTTTGTGGCCACCTTCTGCATGCTTCTGCTGTTTGCTGTCTGCTCCTGCATCATGAGAGATTGGGTTCTCAGCAAGCCCTGGCTGGGACTCATCGGTGTCATCTCAGCTGGCCTCAGCATTCTCTCATCCATTGGACTGCTGAGCCTCATCGGACTAGGTTACAACGAAGTGGTTTCCCTCATGCCCTTTCTCATCCTGGGTGAGTTTGTCTTCTTTTCTGATTTTTCTGAATTCATAGCTTGATTTCAAGAGTTTTCTCAGCTGTGAATTTGTGTGTTGAGAAAACATTTACACTGTCTTGTAAGAAATGATTGGCGTGGCTAGCAGGGTTTCAGCCACTGAGCATGGGACAGTGCTTACCTCCATGAGCCAGTAAGCTGAAATCAGCAGAATACTGACCACAGAGAAACAAGGTAACAACACTGCAGCAGCTGGTGGCCAGTTTCTGTTAAGCATTGCGATGTACAGTAACCAGTGTTTGCTTTGGGACTCAGCCAAATTTACCTTCATTGTGGAATCTGTTTTGATTTTGTGCATACACTGCAGGCGTTGGTGTTGACAACATGTTCATCATGATTGCCGCCTGGCGTCAGCTCAGCCTTTACCTGTCTGTGGAAGAGCGAATGGGGCGCACCTTCTCTGAGGCTGGCGTGTCTGTCACAATTACCAACCTGACCACCATCTTGGCTTTCATCATTGGGGCCAGCTCCTCCCTGCCGGGCGTCCGCACCTTCTGCATCTACAACGGCGTGGCCATGTTATTTGTCTACTTCTATCAGATCACGTTCTTTGGTGGAGCCATGACCCTCATCGGTCATCGGGAAGCCAAGAACCTGCACTGCTACACGTGCAAGAAGGTAGGGTAACCTACTTTGTATTCAATCCTACAGATTCCTTTCTCTTAGCTTTTTTGTGTCTATGTCACCATGTGGGGACGATTTCTTTAGTTGGGATATTTGGAATAATGATGAAACCTTTGTTGTGTCCTCACAATGTTTTGGGTCCCCACACTGCACAACTTTCATACAGTCTTGAAGAGCAATCTTGGAAATAAGCCTGATAATGTTTGCCGTCATCTTTCTGCTGATCTTGAGAAATTTTTACCTTGATGTGTGAAGATTTTAGTTGCAAAGTATGATATCACATGCATCTTGACGTTCTGACAATCATTTGTCGTAGGTGCTGCCAAGGGAAGAGTCACCCAACAAGTTTTATCTTCTCTTCTGCTCTGGAGGCATCTCCAGAAACAAACATAAGGGCCACACTATCGACCTGGAGCACCGCATCATGAAGTTCTTCCACCTCTACTATGGACCCTTCCTGACCAAATCCTGGGTGAAGGGTACGATTGTTGTGCTCTATCTGCTGTACCTAGGGGGCGCTATTTACGGCTGCACGCAGATTAAGAAGGGGTTGTCCCTGAAGGACCTCGCCATCAATGACTCGCCGACGTTCCAATACTACGACTTGGAGGACACGCAGTTCCGTGAGGTTGGACCGGCCGTGAGCGTCATATTCAAGAACGAGCTGGAGTACTGGAACGGTACGGTCCGGGACCGGATCGAGAATCTGACACGGCGTATGGAGGAGAGCGACAACGTGTTTGGGGAGGAGATAACGCAGTCCTGGGTGAGGGATTTCAGCCGGTACTGGGAAGGTGTCCAGTTGCACATGCCGGACAAAGCCAAGCCAGGCAAGGAAAGCTTCATGGAGGTCTTGACGGAGCTCTTCCTCAATGATCCACGCTACACAATGTACCAGTTGGACATTCACCTGGTTGAGGATAAGGAGACAGGCGAAAAAACCATCCAGTCCTCACGGCTGATTGTCCAGACCAAGAACTTATTTACCATAGATGACGAATGTAGAACAATGTTGGAGCTGTGGGACCTTGCCGAGGAGTCTGATCTAGATGTAATCGCCTACCATCCGGCATTTGTCCTCTATGAGAGCTACGTCCTGTTCGTCCCCAGTCTGCTACAGGCACTAGGGATTACACTTGTCTGTATGTTTGTGGTCGCTATCATCATGATCCCACATCCTGTATGTGCCCTGTTAGTGACACTCTGTGTCATCTCCATTGACACTGCTGTACTCGGTTACATGGCTCTCTGGGATGTCAACCTCAACCCGGTTTCCATGGTGAACATCATCCTTTGCATCGGGTTCAGCGTGGACTTCTCTGCGCACATAACATACGGTTTCGTTATTGCACCAAAAGAGGACACCAACAGTCGAGCGGTGTACGCTCTCCATTCCCTGGGCATGGCAATCCTGCAAGGTGCTCTCTCGTCCATCATCTCCATCTCGGCCCTCTCCACAGCGCCTGTCTACGTCTTCAGAACTTTCTTCAAGACACTTTTCCTGGTGATGGTGTTTGGGGCACTGCACGGGCTGGTCATCTTGCCTGTGATCTTAACATTCATGGGGAAGTGCATGCCTCACCGAGTCCCTGAAGAAGAGAAAGACAAAGATGCGGTTGCCAAGCAACAGAAGTCCACACTGTTACCTTCCATCCCAATGAAACACACACCTGGTGAGCGAGAAAAAGTGGTTATTGATTTGCGTGTCACAACTGTATAGCAGCTTGTAACATAACCCCTTCCTGTATCATATACATGTAACAATTGTCATTTATTGTAACTGTGCAGTATTTTTGTGTTAAACCCAAATTGTCATCATTTTTTTTTCTTTAATTGAGCATGATTGCCTGTATATTAATATTTTCAATATATATGCATGCATGAAATATTTCAGATATGTTTGTGTCATTTCCATCATGCTATTGATGACATTTGAATGAAATTTGTTCAATAGTATTTTGTTTGTATTGATGGTCAAGTATACATGAAGGTACATGTATATTCATTTGATGCAACACATACAGCGTTATCTTGCGCGGAACTCTGTTTTACCTTGAATAGCCACCGGTATGTAAGAATCTCAGCACAGCTTTTGTTTTGTTCAGTGGTTTCTCTGTAACTTTGAAGCGGAGCTGATTAACGTAGTTTTGTGATGCAAGGTCATGATGAAATGCGCTATGTGTGTTTGGACTTGCTTTGTTTGCATGGTATCTGGTTAGCATGTGGAGTTGGCATACCTCTACCTGCTCATACTTTCTGTTTTCCTTGATTTCTTTCTTGTTTCCCATTATGAAACAAATTTTTGGGATTTTTGTCTTGTGAAATTCCCCCTTGATCGTGCTACCGTTTTGCATGCCCATTACGTATCCTGATGCTGGTTCATATCAAGACAAGAAGCGTTCATGTCGGTGTTAACTGTGAAAGCGTTTTCCTCGCAAAGCACCCATATCATCGCATGAATTGGACCACTTTTGCCACTTCAGTCCATCATTCCAAAACTCAAGCTACAGTGAATAAATAATCACCTTTTCTCTTTCTTTTCTTGTATTTTCTTTCCCGCAACCACAAAAGCTGCCCAACCAGTGATCGCTTAGGAATTGTTGGATCAGCAAAGAAGTGTTGAGCTTTTACACACAAAAACTTTGAGATTTGATGTCACACTTAATGTTGCAACGTGTGTATGTCTTGGAGTGATAAATGTGTATTGTGTGTGCAAAAGGGTTAGTACACAACAAGGCAATAAAAATTGTAAGTCAGTGCTAAAATCAAGTCCTGTCTTAAACAAGTATCAAAGTGCTAGAGAAACGTGCAAAGTTGACATGTAGAAAAGTAAGCAAATATTGTTAGCAATTGTGGTGTTGCAGTACTTTTGCTGGTATTTTTTGTACATGTGGGTATTCTACGCCCGAGTGGACTCTGTTAAGTAAGCCATATTTTTTTAATCCCCCAGTCAGTGTCATCAATCTCTGTTGGGAATGTATGGGGATTGCGGGAAATTCAACGTCTCGTACTTGACACGAAATTGACAGGGTGGATGTGGAACAAAATGCACGAGACACAAAGTCCATCCTTGGAAGGGGGGGGTGCCAAATATGTCCCCATTGTCTTCCTATTCAAAGTCTGTCACCAAATCCCTGATTACGTTTGCAAGGTGAGCAGAAAGATTAAGGGGTAAAAAGGTTACAGGTCCTATGCAAAGTCCGCTTGGATCAGCTGTTTTTTGACTGATATGAAGGTATTGCTTGCGGTCGAGAGACTTATTTAGAACAGATAAAAGAGATCTGTCCTCTGATTGTATTGTGAACTAGATTATTCAAAGCACAGTAGACTTATTGTTACGTTGTAAATGCTACATGCACTAGCAATATACATTTACTAATATACAGCTTCACGCAGAGAACACTTTACTGCTTCAAATATGTTCCAGTCAAATTTCTAAGAAACACAAAATCTAGGAGAATATGAAATTATATTTTTGGCAGTGTTTTAGAGCTGTGATACAGGCATAGTTGCTGAGAAAGGGATGGGAAAGGTGTATCATAATTGATTGATACTGTCTTGTACTGGGTCCATTATTGTATTAGCATTCTCTCGGAGAAGTCTGTTGCACTCCTTGGCATAATCTTTGAATCTCCACGTACACGTACATGTATTTATCTTTTCCCCACTTTGTTAAACATGTACAAGTACGGTACATGTAGATCCAAGACCCACTACTGTGGATATATTATTTAAAAAATCAGGAAAAAAACAACACTGCATAGTATTTCAAGAAAAAAAGATTCTTCTCCAAGCTTGGCTATTTAGGTAAAGTACATGTACATGTATATTTACATTTGTGACAGAACCAGAAATATCAATCAGGGATCCGGAGTAGTTGAAGCTTGCCCAACTTAAGCTCTTGTGATCTATATGTTGGCACTTACACCAAAACCAGGAGAATAGCAAATTTCAGGGTTTACCAGGGTACAGTATTTGTAATAAGAGTAAAACTGCTAAAAAAAACCACACACACAAATAGATGTATTTGCCATTATTATTTGACCAATGTAAAAGCAGCTATTGTTTCATGTTACTATTTTGCACACACGTCCATGTGTATATAAATGTACATTGTAGATCTTGACTTTTTCCCAGATTAGATTAGAATTGTGGAAGAAATCTGTTTGTGTGGAATCTCGATCAAGGTTCTAGTTCTTTTGTTTTTAAAACAGAGTGTGTTTTGGGAAGAGTATGCAACTTATGTAAGTATTGCATAAATGAGCAAGATTTGTCATGAATATACATGTACACACAACCTCCCAGTTCTGGAAGCGTTGTATTTTTGACTGGGCCAAACCGGTAAAATGCAGTGTTTGTGGCATGAAATAAGGCAGATACAGTCTCAATTTAAATCACGCACTTTTGGTGAAGACAGTGTAGTCTCTGGCTAGAGTTTTACTTGCCATCTGGAACAGGCTTTCACCAAAAAATGTGAAGTATGAATGTGAGATCACGAACTTTGCCCTCTCTAGGAGCTTTTGTCAAGCTTTAAGCGATGAAAACTATTGAGTTTTTGTGTTGGTTGTCAATTTAAAAGGTGATCAATTGCATCAGGGACCAGAGATTAAAAAAAACACGGCTAAAAACAAAGCTGAGGTCTGAGAAAGGCCCTGTAAATTCTTGACGTGGTTCTCCAAACATTATACAGCCCAATGCCTTTATAGCAAGGTCCTTGGGACTTGAAAGATTACCTTGGTACAGGAATCTTGCATTAGCAGTGTTGAACATAAAAAAATACATAGAGAATTAGGACGGAAAAGTTTGGTTCCAATTAGAGTTTATCTGTGTGTAATATGATGTCACAATAAAAGGAGCTTTCTGGTGATGTGACGTCTCAGCAGTTGAATACATTAGAAAAATGCTAAATTCTTGCAATATATTTTCTATTTCTGGTGAAGTCTTTATTGTGTATTTTTCTCACATTTCCATTTATAGTGGCATTTTTTTTCTTGCTAGTTTCTTTCACTGTGATTAAATTTTAGAGTGGTAGAAAAAGGTTACTTTTATTTGTAAAAGGGAACAAATTATATCGTTCAAATAGATTTTAACTAGACTGATTGGCAAAGCAATGCAAAGAATATATGATTTTTGAAGTACTACATGATTACTGAACACAATGTTTATTGCACCTGCTAGCAATTACACATTTTCAATGCGACTTGTTACCCGATCCTCCAAAATAGGTCCTAATTCTGGCGACTTTCAGACTTCTCAGATCTTTGAAAACATATAGCCTGATCCTCATTTGGATGTAAATCTGTCGAAAGTTGAAATCCAGACAATTCTACACAATGAAATCTACACAATTCTTTATAAGTTACTTAGCACAATTCTATGACGAGTCTTTAGCATTAGATCATATAATCTATGTAACACACAATATATTGGTTTAATTAACTCTCCCCAAATCAAAATTTATCAGGAAAAATGCCATGTCTAGCATTTGGAAGTTTCTATTCTTAATTTATTGCGAGTGAAGTAAATGCACATATTTGCATTTAACTACAGCAAAGTTTGAGTTGAGAAGATGGACTTAAATACGTATCTTGTTTCCAGTGGAAGCTGATGGATAAACGCACGTTTAGAATTTTCCTTGTAAAGTTCAAGATAATAAAAGGTAAAAAACTGCACTGAATTGTCCGGTGACTTTTTGTCCATTTTTTTGAAATCAATGTTGATAGAGTCTTGTGGCCTTATGCAGAGTTGGATTAATTCCCTTCAAAAGTTTTATACTTTTATGCTGCCAGGGGCAACATTAAGAATGGGGCAGACTCTGAGTCTCAAGGGAGGAGCACTCATCAGCTGTGAATGGACAAACCATTGACCGTGGAAAAGGTCAATTCCGAGGTGTTATCACTTCCATTCCCTTTCCTCCGTTCTTTTCGTTATTTTTCCGTTATCCCCCTTTTTTGGAGGACGCCAGTGCAAACAGAGGCCAATGGAATACCCTCATGCAATAGTTTTTCTTGGGTGGGGGGTCCGTTCTTCCACTTTTGCTAGTACGAATTCTGTTTCTGAACTTAACTTCGTGAAAATCCACCTTTCCCCGTTGAGAAAAAATTGTAGGCTGTTTTCACAAGTCGATTGTTACGTATGTAAACATTCGAACTTTTTTTGTCAACATAATATGGAAACCTAAACTATTGCCACGATCCTAAGGAAATCTTATTATAAGCTTTTTCTATGTTTTAATTTTTAAGTAATGTCCTGGGCAGTTTCCCAACCTTGCTTTTAAAATTTAAGGTTTGAATTCATACTTTATTAATTAAGCTCTCCAAACGCAAATGCATCAGTATTTTGCATTCAAAAATCTTTTAGCGATTCATTCAAAGTTTCTGTCGAGTTTTTCACACACGTAGATAATTATAGCGCGGGCCCTGGCAATATTCTTTAAAGAGGGCGCTGTTTAATTTTGCAGCACCTCTCAGTGACGTCATTTTCTAACGGCCAATCGAGTTGAGTGTTTTTGGATCGTAGTTTGATTTGGCCAAAGTCATGAAAGTAGAACTAAACAAGCACACCAAGACATAGTCTAGAGCGAAAGATTGGGCATTTCTTGGTAAGTTTCCGTTGTTTTTTAGTTTCAGTCATACTTAGTTTTCAGCCATTAATTTTGTGTCGTCAGCTGTTTAACCAGTTCAGTCTTCTCCGTGTTTGGTAGTGTTGGAAAGAAGGAATTTCTTAAGTTACAACAGTTGCGGCTAGACCCCAGTCCCCGTAACGTAATGTAGGCGTAGGGCATAATGTACGTGACGGTGTAGGCCTAGTCATGCGGTGTTCCTTCGTCGTGTTGCTCCATCATGTCCATAAATAATAGTAGGCCTAGTAGTACTAACGTTTGCAGTACTAAATATTACTTTTTTATTTAAACATTACTTCTTTAGTGTGTCATGTGTGGTGGCATGACACACTAAGGTACATGTACTGTAGGAACTTCCATATACATGATATATGGACGCCACTTGTTGACACCCTGTGCTTTTTCACAGCTTAAAAAAGTAAGTAACACTAGGCCTACATACATGACATAGGCCTACAACTGGCGTCTGTGTATCATTACTCCTTGCCAGGTCCATATTTCATGTAATTTCGCCACCTGTTGTCAACATCCTGAAACTGGTTAAGTCGCATTGGTATTCACAGTCCGTGGCCAAACTCACCCTGTCTCTGGCCTGGGCGCATCCGACAATCATGACAATGTCCGATGGACCATCAAGCCTGGATCTTGTGCATGCTGTGGAACTGCCACGAAATACCGTGTTTTCGCAAGATGAAATAAACTGCAAAGTACGCTAAACTTCAGAACTCAAGAACGTGGTGGTTTATTCAAGGATGTTGAGAGCAAGAGTGTATACATGTATGTCTAAAGTAGGCCTACATGCATCATCAATCAACATTGTACCATTAACCCTAACAGTCCCAAATCCTCTGATTTCAGTATGATTTTACACACACCCTAAGGGGTTAGGGTTAACAGTTATGACAGTAGGCCCTAAGTGGCGAAATAAGGGACCTGATAGTAAAGTTAAGCATGTTCATGCCCGGGCTATGGTTGTTACGTGGTGTCAAGACTGAAGTTATGTCTGGATATTCACTTCCTACAGCATTACCGGTAGGACTACATGTAGGCGTAACCATGAATAGATGGAGCTGATAAAAGGACTAACCTCCTAAAGAGTCATGTTACGCCCCAACTATAGCATAAGTCCCAACTATGGTTGGGACAGTCCCAACTGTAGTGCTGCAGTTGGGCTAGCCCAACTATTGTTGACCAATGTCTGTGGAAAATGTCTCAACATTATCCAAGTCAATGTGTCTCACACTTGACACTCTAGTTGGGACAGGCCCAACTATGGTTGGGATGTGCCAAACTATAGTTGGGACTAATGCTGTAGTTGGGGCGTAACAGTTGTCCTGTCGTAGTTAGGCATAAAGATATTTTATTGCAATTAATATGTTAAGGAAGAAGAAAAACTTCATTTAGGCCTAGGCATGTTAGGTAGCCTACATGTACATTGTAAGTCTGTGTGTTCATAGCGTTGTTATTCTTGTTTTAGACGGGTTAGTCTTCATGATTCAACATGTTCGAAAATACCTTGGCACTTTTCCAAAATAGCCATCGGAAATAGGTTTGTGATAGCGGCCATATTGGCTGCTTTCATTCTTGTCTCATTATTTTCCTGAAATCTCGCGAGAAAAATTACATCATTATCATGTGCCCTGATAAAAATGACGTCATCGCCACTTCAACAAGTGACATGACCTGGTTAGGTTAATTGCATTTCCTCATGTTTCTGTCATCAATATGTAGTCATTGTCAGTCATTGTGTACATGTACAACATGTCCGATTCACCTTTTTGAGGAAGATTGTTGAGAAAAGTGGAAGTAAAGTCCAAGGCTTCGAGCAGGATCAACCAGTTGTATTGTAATTAATGTGTACGCATGGACCATGTCCACCCGACTAATTTCACCTAACTTGGGGTTACTCTTGAGTGTTTTTGAATTAATTAATGTCAGTGCATTGTTTTAAAATTCAGATTTCAGAATGGATTTTTCGTACTCCTACAAGAAGAAGGGCCTAGGTCTGGATGCGAGAGAGAAAAGATTCTTGCGAGTGAAGCGACGTTCTGTAGATCAGCGGCTGCAGCGCGACGAAACATACATGAAACATCGAGACATCGGGTCCCTGACGCCACTTAAGGAAAACACAGACGAGAACGTCCAGAAGAATATCAGTCAGCCAACAGCAAAGACAAGACAGGGGAAAAGTGCAGCTGTACAGAAGGCAGCTAAGCCAACAGGTAGATGGCAAACTCAAGCCCTACCTTACAATGACAGACGATACCCATGCTTGATCCCCCAAGTGTAGCATCGGTCCTCACTATACCGTACTGTGAATCTCTCATGCAACGTGCAACTGCTCAAAAGAAGTCTGTATCCAGTTACCACTTACATTCCTTAATATGACTTGAAAATTATCGAAAAAGTGCCAATTTGAGGAAGACAACCGACTTGAGAAGGAAGAAACATTGACTTCATAACAATGTTTAATTTGGTAACCGGACATGTACATGTATATGGAACTCTTTCCCTGTACGCAATGTTATACATGATACTGAAGGGTAAAATGAAACAAGTGAAGTCTCTTTTACACTGAAAAAAAGAAACTGTGACCCACATTTAGAGATTAAAAGTAGTGGGGAGAGTTCATCTGATCAGCCCCTTATTTTTTGTCCAGCATTGAGAATTGAAGATTTCTAATAATTTTCAAAAAAGGATGATTTACTTTGTTCCCAAAAAGAGATGGCCACATTTTGTTGTGCTCTGTTGACAGCTGATGTCCAGGCGGTAGCATCCACCAAGGCTGAGACGGCAGGAACCTTGGCAAGAAGGGAGATGCTGCAGAAATGGAAAAGGGAGAAAGAGCTGAAGAAGAAACTTGCTCTGGAGAAGGAGAAGCAGAAACCCATGTTCAAGGTTTACAAAGTCACCCATGACAAGAGGCCCACCAACTTGTCTGTGGTCAAGGCACCGGTGCCGACCAAACCCCAGGTAGCTATGTAGGGACCTTTAGAGATGGTATGCATACAGGATATGTACAGTGTATGTGGATCCAAATATAGGGTGGTTAAATCACGACTTTGCATGGTTATTTTTATCCCAGACACTTTAAGCAATGTGCATTGCACGTCAATATGCTGCTCATACATGAATACATACCCATAGGTCTTGGAAATGACTGCATGGCTAGTCATTGTCGTCACTCGGCTTTGCCCGTGGAACATGCGAATGAAACTAATGGCTGGATGTTGTTGATTACTACATGTAGGTACAGAAAGACACTCCAGCGCTGCAACGGCGAGTCACACGAGCATTAACTAAAGCTGCCAGTAGCAAGGTACATAATGATGGTTACTGCTTTTTGTCAATTATAAATGATTAACCCTAGCACTCCTCAGTCCTCCAACAGGTGAAGGATTGAGGAGTGTTAGGGTTAATGTACAAAAAGTTATAAGTTCCGCTGATTGCGGGATTGCTGATTTTTGATCAAATCTGAGGCATTTTTATACTTGCAAAAATCCTGTTTTGATAAACATCTCTTGACGTAGGTTTGTATTTGAAAAAAAAAAATAAAACAGTGTTCTCATAATATTACCTCTGTTGATTTAAGAATTTATTCCAAATCTTCCTTTTGGAATTGAACAGTCTGTAACCAGCCAGTCCAAACCAAGTGCCCCTGTTACGGCTGCCCCAGCCAAACGAGTGACTCGGCAGTCAGCTAGACTGGCATCAAAAAGTGAAGGTAAGGTCATATGACTCATATTCTTCTGTGCTCTATGCTGCATTGTGTCTAACCTTCAAAGAGCCTTCAAAAATCCACCAAGAGGTTTGGGGGATTTTGTAGGATTGAGGAAGGTAGAACTAGGGCTGAGTCAATTCAAATTATTCACTTTTTGAATATTCGACCTTCAATTGGATCAAACATCTGAATATTCGGTCTTACCGACCGGCAGATTGTTGATGACCAAACCATATACAAAAATCAGTTGCAATGACGCACACAATTGTACATCATAATCACTTTAATAGCTTCTTACAGCTAGGAATATCTCCAGCCATGATTTAGCAAGATTTAAGAGACGAACAATACTTCTTGCCCTGTTGAAAATTTCTATTTTAAATTTTTTTAAGTGTAGCTGCAATGAATTCCTTTACCCCACAGTTTGCCGTCTGGGTCAACACTTGTCTAAACACAGTGAAACAATCTGTTACCAAAGAAACTGTTTAACAAGAGCCTTTCTACATGTACTTTCCCGAAGATCAAAAAGAGAACCGTCAAGCCCAGAAGACCAAGCCAGCTGCCAAGACGAGCATCGAGAAAACCAAGGCACCTGTCACTGAACCCACCGCACCTCCCCCAGTTGAGCCCACCAAGCTACCCTCCCCTACCTCCACCCAGCATGTAACCAGCGAGAGGGGGAATTTCTTCCAGTTCCCCGACATCCAGCCCTCATTTGCACCAGCCAACTTCACCTTCAACTTTCAGTTTGAGCCCATGAGCCCCGCCAGCACCCAGAACTTTCTCTTCCCCGAGACAGCGTTGCGAAAAGGAAGGTAAGAGGAGTGGTCTGTGGGAAGGGAATTGGAAAAGGAAGTGGCCATTTCAATGCAAAGACATGTATAACAACGTCCTCAGGGATTGTAGACGTTTTGGGAAAATGTCACTATTTGGCATCAATTGCTAGTGACAACCAGTAACTTGAAACTAGATTTTAAAAAAGCCAGAGTAACTTCATGTGAAGACGTGTATGTGCACTTGACAGTCTTTATATTGTCCCTATTTTAATACGAGTTCAGATTTGTAGTCCTACTTCTTGGGTTCTGCAGGAGACTTTTTCCTGCGTTTCTTTAGAGGCAAATATCATGCCCATATATTTTGAAAGGCCTTTTTTTATGTACATGTATGGTCTTTTTATTGAGTATTTATTGCCAATTGACGTTGCATATAGCTCACACACACACACTAAATATTATTTGTTTCCTTTGTTAACAGGTGTTCTACTCCTAGATCAGCGAGCCGACGGAAGCGAGCTACCTCCCCTCAGCCGCTGGAGATCTCGGCCATCCACTCCCCCAAGAAATCTCTGCTGCAGGATCCGCCCCCGCAGAACAAAAAAGAAGGTATTCACTTGCTGTCCCTCTCCGGCAAAGCAGGTGTAATCTCTGCTGATTATTGTTCCCGGTCTTTGCCCAAGTTTTTACTCTTACTTTACCTTGGCAGATTTTTCATCTGAATGTGTACAAAGGTGACAGGTGTACCACAGCTAATAGTTATTCCTACAAGAATTTTCAGTATCTCTGTTGTGCATGTTTTTTCCTATCATGCACCGGATTGAGATTGATGTCTGTTTTTAATTGCTTTGAAGATGTGTCCTATTTCCGAGACCTGCTAGTGACAGAGACTACCAAGTTGAACGACCTCTGCAGCAAGTGGGAAGCTGTGCAGAGGGACACAGACCTGAGTGACGATGGTATGTACTTTAAAAATTTCGGTCACTGAGTATGAGCACACTGTGGTCAATGAGGTACTCATCAACTTTATTGAGACTCAGTAGCCAGTTAAGCCCTGCATGAAGGTCCCATGCTTGAGTTTGAGTCTAAACCTTGTGCATCCTAAGTGTAATTGTTCATAGTCCAGTTATGTTCTTTGTATTCAGCATCCTCTGGTGTTTTGCTTTGCCTCGATATTTTGTCACTGACAAGACCTCATACATTGCTTCACCTGCCTCAGTTAGTGGCGAGATCCGTTGCACCATCGGCAAGGCTCAGCTACTCATTGACCAGAGGTTTAAGCAGTTCTCAGGCCTGGTAGATAACTGCGAGTTTGGGCTGGGAGAGAAGAAAACTCATTGCTCAGATCTGACTGGCTTCTGGGACATGATCTACTTCCAGGTGGGGCATGATGGTAGCCATCAACTCTTATGTCCTTTGCATTTTTGCTAGAAACTTTCCTGCATCTGCCAAAATACTCTGTACCAATGCCACAGCCTTTTACCTTTTAATTGTCAAGGGGTGTCAAGACTTCTGTAAAGCAATAGAGGCTGGGGTCTACCTACCTCAAAATGTCTTTCAAAACCTCCGGGTGGATTCTAACAAACTTGAATATAGTGTTTTTGTGCAAACGTTCTTGGTTCAAATTACCCACAAGTAGTAGTCATGTTTCTTATACTAGGATCGATTGAAAAGTGTTGGCAAGTTTAAAGGAAATTGAGCCATCTGAAATAAGTTGGAGTCGGATTCTATCTTCAGACTTGAAATGAATGTCAGGAATATATGTATTTTTTTGCACTGTGAGAGTAAGTGCTTTGTAACATGTCAGGAATTGAACACTTTGGGTTTCAAGGTGGAAGATGTCTTGGGGAGGTTTGCGTCTCTGGATCAACTCCAAGCCAATCACTGGGCTAGGGAGGAGACAAAGGTGGAACCTGCAAGGACCAAGAAGATCGTCAAGGTGGGTATCCTATTGGTGTTTATTGCCTATTATTCCAACATGCTCAGCCCCTGTAGAGGTCCCCATTACCCCACCTGTGATCCTTTCATGATTTGAATGGAAACACTACAATAAGACTTTGCTTCTGTGAATGTTTCCCAGTTCTAGATGATTTTGTTTGTTGTAGAATAGACTGCTCATTAGACAATGATGTTTTGATTTCCTTTTGTTGCCCAAGAATTCCTGTCTGGCAGACGATAACATACAAGAGGAAACTTAAAGTTTGGTTCAAATTTTAGTTGTCATGCTTTGATTGTAAACATTAAATTGACTCAGCTTTTAAGTGCTGTAGCTTGGGTTGAATTTACCAAAATCTGTTATGTCATTTTACTATACTTCATGGCAAATCTACCCGACAAAAGCATACCGAGTGAAGGCCATGAGCCAGCCAGAAAGCATTTAGTGGCTGGTAATGAATGCCACCATGAAGGCCAGACCATTGAAGGCCGGACCTACTCTGGCCTATACTTCAGGGCAAATCTGCTTGAGAAAAACATACCGAGTGAAGGCCATGAGCCAGCCAGAAAGCATTTAGTGGCTGGTAATGAATGCCACCATGAAGGCCAGGCTGTTGAAGGCCGGACCTACACTGGCCCTTAAGGATGATTTGATCGACCTTTTACTGTACTTTGTCTTGTGCTTGTGTACTAGAAGGCCAAACTGGTCACCAAGAGCCAATCCAACAAGGATCGGGAGGCAGCCAGGGAGCGTCTAGCGGCTATCAAGGCCACAATGAAGGCCAGACAGACGCGGGCCAAAGCGGCCGAGCAGGTGGTGTTTGAAGGCGGGTTCTTCAAGGTTGAGAGCCCAGTGCGCACCCCTGCCAGTCACTGTGAAGGTAACTAACTCACTTTGGACAATCTCAACTTGGGATATTATGCTTTGTGTAGAAATCAGTTTGTAAGTTTTTGTTTATAATCTGGGCACAAGAAGCTGGTATTAACTTGGAGGCAGCTAACAAGGGTACAAATACTTTGGACACTTTCATAGTCAGCCTCAAACATTCACTCAATCCAACATCTTTGCCCTGTTCTTGATTTCCTCGGAGCATTCTATTTATGTCTGTTTTTTTTTTCATCACAAGAAATAAAGTTGAAATGTTAAATATCACAGGTGCTATTTCCTTTAACCTTTTATACAATCCACTTTTCCCCTCCTGTAGTTGTATTTACTACCTCTTTGAATTACTTTTACATTTATATTTCAAAACTATTGATGAGGTAAATTTTCAAATGACCTATATACGTGCTGGTGCTTTGTACCATGTATGTTCTATTTTTTCAGCTGGTTCCCCGTTCAAAGTTCGACCATCCCACACCAGTGGCAGCAATGCCAACACCCCACTTGCACAGGGATACACACCCAAGAATGCACGGAGGTCGATACAAGGCAAGCTATGCGGCACGCTTAGCAAGTTAGTCCTCGGGGAGGTTACTGCACCTGTCAGCAAATCGGCCATGCCCGTCAGTAAAGTGACCACGCCCCTCAGTAAAGTGGCCACGCCCTCCAGCCAAACAGCCATGAAGAATATTACAATGACCATACCTGACAAAAAGGTGGCCACACCTGTTGGCGAAATAGCCATGGCTGAAAGCCAGGTGGCCACACCCTTGAAATTGGCCACACCCTACAGGACAGACTCCAGGGAGGATGATTCTTCCAGTGTCTCCACCTCACATACATGTAAAGATGATGAAACTCAGGTACATGCACATGTATGATCAATATTCTTCTTAACTTGATTTTGACTTACCCCTACCCTATAATTCTGAGGTCGGTTTGTTCAAACTTTGCTTTAACCGACTTATTTTGTTATTACAACAGGTATTTTGGCTCATGCTCCTGTGCTGTTTGACCAACTGTCTTGTTTTTTTCCCCGCAACCCTCAAGTAAAGGATTCTAGCCAGAGTTTCAAATTTTTGGAGACGACTTTTGAATTTTAGACTTTTGTTTGCCAGCAGAATTGTCTTTATGATTATATTAAAAGTGAGTTTTTTGTAGATTTTTACATGTCTTTGTGTATTCTCCATGCTTGTTTTGCCACTGTTTTCATTTCAAGCTCACCTTTAGTGCCAAAAATCCATGAAACCAATGTCGTCAACTTTGCTGGTGCTCGTCTTACCCGATGTGAACTGACCCGTACAAGCAAGCAGTGGGTTCAAAATTTAACCAATACGAATCCTTTTATGCAAAGGTCTCCCAAAACACTAACCAATTCCCTCCTGCATTTTTCCCATTGCCCCAGAACCTTCTGACTAAGTACCTTCAACCCTCCGTGCTCTCCATTGTTGATCTCAACCAGGAGGCAGAAAAACTCATGCAGACCGAACCTCAGCAGCAACTAGCTGATCTCGGGGTCCGGTCACAACTTTCCAATACACCACGTAAGTTGCCAAATTAACAAAATCTGACCTGATCCGTCAAAACCCCATTTAAGGTTCTTTTTTTGCATTAAAAAGAGCAAATTTAGATATGTTTATTTCACTGAGTTTGGAATCCTGATAGCAATGGACATGATGTACATGAAAAATTATGCTCAAGTTTTGTTGATTTCCATCGTGTAAAATTCTTTTGAAGGCTTTGAACCGAGACACAGAGATGATGACTCGGGACTTCATTTGTTAGGCTGTCACAAATGAGTTTTGGCTTCATCCCAGTATTTGGGGAAGATAAAGAGAAAATTGTTTGATAAGTGGATGGCAGTGAAGCAACAGTTAATTGTAAACGTTGACCTCTAGAGTTTTGTTCTGGGTTTTTCTGGGAGGCGAATAGTGGTTAGAAGCTACCCTTATCTTCAAGCCAATACATGGTTTTTGCCTTGACCATCCTTGCTTTGTGTAGGCACCAGGAGTCGATCTAGGAGCTCTGTGCTACTTCCAGGACTCAACAGCCCTCATCTTTGTAGGACACCCACAGCATTTGGCAAGGTACAAGTACTTCACCTGTCGTGTGTGGGAACTGTTCAAGGTCGAGCCTTTTTCTGTTCATGAAATCTGAATTGCTGAGAGTGCAGGCAGACTGGTTTGCTTGATAAACATCTGGGGACATGCCATTCTGGCCAGGGAACCACACTCAAACTTGCGTCCTTCAACTGAACCTGTTTGTTGGAGAGGTATTTAATTTTCATGTACCACCTCCATGAGTGTGTAGCGCACCTCCAGTAATGGCTTCTAAATCTGGTTGCCAAAGGCTTGGTATAAAGCTTATTCAGATGGTAGGCCATGTCCAAATGGGCTTCTAGAGCTACGGCTAGGTCTGATGTCTGTGTGTTTCCGTGTATTTCCTGAGAGTGAAGACTTAGACCTAGCTCTATAAAGCCTCTTCAGATGGTAGGCTGTGTCCCAATAGGCTTCTAGAGCTACAGGTAGGTCCATTGTCAATGTGTCTCCTTGTATATTCTAGTGGAGTGAAGACTTAGACCTAGCTCTAGACAACAGATTCGGATGCAGCTATAAATTCTCTTTGTGGACTCTGTACTGCACTAATCCTCTGTGTCACAGTTGGTAATCGTCTCTATCTACAGGTGAGCTTCTCCAGTGTCTTCACACCACCTCCTGGGTCCTGTACCTCTACGTCTCAGGTCGGGGGCGATCTCATCCACTTTGACTCCCCAGCACCAGTCACCTCGGGTAAATTTCAAATTTGTTTAAGTCTTGATGAGGATTGCCAGCAATAATTAATAATAAACGAGTGCACTGAAAATGGAAAATTATCACCGCAATCACATTTGACTGGTAATCTCGTATATCTCTCTTGGAGTGAACAGGTTGATTTGACACACAATATGGCTAAGAATTTCATAATCAGAGACCGAATTTCTCAGGATTTTTGGGTCCAACATCTCTAGAATTGTGAGACATTTGATCAGCCAAGTTTCAAAAGTCATGGAATTTTTCAAACATTGTGTTGTGATTTGTATAATCAGAAACAAGTGCATAAAACGCGTGATTTCATTAGCAATTTCAAACGGCTGAATAGTCCAAGAAATTGCATTATTGGGTCATGGATTTTCATCGCTGGCTAGTCAAAGCACATTAAAGCCACTGTACTGTGGTGCTGTCTTTGTTACAATGCTTATGCTGAATGTTTTGTGAACTTCTCTTCCTCCTGAAATTCACCCCCGCTGGGTGTCAGAGAGATTAGGGTGATTCATTTCTGTCATTGGTGTGGCATCGTGATTCTAGCATCAACATGGAGGTGTCAAGGACTTCAATATTTTTGAAGGGTAAGGTCTTATGAACTGCAAAGGTTCATGTAGCCTTTTTCTGTCTTTTTGGCTTCCATTTGCAGTTGCGGAAGCCCCAAGTGCAGAGTCTTTAAGTCTGCCAAATTCCCGACCAGCCCCTCCCACGGACCTGAATGGTGATGCCGTCAAAGCCACTGTCCGTCGCTCCATCCGTCTGCGCCATCACTCGGCTTGTTCCCCGCAAACAGCCACCCACACTCAGGCTAAGGTAGCCAAGTCCGCATACAGACCCAACCTGTCCATGATGTAATTTGCCTTGTGACTTGTTTCTGGCAAATAGCAGACTTGAATTCCTTTCTATAACCGAGGTGGAGTTTTTACATTGTATCCCATTATCACAAAAGTACCTCTTGTGTAAAAACTAGTATTTCGACTTCATATTTGCAGTGACTTGTACTTACCTAAAACATTTATCTATTAACAAATTTTAAGCAATTATGTCCAGATTATTAGTTTTTAAATGCATGTGATAGTTAAGTGTTTTTTTGTTATATCAGTAAATTCTACTCATTTCGTTTTGTTTAAGTATACAGTACTACCTCTGTGATCCGTTATTGAGGTTGTGCTCCACATTGATCAGAAATGTACAAAAGTCAAGATGCTTGTGGATTTTAAAACAATATTGTAATTGAATGCAAGACATTGGACCAGATGCATGAATATACGTATATACTGTAAGTTGATTTACTTAGCCTATGGCATATCCAGGCTTTGGGTGAGGGGTTGAAATGGAGGTTTTTTAAGAGAAATCAATAATATTCCCTCAAAGAATTAGGCAATGTGCCTAAAGGGGCCAATTTACTTCCCTATCACCGTTAGATATGCCTCTTTCGTGTGCCTAGAGCTTTCCAGTCCAACACCTGTGATGTCTTAGATGGCATTTCATTTCAAAGATCTCGGATATCCCAGACTTGAATGAATGTCAATAGTGTTCGGATTGTTTCTCCACAACAGTTTTATACACTGTATGTGTACATGTAATCAGAGCTGTACATAAGAAAGTTGAGACATGAGTGTCTCAATTGTTGGAACCAAAATGGTGGATTATGAGTCAGTGCATGTGGACAATTAGCACACAGTAGGCAAGCGCTGTACCTCACACATAATGAACAGCCATTTTGTTTCCAAAGTCTGAAGTTGGCACTATACTCTCTATGTACAGCTCTGCATGTAATGTCACTGTCAATCCTTTAGTAAAAAGTTCTGGTTTTTTTTTAATCAGTAATGATACAGTTATGACTTTTTTAAAGTATGCGTAGTATTTGAATACAATCATGAGTCTCAGGTTGAGTTCTATAGTCAGTATTTGCCAAACGTGGATGATGGCCACACATGAATCTTGTGGCTAAAGCTGTCTGAGTTTTTCTTGGTTGTAAATATGTAGGTATATGTGCTGACAGTAGACAAAGCCTGTAGCTCTGGATGTCCGTTTCCGACTTCGCCGATCGCTGAGGGCCAACTTTGCGTTTAAATTCAGTATGGCTTCATCAGAACAATGTGGAAAAGTTGATATTGATAGTTGCACCAACAGAAAGCAGGACAGGTTTTAAGTCATATTTTGTTGCTGTCAATAGATGATCAGTTATAAACAAGTAATATGGTTCTGCAGAAGTTTTGTCTGAGTAAATGGTGTAATGTTCTTCGAAGTTAAAAATCTCCTCAAATCAAGAACATTTTGAGTAACTTTTCATCATTCTGTGTTGGCCCCGTTTTATTTAAAACCTGATTATTTCTGTTCCTAAGACATTAGTATTATTGAATGGTAAAGGTTTGTTAATAAACTTTAAATGGTCGTGTATCATTGGAATTTTACGTAAAATAAGAAAATTCCTTTAATTTTCAAAAATGCAAGACCAACCCCTTGCAGATAAGGCAAGACTAACCCCTTGCAGATGTGAATTTTTCAGATAATTCATTTCATCACTCAAGGGTGAGATTTTTTAGCTGATTTAAGCTTTTTTGTTTGGATTTCACCTTTTTTCCTCACTGGCTGTGTGCAAGAGTATAGATTTTCATACGGCGATCAATGCATGCAGTGCACGTGTGTGCAGTGGGCGTGGTTTAAACTGAAGTGACGTCACACTTACGAACCGGATAGAGATCAGTGGCAAGAACCCGCTTGTAACCACCTGTCTTTCTTTCGCCGATTGGGGGTGCACTTTTGCTCGGGGCGGATACACCGCGACTGCACGACAACGCGCGTCGTCGCGTTAACGTTCTACCGCGACATGTAGGCGTAGAACTAGTTGGCGGTCCGTCTTTGGAGATTTCGGGGACGATGGCGGGTCCGTCACCCAGTTCATACCGGAGACACCGGTACCCTACCTAACCAGCTAGCAACGGAGTCGGCGAAGCCTTCCTTCATGGCGAAGCTAACGGCGGTGAGTCCAGCTCAAATATAAATAGGCCTATCGGACTAGACTGCAACCCATTCCCCCATGTCCCCGGATTCTGTAGTTAGTACTGGTGATAGTTTGGTCGTTGACCCAGTTTTGCTAGGAGTCAGTGATTGAAGTCCGAGTGTAAACTCATTAGGTCCATTTTACATACTGTATTGGGTTTTGGTTTTATTTTTTTTCTTTGTTTGCATTTTTCTAGTACTTTTTCATTAATAAATTCTTGTTTGTCCTTTTGTTGAAGTCAAATATTGGTGTCTGAGTCCTAATTAAATCAGTTTCCTGCGACTTTTCCTTCAAAGACCTTTGGTTTAGTTAGAGTTTTTGGTGTTTTGCGAGTTCCCCGTAGTGTGTCATTTTTCCCTGTTACTGCTGCAGTCAGTCCGCAAGGCTGGGACATGTTGCAGTGTTGTGTAGAATGGGCGTGCAGGCCCCCCGTGCAAGGAGGCACCTGTCACCGCCAAGCATCGCTCCCTTTAGCGCTACGTACATGCGCTGCACGAAGACTCCATCTGCTGTGTTGGGCGTGCGCTGGTCATTCCAGCCGGTGATAACCAGCAATGCAGGGCCGCTGATGAGCGCTAGCATGCGCACTGGCAATCAACAGCTGACTAATAATAACCAGAACCCGTGAGCGACTTTTCATGCTTCCAGCGCCCTCTAAGATGGCTGTTCTTCGGCAATAGTTGGCACATTATCCGCATAAATCAGTGGCTGATTCTCTTAAACAAGGTTTTTTGCAGGGCTTTTCCCTTGGTTTTAAGAGTCATAGGTTAAATATCCTCCCAACCTTTGATGATTAGTCTCCTTTTTATTGCCTTCTAAAATAAATTGAAAAAAAAAATCCTCCTAACCTTCATGATTAATTTCCCTTTTTCCCTTCTAAAACTATCCCCTGACCTTCATGATTGGTTTTCCTTTTGTTCCCTTCTGAAAAATATCCTCCTAATCTTGAACATTGGTCTCCGCGTTGTTCTCTTCTAAAAATATCCCCTAACTTAAATGATCGGTCTCCTTTCTGTTCCGTTTGGAAAATATCCTAACTTTGATGGCTAGCCTCCCTTTTTTCCCTTATTAAAATATAAAAAAAAATAAAGTACAACATAGTTTTCCCTGAACATGTATTTGCCAATGCAGACAGCTAATAATGCCACATTCTTTTCTTATCTTTACCAGGTGTTGAAGGTGGATGACAGTGTGGTTGGTACTGTTCCTGTTGGCTCATCCTCAGGCATCACTGCTAAAGTGATAGCAGCGTGGTTGGTACCCTGCCTGTGAGTGCATCTTCTGACATCACTGCCCCGATGATAGCAGCTTGGTTGGTACCCTGCCTGTGAGTGCATCTTCTGACATCACTGCCCCGATGACAGCAGCTTGGTTGGTACCCTGCCTGTGAGTGCATCTTCTGACATCACTGCCCCGATGATAGCAGCTTGGTTGGTACCCTGCCTGTGAGTGCATCTTCTGACATCACTGCCCCGATGATAGCAGCTTGGTTGGTCCCCTGCCTGTAGGCTCATCTTCTGGCATCAATACAATGACAGAGTAAGGCGATAGCAGCATGGTTGGTCCCCTGCCTGTAGGCTCATCTTCTGGCATCATTGTTCTGATAAAGTAAGTCATCCTTCAATTTCTTTCCTTTCAAATTATAAGTGTAACATACATGGTTTGGGTATTTATAACAATTTTCCCTTTGTACAGGGTTCCCATGGTCATACATATAGAAAATCCTCAAAAAATCACTCTGAAAAGTCAATGAGAATGCATTCAAAATTGGGGGAAAAATGAGTCTTGTTTGTCATGGTTGTTAGAGGAAAAGTCAAGGAAAAGACATGGAAGTCACACAAATTCAAATCCTGCAAGGGTTATTGTTTGATATTCCACTTTTATGTGATGCCGAAAAAGACAGATTTACAGGCTGTCCTTTGCTTGTGTGACAAACTTCTTAGTTTGTGATTTAAAAACCTAACTTTATCTTTTCTTGTATTTTTTGTCTTTCCCTGTGTTTAGATTTGTAAAGGCCCGATTGCCAGGTGAATGTACTGCAATAGCTGTCAATGTTGAGGCTGGCTAATGTATATGTGCATCGTGGTGCGAATGGACTGACCAACGATGAAATCTCCAAAGTTGAAGATGCAGGTAACCATGCAGGTAGGAGTCTCATGTGTCATATGCTTGCAAGGGTGTATCTCATAATCTGGGAAAGGGGGGATGCATTTTGGTTCTGGATCGGCCCTTGGCTTTTGGCTTGTAAAAAACAATAGGTGCTTTTGGTTAACACAGGGCAACCCTGACCTAGGGATGGTCGTTTGTACTTTGTCAAACAAGCAAGATGGTGGGGATGTCGTTAAACCCTTGTAACCAGGGCAAGCTAGTTGAATGCACCCACTATTTTGGAATTTTCTGGCCTAAATTTCTTTTTCCCCGGTGATTCATTGCTCTTTCATGGAAAATTACCAATGATCGATGGTCAGCATTTCCCGAGACTTGTTCAAGGAGCAAATTTAGGTTTCATAATCTTAAAATAAATATTGTACTCATAAAATAAGCATCCTCCCCATTTCCTTAAAATGCCTATAGATTGACCTTATAGTAAAGCGCCCTCAATTGTCTAGATAGGCATGATGGCACTTTTTAATTCACTTCACCCAAAAGGGATGTCAAATAGGTGTCATCAGAAGATAAATTCCAAATGATGTGCGATATGCAGTGTTAGTTCAGTCCATCAAAAGTCCTGTCATGAGTAAGAGATCCAAGTCCTTTCATCATACCGGGTAGTTAATTCTCGGACTGAAAATAGTTGAAAAGAATGATAGACTACGAGGGACTTTGTGTCAGACTCAATTACAACACAGACTGTTTTGTATGAAATAAGGTGTACAATTGAGGACCATACAAGAATCCTTGATTTTTTGTTAGAATTTTCTCAGTTTCTACTGCAATTCATTTTTCTATGTTTAATTTCTTCCCAGACAGTGTCGACGGGGAAGCTGTGCGTAAGGAGAACCAGACACTGCTGATGAGAAGAGCGCCCTCACCTCCTTTATTGAGAGAAGCAAGATGGAGGACAAGATCCCACAGGACTTCCTAGATATGGTTCTTGAGAATGTCAAAAAGAAGTAATTCAGACAGATGCCAGTCCTCGCCTCCGTCACTGAGACGGAGCAGTTCCCAAGATTGCAGAAGGGATCATCAGAATCTTAGGCATTGATCAAAGGCAAGGAAAGGACTCAATCTTGTCAGAGATGCAGTTTCCTTAGTGATGGAGCAAGTCTATCTGCATTTCTACACTACTCAAAAGGATCAAAGGATCAGAATTTTAAAAAAGGATTCACATTATAAGAAATATGAGTGTCATTTAATGCGGTTATATTCTGGCAACACAAGGAGAGAATCTTAATTGGTTCCAGTCCAATGCAAACTCTCTACAGAGTACTGAATTCTCATGACACTGAAGAACACTTAGGTCAGCATCTTGTCCAGGTGTCCTACACGGCCCTAAAAATAATGGAAGTGGAGTTTGGGGAGAATCTGAGTTAGAATGATATCCTGATAATGTGAGGGCGCTATTTTGATTCGGAAATTATTACAGCTGAGAAGTGATGCACTGAACCAAGATACGATAGGCATCACCACATGAAAAAAAACTGTCAACAGCTTTTTTTAAAACAATAATGCATACTTCTGTACCACATACGTCACATTTTTATAATTATCCACAAATATGATGACGTGTACCAGTGAAATTCATTTCTGACCTAAGAAGCTGCTGTTGCTGAGAAAATTGCGCCCTCTCTTGGTCAACCTTGGGGCTCATTGGACTCTGAAACCCATGATGCATTATATGTTATTGTATCAAAGTAGACACCTGGCTGAAAATTTCCAAGACAAAATGTCTGATCCTTTGATATTTTTTGAGCAGTATTTGTTGGTGTACAGTACTATAATGAACAGGGTAGAGTCCATACATGATTCTTTGAGTAGCATACCTCCTTAACTGTTCCGGTTTAATTGGGTGATATTTCAAAGGCCCAAAAATGGAACTTTTCCAATTTCTGTAAAAAAAAAGGAGAAAGGGATTCATTGCTAGAGGGCGCTATTTGCCAAAAATGGGGTGCCATTTGCAGAAAAAAGAGGGTGCCATTTGCCGTCATAAAATGGTAGTTCAGATTTCTGAATTATCAATATTGCGGAAAACTCGGCTTTCGAGTCATTATCGTCATTCCTAAATTTGTTTCTTTAATTTTAAAGCAATTTTCAATGTGCAGTAAAAGTGCATGGTAAATTTTGGAGCCAAGGGGCATGTTCCATATACCCAATTATTCAGGACAGTGAGGGTTGTAGTGTGTTCATGACTTAACCACTTCCTGCCGGGGACTCCGGAATCGGAGACGTATGGTTTATGTGCGTGGCAGGGGTCTCCGAACTCGGATAAAGGTAACAGGGCCCTGTAACAAAAGACCGTACTCCGAACAAACGACCTGGCTGCTGGGCATTACCGACATTTTTCACTCTCAAAAGGGGTGACAATCCAGCCTTGTTTTGAAATCGTATACCAGGTTTGGGGCATTGAGAGCGAGCGGATTACCACCGGGGACAAAAGCGCTCCTCCACCGCAGCGATGAGCCACACAGCACCGCTGCACGCTAATCTGGCCCCTATTGAAAAGAGGTCAGCAGTGCACTGAGCCAGGTTCGTGAATGAAAGACAGTTATACAACACCGCACAATCTGGGCTCTGTTTACAAGGTTGCAGGCCTGGCTGAAATACTCAGGCGTCAATGAAGGTCACCTGTCAACTTAGAGTAGTGCCTAAAGATTACTTCGTGCGGCTATAAACTACCGTTAAATGAAATGATGAATTTTTGAAGAATTTTGAAAACAGAAAAAATGATAGTCATGCTGGCCCAGCATCATCAACATTGAAAAACGCCCCGGCATGAAGTGGTTAAGAGGTACTTTTGCACACTCAGTACAGTCAGACACAATCGATCAGTTTGCTTTGAAACAAAAACTACTGTTTGCAAATAAGCTTATATCTTTGATGTATCGTAACCCATGTACCATATTTACACACATTTAAAACATTCATGTGTGTAGGTTTAAAAATGCTATACAAAAATTCCAATGATGTATTTGTATGAAAAATGTATTACCATTTGGAAAGCCTGTAGATGCTTGAAAGCTTTTAAAATTTGAACGGTAAATTATGCAATTCACATCTCTGTTTCCCATTCAGGCAGCCAAAATACCAGCCCTGTTCAGTCAACCTAGTGGCCGTTCTGAACCTCACTTCAACAAGTTTTTCCTCTGACAAAATTCTATGTGTGTTTCATATTTTCCAAGTTGTACCTGCACATTGCCAGAGCATTAGAAAAAGTCTTTTGCTGAAAATTATCACAAAACTGCAAGTCACAAATTGTTGTCTCAGTGCTAAAAGTTCATTACTGCAAAAATGTAAGTTTTGAAAATACGGCCTCACTCTCAGCATGAAAACATATTTTATTGAAACAAATATTTTTGAAACTTATTCATCAAACTAGATATTTTGCAGGCAACACTGAAATTTCAATAGTTTTCAATGACGTTTTAGCACTGACACGAAATTTGTTTTGTTTGAAAATACTGCCTTGCAAAAATGCCTTTGTGTGTTTGTGAAACAATCACCATTTCTTGCTGTAACCAGTGAAATAAATGTTCATTTATTTAAACTAACATGAAGTTTTGCTGGTATCATCTGATTGTGAAAATGTAGTACTTTGCCACTTAGCCCTTCCAATCTCAAGCATTTTACATTGCCAGAGTTACAGCCGTTTCCCTTTTACCAATGTCAACCATTTTACATTGCCAGAGTTACAGCCGTTTCCCTTTTACCAATCTCAAGCATTTTACATTGCCAGAGTTGCAGCCGTTTACCTTCCACCAATGTCAACCATTTTACATTGCCAGAGTTGCAGCCGTTTACCTTCCAACAATCCCAACCATATTACATTGCCAGAGTTACAGCCGTTTCCCGTCTTTAGACTGTACATTGCAGCCCCATCCTAAGCCCTGCCAGTCTTAAACATCTTCCAAGCTCCTTAGATAAAGTTCCTTCTTGAAGCCTTTAGTGTCAATCCTACAAGGGCTACAATAAGCCCAATAGCAATATGGGACATAATGAAGCTATGTCCTTCAACCCCATTGGATCCTCAGAGCTCTAATACTGGTAGTCCCAAGCCCTCAATCATCCACTCTACCCTTCCTATCAGCTCTCAGACTTCCAGGCCCTAGGACTGCCACCCTTGCCCATCTCCAGTACAGAGTTTGGCCGAAAAATATTCTAAGTCCAAACAATGGAAGGTTTAAGATTTAGAAACGAGCACATTTCTTCAAGAAAGTGCCGTGGCATAGCGGTTAAGGACACTAACTGCAATGCACAAGGACCTGGGTTCAATTCCAGGTGGGCATGCACAATTTTGTTAAAAAACTTAGTATATAAAAAAAAAAAAAAAAAAACCTCTTTTTCCTGGGGACCCCGGGATTTGAACCGGGATCCCCTGGCCTGACAGCCAGCTAGCTAACCACCAGGCCAATTGCCTCTTGATAAATAAGATTTCGGAACTTATATTTAAAGGTTAGAATTGCGCAATTTCAAAAAAGGTCATAGGGCACAGCTTATCTGCATATATTTAAATAACAAAAGGAGAAATTTGAATATGCCAACAGCAGGGAATAGACAAAATATTCAGACCTTGCGTGTACATGCACTTCATATGTGGTATTTCCAAAATATATTTCCAAACCTTTCCGTATTTAAGATTCTTCAAAGTATTCATTTCTACATGTAATTTATGTTTCTGTCACAAAAAATTCATTTGTTTGTGGAACATTTAAGATTGAGAATTTGCAAGAACTGAAATTTCAGGGCATCTAAATTTTGAAATTTTTAGGACGTATAAGAAAGTTTGGTAGTAAGCCTCTATCTTGCTATAAACTTTCTAGGAATGTGTTGAGCATTAGCCGCATTACAGGTACCTGCTTATTTTGAATAAGAAGTTTCTACACTCTGAGAAAAACTATGCATAAAATCTCGAAAATTTAGAAAAAAATGAAAAGCAGTATTAAATATGGTACAAAATAATTCAATTTTTCTCCGAGAATTTAAGAGTTCTGATTTCACTTACTTTGCACAAGCATGAACAATATGATGGATATTTTGAATTTTCTAAACTTGAGTACATATCTTGTCTAAAACTTTGTCATTTTAAGTTACTCAGATAGTTACTTATAGTATGCTTGATGGCTTTCTCTAGAGACAAAAATATACCTGTAATAGCAGTCCTAAAAATATGGGTTTTGTGCAAAAAGACGTTGTGCATAATTAACTAGAAATCTCTGTTCCCTCTTCCAAAAAGCCTAAAACTGTTCCAAATAAGACAAAAGCCTTAAACCATGTTTTCCATTTATGTTTTGCTGTAAGTGTAATCTTTGAGCCTAAGCGTTGTAGCTCGCTGTTTGTGTTACCTAGGATTGCCAAAGGAAACCCCAGCAAATACCACAGCAGACAGGAACCACTTCAGCCTCGCTGATGCTTTTTGCCTACAGGAACAAGAAAAAATGGAAAAGTTTTTCAGGACACTATACTTAGGACAGTGGATGTTTAGTCATCACCACATTTAACTCAAGGGTATTTAGTCTGCTACAAGTAGACAGCGCCCTCTTTGAAGCATATGCAAATAAGCTAATAAAAGGTAATCAAATTCCCATGAAACGTTCAGTGGTCTAATACATAGGACACAAATCTAAATCACAAGATCCAGCTGAATCATCCTTTTTTGGTCCCAAAAATAGACTGGGGGGGTCAGTTTTAAATTTACTTCAACGTTTAATTACAGAGTATATGTATGTCATATCGACTGGCCCTGGAAGATTTTTGAACAGGGCAAGAAAAACCAAAGTGGCCTTAACAGTTGTAAATGAGTAGTCACAATAATTTTGTTAACGCAGAAAAAAAAGTAAGAATTTTATGTCAACCCCCCCCTTTAGATGTACAAGTGCATATTGAAAAATATTGTTAGGTAAATTTGCCAGCGACGGCTAAATGTCCACTGTCATTACATTGTTAGAATGCTATTATTTTTTAAAGATGTGCTACTATCTATTTTGCATATGAAACTCTGTGACAATTTAATTAAAAACTGCACTGTATGACAGTCCAACCCCTTTACAGGGTAGCTGCAATTAATTTGTTCAATGCAAACCTTCAAATTGCACCGTTGTGACTCTGATCTATTA
The DNA here is from genome assembly GCF_001949145.1 of Acanthaster planci. Next base: position 2,789 of record NW_019091402.1, on the reverse strand, counting down.
ATCTGACTTTGTTTTCTACAGCATTTTTGTGTCATGCTAATGATGAGCATTTACATATTCATGAGCCAAACTGTGATGTCATCCCAGGATGAAAGCCTCAATGCTTTGCACACAAATCCTGAATATCTGTAGGTTTTACTGGACTTAGTTTTCACTTCTTTGTAAATTCACTGTTCTTAATGTGCACAGCAAAAACAAAGCATCAAACCCTTTATCAGATAGGTTTTCAGTAGTTAAATTCTACAGTCACAATTTGAAACACATATGCAATGAACCATGTGTTCCCTAGGTGACTTCAAGTAACTGCGCCCTCAGTTGTCCAGGAGAGCATGAATAATTTTAAAGGATTGCAGAGGGGTTAAAGAAGATACAAAGCTGAAGAGAGTGTGTGTTTAAGAAAAATTGATTACAGCTATGCATTCCATACGAGGTCCTTGGAAATTTGTGTGTTTAAGAAAAATTGATTGCAGCTATGCATTCCATACGAGGTCCTTGGAACTTTGCCGATCACCTTGTATTATCAGGACTGAGAACAATGCAGAACCAAGAACGGCAACTTGAGAATGCTTATGTTACATTAAAGCAGAATGAGGTATTAGCTGTGTTCTGGGTAATAACATAAATTAGGGGCCCAAAAGTGTAACATTTTGTGTTCCTGTTACATCTGGCCTTTGTTATTTGACATGGAAATATCACTGGAATTGATTCAAACTGTTACTATTTGTTTGGTGGGTAATCTGCATCATTAATTCATCGCTCTTGGAAATTAGAAAGTGTGTTCTGATGTGGTAGGGACATGAAAGAAAGGACTCCTAGTTTCTGGAATTATCCTGCTCATTAATGAGGTTTGAATAATTTGTTTGAATCCAAAAAGAGCTAGGGGGGTAAGAATCTGCCCCTCTTTGTGTTCCAATATCATCACAGTACGTTTTTTACACACCAAGCCTTTAGGAAATTTTCTCGTAATATCTTCTAGTCATTTTGACCTCAATATGGTAAAAATCAGACATATTCCTTTCTCCTGCTGCACCAAGTATTTCAAGAGAGCTCATCAGCCAAAAATGTCAACTTTCCCCACTGATGTAAGCTGACACATATGTGGCCTTCAAATGACACCAATAATAAAGTCATGCATCAGATGGAATTGATATTTCCCCTCTGTACCGATAATGAATGTGTCTATATGCATGCCAAGTTTAAAGAATTATTGGGCATAGGAAAACTGAGTTCAAAACAGGAGAGTGATGAAATGGTCTGAAAAAATGTTCCGTGAATTGTCTGAAAAACAGCTATTCTACTGAAACTTTTTTCAAATTGCCACNACTTTTTATAAGATTTTCTTACAGCACTTTTGCCTGCAATGTGAATTCAGTGTTAGTCATTTCTCTGAGCACATCATAAGAGATAACAAAACCTCAGTCCCAACATAAAGTCCTCCCTCACAGCAGTCTGGGAGAAGTTTGCTTACGAATACCTACCCAAACAGTCACTACATATGCAAATTTCCTTCATGTGATCAACCGTAGTGCACCCTTTGGGCCCATGATGCATCACGGCGCTGCTGCCATGTCTGTCCTTTTTTGGAGTGTGAGGTCCAAGACAGAGTGGGGAGGACAGGAGGGCCTTGACTGTTTGGGTAGGTATTTGTTAGCAGACTCTTCCCACACTGTTGTGAGGAAGGAGTCTACTGCACTCAACCTACCCAAATAGTCACAATACATATGCAGAGTAGCACTGTACCCTGGATTGGAGGAGGTTAGCCGAGGATGCACTGAAGTGTGTGAGACCGTGAAAGGAAGACACCCATATATACGGTGTAGAGCTGGAGGACGATGGAGTGCCGGTCCTCATGGTCTCGGTGAAGAGGCTATAATAGATATGCATTGCAGAACCATACTAACTACATCCTGCATGGAGCCGGGGAACCTGAAATGGGACAAAGGGAACTGGGCCTTGTAACAAAAGACCGTACTCCGAACAAAACACAAGGATGCTGGGCATTATCGACATTTTTTCACTCTCAATAGTGGAGATAATCCAGCCTTGTTTTGAAACAGTATACCACGGTTTGGGACATTTAGTGCGAGCGGATTACCACCGGGGAGAAAAGCGCTCCACCACCGCAGCGATGAGCCACACAGCACCACTGCACGCTAATATGGCCCCTATTGAAAAGAGGTCAGCAGCGCACTGTGCCAGGTTTGTGAGCAAAAGAAACTTCCATAACACCACACAATCTGGGCTCTTTTTACAAGGCTGCAAGCCTGACTGAAATACTCAGGCGTCAGTAGATTTGTATGTCAGACTAGAGTGGCCACCAGACAGTAATTTGTGTGGGTGTAAACGTTCATTCATTGAAATGATGAATTTTTGAAGAATTTCGAAAACTGAAAATCTTGAAAAGTCCCGATTATGTGCACTGCATTTTTCAAACCACCCGGCAGCAAGTGGTTAAGGCTCAAATCCACTTGCTGGTTCATGTTGATAAGACCAGAGCAGGGATCGATCACTCAATCCTGGGTAGTTAGAGGCTCAAGTCCACATAATGGTTCATGGTGATGAAACCACAGTAAAGATCTGTCACTCAATCCTGGGTAGTTACAGGCTCAATTCCACATAATGGTTCATGTTGATGAGACCACAATAAAGATTTGTCACTCAATCCTGGGTGGTTAGAGGCTCATTTATGGTTCATGTTGTTTACACTAGAGCTAGGACTAGGGATTAAATCCTGGATGGCTTGAGGTTCAAACCGACTCTTCTTTGACAATGAAACAAGAGGAAGGAAT
>NW_019091401.1:1802234-1815204 GCF_001949145.1 Acanthaster planci | reverse complement strand
GAAGAGTGGGAAAGTGCGGCGCAGCGTCAGCAAGCGTGCAGCCCGAAAGAGCGCTGGGAAGGAAGAGGCAGACCGCACGCAAGTCACGCGCTCACATACCCGCGCCGGGTACCAACGCCCTACTCAATTTGTGCGCAACACGGCGAGCTTGAGCACCAGCGTCCATAAACTTGTCTAATGCGTAAAACTGTCTAATAATTAACTGTTCCGCTACAATATCACGACTGGCTTTGTAGGCGTTTATGGTATTAGACGGGAGATTAGACTCTCGAGATTCGATAAACCTATAAACGGCCAAATTTATGTGATCGAGTATGTTTGTCGTAGGTTGTTGTATTTGATAGCAAATTTGCCGAACCACTAAATTGTCCAGCGTTTTATCTCGAGTGCCGTATTTGTAAAGCGGGTTAATGCCGAAGCAGGGTTCTATCGTCATAATCAACAGGCGTTATTTTGGCCGCTGTGATGGTAAAAAATGGGCGAACTGCATTGACTCACGTGAGTGCCTTCATTAATCACGGGTTTTGAAATGATTGATTTACTCGGATCAAAAGGGCTATAGGTGACGTTGGGGTCACAGTGTCGGCGTTGAGACGCTTGTGGTCGTCTGAAATGATAATATACTGGGGTTGACATGGTTCTGATTTTCCGGCTTTGAAATAGATTTTTCTCATTTTTACTCGACCGCGTCTATTAACTCGGGTGGGATTTCTATTTTAATTAAATGTTCTACGTCAATGTCGTATTCAGTAATTAGCCTAATTTCATATAAATCAGAGTCGAGTTTAGTCGCTGGGCGGGTGGTGGCTCGTTTTTTAGCGTATGCCTCAGCCTTTTATGCTTACCGTCTACGAGCACCACGTGGTCCATTCCTTCCAGCTCAACACAATTTATGCAGCAGGTGCAAGCGGTGCAACCAAAACATTCGATACAATTGCTGCACTCGTAACAGTCCTCGCAACTGTCCAAGGCATTTGAATTTTGACAGTCTTATGAATTAAAACAAGCCAGGCAATTTATACATCTACCGAAATCGTTGCAAGTGGAGCAGTTACACATCTGGCGCAGTCGTTACATTTGTGGCAATCGTAGCATTCTTTACAATCGGTACAGTGAAACAAACGGTCAGAATTTAAAAAACGAAAACAATCGTACGAATCTACCAAATCGATCGCATTCCTCGTGTCTTTGTAGAAATAACAATTAACGTTTGTTTTATGGTCTACCATATCCTTTTATATAGTTTCTATTTATTTTTCTCATTTTTCTAACAACTTGACAAGTTTTTTATATATTGTTATTCTTTGTATATAGTCCATTTATTTAAGGCGGTTGAGGCTGTGAGAAGTCACGAGTTTAGACCAGGAAAGCGAGGAAATCCCCTTTTTCTTTGTTTGAGGGTCACAGGGTAAATGCACAGACCTGAAGGAGAAAATACAATGGACAGTCAACTGCAGCGGGCGCACCGTGCATTGCGCGTAAACATGTTCCGTCAGCCGGAAGCTCTGGAGTTGCCGGCACAGGAAACTTCCGGTTGACCTTTGTAGCGTTGTTCACGTGCGATGAACGATAGCGACAGGCGCTGCGCTCGTAATTTTGCCTCGGAACTTTTCTTTTCGTGGAAAAACAATCGCAAAATGGACGAGATAGACAACATACAAGTGTGTTATGACATTGTGATAATTATAAGTATACTAACGTGAGCATTATTAACAATTAGTGAGCGTTTAGACAGGGAAAGCTGTGCATGTATTCTTTTCTCATGCACGATCGTGACAATCGGCAAACATGATCGAGTACTCTCAGCCCCACCGACACTACCAGGTCTGGTTGGCTTAGCCCAGCAAAACTTTTTTTCTGACTCGTAAAGCAATTTTTAGAGTTATAAATACTCATCTCAGAGGTGGGGTTGTCGGATTTTTCAATGGGAAAACATAGTAGTAGTACATGTTCCCCCGTTCATATTCAAGTCTTTTAAAATATTTTCAATGCTGGGGCTATGAGCAAATTTGTGTTTTTCTACAAGATTTAAATTTAAGGGACATCGTGTTATATTAGAAAAATGTGTGGGAAACATGAAGGCCCATAGCATAATTTCCCCAATGACTTCGTACATGTACATGCCATACTTCATAAACTGTATGTAATACTAATAGGATCTTTATAAGCTGATTTTATACAGTCTGAATTGTTTTGGGGCCAAAAAAAGTGACAACATGCATCGGCTTGTTAAATTTTCAGGCAGAATATTAATGACGGGTTTCTGGCTTCCCCTGGTCAGAGGAGCAAGCAAAACTTCTAAACATTACTCAAATTGGTTTGTAAACGACCAAATCCCCCAAAATTCCGAATTACAAAGTGTAAATAAACAGATTTACAATGTACACATACAAACATTGTATTTTTTTTCAAGCACCTCATTTATTATATAATAGTTTCAAAGTTGTCTCTATCAATTTTGTCAAATAAAATTGAGAGTTCATTAAAACATCCTGTAAGACGCCTTTCTTTATTAGTTGAATTTGTCCATATTCACGACAGGCTTTTATGTAGGTGGCATAACTGAGGGCAGTGTTATCCCCAAAGATATGGAATAGAGCAGAGTTCTTAAAGATTCTGCAGGTACTCATGTACAACATTATGTGACACAGATGAAATGTGTAATGTGCACTAATCATCATGATACTTGACCTGTGGACTCTGGCATTAATATTGGTGGTTAAAGAACGCCTCCTAAAATCTTCATTCTTTAAAATCAACTACTTCAGTTTTCAAGGAGGTAAGATGAAATGAATGAGGAAATTGCAATATAAAGTAAGCTTGTGATTTCTTTCCTGTAACATAACTTTATTAACACTAAATATTGCTTCGCTGAAGAAAAAATCCACAGTGTGCAAGGCTGGGATCAAGCACAGAACATCCTGCATATACTGTTGAAGTATGTGGCCTGCTAAAGTTTTATGCTCCTTATGGGTGTTGCAAGTGCTGAAAAGATCAGTGTACTCCTTGCAGTCTGCTGTCAGTAGCTGTTGTGTCCTCAACATTGTGGCATCCCTTCGCACATTGTTCAAGTCCATGTGAGCGACCAAGTTAGGGGATGGTGTAAGTGATGCTGGCACAACCTAAAGGAGTGGGATTCAACAAAGTATGAGTGAATAAAAGCTCGCTTGAATGGGGTTCAAACCCAACTTTCTTTTATCGCATTCAAGAATGTATTGCACTTGCATTGTTTTTTTCATTTCAAATGCCAGTTTCGAAGGTGTGACAACATTCTGAACTGTTACAATCCAAGGGTCACCAAAAGACCATTTTTTCTTATTAATTTTTACATGTTTTGTAGTTTTTATTATGTTAATATTATCACCCCACTCTTTGGCACTACTTCTACATGTTTATGATAAGCTGACGATATTTCAACTAAGCTGAAGAAGAAATAAGACTTTGGCATTAAAACCCTAATGTACCGATAGTCACATTTTATGAACTCACCTATCATGCCTACTATAAAACAATGTTATCTTCAGATTTTGACGATTCCTAACTAGGCCGACATGGTGTTGCCTCCATTCTTGTCGTTCGCATTCCGTTCCGCCTCGTCTTTTCGCTGTTTTTGGGCTGGATCTGGCCTCTTCGGTATACCATAGAAACTCAACCCGCCTATTTTTGTCTTTAGGCGCTGCTTTCAGCAACTGCACAATCATTACCTGGAAATTTATGCCATTTTGAGGAGGAAATATCAACACCTCATGCACGCAGCACGATCATGTATACGAACGACAGCAAAACGGAAGTTGTCTGTGCCGGTAACTTCGGCACTTCCGGTTGACGCAAGATCGACGTGCGCCCGCTGGAGTTGGCAGTCCATTGTATTTTCTCCTTCAGGTCTATGGTAAATGCGAGGTCTGTGCAGGCTGGCGCATGTCGCGAGTTGTTGACAAAAAAGTGTGCCGGGGCCAAAGGTCAAGGTGAGTGAAGTGGGAAACCCCGGCGTGGGTGGTGGAAAGGGAGAAACGGGGTGGAAAAGGGGGGTGGGGGTGGCGCAGAACTGTCTTATCCCTACTACTTGGTAGGTGGCAATCCAACAAATCCAAAGATGGGTACTTGCATGAGTCGCTCAAAAATCAACTTGAGGTATCTCAGAATTTAGGCTTGTAATTATAGTAGTCTGACCTTTCAAATGACGCGTATATGAAACGGTCATTTGAAATTACTTAATGTATCTTTACAATTATCTCTGTATTATGGTAGTCAGATCTGCCCAAAGAATTGTATACGGAAGAGTTGTATGAATAAATACTGTATATATCCGAAATATAGTACCAGCGTTTCTATAGCTTTGCAAAAACTAATTGTTGAGTGATAGACACTCTGTGTTGCTTGTGCTCGAAGAATGCACTGAGTTGTGGCTGAGTTGCCTCCTTAATAAACGAAAGTGCAAGTTGATTAAGTATTTCTACCCCTTCCCGTTCTTTGTTACTTGATTGGTGGAGCTGTTGCTATCCGCCTGTATAGCTTGTCGCCGAAGAACGATGTTATCCAAGTTTTGTGCATTATTAGCATGTTCTTTCTTCACAGGTTGGGAGGAGATGGGGGGGCAGAAGGCCGATGGTGCAATAAAAAATAATTTATTCGCGGTTGAGTTGCAAATTAGCAAATAATGCACATTTTCTATCACAAGCGAGAGAGCATGACAGATATTAACATATTAAGGCGAGTTGATAAAGGCTACTAGGTGAGGGTGTGGCAGGCACTGATTGTTTTCAGCGCAGCTACAGCGGACCTTCCAATAGATTGTTATGTAATAGGTATAGCCCGCAATTAAAGTTGTGGCCCCTTACAAAAGCCCTTGCGACCAGTGCGTGGGTTGCTCGGTTTATTGTAGAATCTCTCAAATGTTTTGGTATAGTTTGGAGGTTTCCATTAATAATGCCGTGCATAATAATATCATTGATGTAAGCATTCCAATCAGGTTGAAATGAATCAGCGTATAGTTCTCCAACTATTTGGTCTGAATATAGCTACATGGCACTGCAGTTAATTAACTTTATACAACAAACAGGTTTGACTGATCATCGAGGTACGTTCTGTCTAGTCAGTGTCACTATAACTGTTACTGCGCCACAGTATGTAAACAACTTGAGCACATTATTGGTCGTAACCTTATGGCTCACTTTGATACACATTTCTTACTATCAGATAAACATCATGACTTCAGGCAGGGAAGATAATGTGAAATTCAGATTGCAGGCCTCACCAATAATCTGTGTCAAACACTTGACAAGGTCAGATTCATCTTTGTACATATACATGATGGACTGAAGCTTTTGTTCCCATCAAGGTCCACTAGCTAGCTTAGAAAGCTGGTATCAGACACAACATCAAAGTATTGATTATCATCGATGGTGAAAAATCAGAAAGTTCTCATACAGTTTCTGGCGTTCTACAGGAAACTCTCCTTGGGCCAGTGCTGTTCCTTGCATATCAGTGATTTACCAGATAATGTCAAATTGGATACGAGGCTGTTTGCTGATGATGCACGTGTAGTTTTCTATCAGCAAATAGAAACACAAAAAGATTGCCATGCCCGTCGGGAAGATATCAATTCCCTATGAGCTTGGAAGTCTGTATGGGAAATGAAATTCAATAAACCCAAATGTGTTTCATCATGTCTGTAAGTCACAAGAGGTATCCCCTATTGCTCCAAGAGGTTGACCACTATACATATATCTGGGAGTTGAATTGACTCGTGACCTGACATGGGCAAAGCACATTACCTACACGGTTATTAGTGTCAACAAAATGCTGGGACTGATTAAAAGAAACTTCTGGAACTGCATGCCCCGAGTAAAAGATATAGTCTACAAAACTCTGGTTAGACCAAAATTAGAATGCACTGGCTTAATCTGGGATCCTCATTAAAGTAAATGAAAAATGAACATGGCGGCGGCGCAGCTATGCATTGTGGTAATAAAGAGTGCACTACAGTTGGTCAAATATTAGTAAATAAAACAAGGTGCAAAGGAAATTGCAAATAGAGCAACTGTTTAGGTAGAATGAGTGCAGTGGACACATTGTATACTCGTTAAATGCCCATGCTATTTAATATCTCATTTGATTATGTATGAAATGACATAGGCCTACAATGATTGAACCTTAACCATTCAACAAAGAACTAAAAGGTTACACTTTAGTCCAAAAGACGTATGTAAAACGACTATTGGGGAAAGAATGTAGGCCTAGAATCTTTTTTTATACAATGAAATAGAAAATACTGTTGTTTACGACTACAACTATTGCATATTATTTTCATAACGCTATGATTATAATTTTAGAATTACATGTATGTACCATTTTCAGTTCAATTTTGATAATGTCTACGTATAAAGTAAAATCTGTGTCCAGGCAATATGGAACATGTGGCTGCAGGCAATGTAGCAACATCAGAGTTTTTGAATTTACTTGCATTAAGCCAAGTATTTTCCAACGTAAATGTCCCAAATTTACGTACCCATCCAGCTCCTCAGAAAGTAGTGCTTTTAGATTTTCTGATGAAAAGTTTATTTCATAACTGAATCTGGTAGACATGTAAATATCTGGCAGAATTTAGGGCAACCTTACCATGTATTTCACCCTCGAGAGGAACACATCTGTACCGAAATCTTGGGACGATCATGAATAACACTAATAATCTAACACAAGACGCAGTTTGGCTGAAATATTAGCAATCTACGAGGAAAATTACTGCAGGCTTAATCAATGAGAAATTAATATGCAAAAGATCTGAATGGGACATCCTGATTCAATATTTTCTATCTTGGTATGCATAAACAATTTTTAGATACATTAGTAATAGTCGAGCTGACTTCACTCATAAATCTAAATTTGTTAGCTTCTCTTAGCTTCACAACTTTAAAATGTAGATTTACACAATTCATTTACTTTCACCACAAGAATGTTTTCATCAAAACAAGCAAAAATGAATGAGGTCAAAATTACCATTCAAACACAAAAGAGCTGATTTCTTGGATATAGAGAAAACCAACAAACAATTGTGAAAATCCACTGATAGCATGAAGAGGAGTTAGAAAATATTTGAATTAGTAAAATTGAATTTGAAATTACTCCATTTCATTTCATCATTATTCCATATATAACTCAATTTTGATCAAAGACATTTACATGTGTTTGTGTGATGCAGGTTAAAATTTGTCACTGTGAATCTGTGACTGACAATTTGAAAAGTGAATAACATTAGTGTGCAAGGATTACTTGCAAAGTGAGAACCCTTTCAGAATCCTCCATGTACATCTACATTACACTACAACAAAGATATCTATACCAAAAACATCTACATTATACTTTGAGGTGTACAGTTTTCAAAGTTATCATTGGCAGAAAATGTAACCATCAAAACTTGAAAATGAACATGCCTATTTTTTTTTCAAGGTAAGAATCTTTCTGAATTATCAAAAACATTTCTAAATAATGACAACCTATACTACACTTTAAGGTACCAGTACAAAGTTTTCAGTATAAAAATCATCAAGATTGGAAATTTCATGCAAGTGGATGCAATTAGTTAATCTCTTCAATCATCTGATACCTTGCAGAATTATGAAAAATAAAAGAACATCAAACCCATTTACAGTGCCGGTACATCGTACTTTGAGATGCAGAATTTTCAAAGTTGTCATACGTACCGCATAACAGTCGACATATGAAAATTCGGAACAATTAAAGCTCTAATTGATGTAATTAATGCTATAAGTTTTCAAAAGGTGAGATTTTTCCTGAGCTTCAACAATTCATCACTGTGCTGGAACAAATGGAAAAATGTGGAAATCCACAAAATGTTCAAAGTATTTGGAAATTAAGTGCAACTGGATGCAATTGGCTTATACAGATTTTTCACACATTTGACAAATTGCAAAATCTGAGAAATGAAGAACAACCCCATTTACAGTGCCAGAACATCATACTTTGAGGTGCAGAATATTCAAAGTTGTCCTCTGCACTACACAACAGTCAACATATGAAAATTCAGAACAGTTAGAGCTCTAATTGATGTAATTAATGCTATCATAATTCAAAGATAACACTTTTTCTGAGCTTCAACAATGTATCACTGTGCTGGAACAAATGGCATAATTGGGAATCTGGCCCCATGTCAAGTAAACAGAGACTGGAATCTTCTTTCCTCAATCCTGACAAACCTCCAGCTCACTTTTGAAGGAGGGCTAAGGGCCCATTCACACAGCCAGCAATACAGGGAATTTGGCAAGTTAAAATCATTGAACACATTATGACTGTTTAACACTAGGAACAGACAAATAACTTGATAGAGGGTGTTTGAACTCTTGTAGTTACATGTACACACCAGAGCCATTCATCAAAGATCTCAGAAAGTGTGTTTTTTCCAACAGGTGGTTCAATTAGCTATGTCATCATAAAAGCATCACTGTGGGACTGCTGCTGTTTGAAAGTAACATAAAACTTTTCAATAGTACGGTATGTTGTGTGATATAGCCCTTTCCAAAACTGTATCAGTGGGCCCTATGTGAACCATCCGATCAAAATTCCATACTTTGCTACAGCATAAAGACAACAGGTCTTGATTCAAAAGCGAATTGCTTACAAATAAAATGACAGTGTACATGTAATACTGCTTACATCTTCCCCAGACACCTCTGCAGTGGGAAATCCACTAAATCAAATCACAATTCTGGAAGACAGATGACACACAAAATTAACAGTTCTCAAGTCATATCCCTGTAAACGTGCACAAAAAGAATATGAGGTATATATACTTTGAATAATTTCCAGTACATACTAACTCAGCCATGATCCAAAATAGAATTTGGAAATTTAACAATATCTTTCTTTGTTCTAGTACTCTCATATCAGTGAAAATACCAAAAAAATACTGTGTAAAATATGCGCCTAGGATGCACTGATTGATCATATGTTGCAAAATGACACTGCAAAGCAGCATATATGGGGTGGGGGCTTAACCACTTCTCGCCAGGGACCCTGGTTTCGGGCACTGTGTGTTTATACACGGAGCTGTGGTGCCCGGTTTCGGACAAAATAGCTGGTCTCTGTAACAAAAGACTGTACTCTGAACAAAGGACCTGCTGCTGGGAATTGCCATCATTTTTAGACTTGCATTTTTTGAAGGTAATCCAGCACTGTTTTGAAACTACTACAAATTTATTTGTTGCTCTTCTCATCCTGAATTGACTGACTGCCTGGTTACTGAGTCAACATGCTTTCCATACGCCAAAGCAAGACAACTCCGAAAAAGGAACAGGACCAGTATCCAATCTGTGCACATTCTTGCCCTCTTGAGACCAACATCAGTCCAGCTGCTACATAAGTAATCTTTGCTTTGGTGAAGATTTTGTGTACGCATGTATTAGCTTACCAGGGTCATGTGTCCCATGCTATGAATATGAATAATGAGATAGCTACCAGATACAGTAGATTTGTATAGTCACAGAAATGTCCAATGATTTGATGCCAAGCACATGAATGCATCAACAAGTACAGCAAACTCTGACTAAGTCAGCATCACGTAACTGTTCATATCGTCTAAGTCGGCCTTTGGACAAAAGTCCTGATTGTCTGTAATGTATTTCCATTGAAAATTTCATTTCTAATTTGGCATTTTGAGTTGTCATTTCGTATAAGTCAGCATGTTTTTCTCTGTCTCTTTTCCACAAAACCACAAAAATTCCTTTGTGTAAGTCGCCATTTAAAAAAAAAGTGCTTCGGTATCAGTTTCCTTCGCTGCAGTTGCCAACAAGTGTCAAGTTACAAGTCCCACACTGCTTGACTGATGTCTGTTTATCAGCAGCACAGGTCGTGGTTGATAATTGGCCAGCATGAGTACATCAATACCCGTAACCCCTCTAGTGCTATATGCATGCATTCTGTCCATTTTGGGGCTGTCTTATTGAACGTAGTCTGGTTCCCTGCCAAAAGATTCCCTGACGACCTTGATAATGATTTGTCGGGTAGTCAGAATCATTGGGTCTGGTATCCAGACTATATTGAACAAACTTAACTAATGCGTGTGTGTGGATGAGTGTATGTTTTCTGTACCGTAACTGTATCATGTAAATACGTACTGCACTGTCAAGTTGTGATGTGAATACGCAAGTGGCTTGCCGTCCTTGCTTCATCCTTAGGAGCACATGATCAATTATCGAATTTGCAGCCCGTGAGGATACTAATTGAGAACGAATTTGCTGGGATCGACCATGGAGGTAGAAATTAACCAAGGTAAATCAAAGCCGTTGAATTAGTGCAAGGAATCATAATGTACATGGGCAATACATGTGTACATGTAAGTCGGCAACATGACGACTTACAGTAAAAGTCGGCATTCACGTAAGTTGTCATAATTTCTTGAGTCCTGAGAGTGCTGCCTTAGCCGGAGTTCACTGTATGTGGCTTTTACAAAATTCATCATACAGATACTTTTGCAGTGCATTAGCCATCCAAAAACATCTGTTGCAACCCCTTTGTATTATTTGTACCTTCTCTGTTGGCATTAAAAAGTGGACTCAGGCATGACAGGAAAAAGAATAAATGCTTTGCTGATATTTTAGCCTCGACAATGTCAGCTGGCTTGGTCCCTCTGTGTAGTGGAAAAAGCATATCTTTGGCAGTAAAAGGCAGTGTCAATGGGCCATGCAGTGATCCAATGCTGACCAAAAATCAGCATCTTTTAGTAAAATTATCTCCTTTACAGATTCTCTTTTGACCTTACAGCAACACTGCGATAAAGACAACTATGATAGAAATAGACAGAACAACCTTGAACAGCAGTGATGAGGTCCAACTTGTCTGGCTGGTCTCTTGCAGGGCTCTGCCATAGCCTAGTTGTCGCAGATGGGCCACAGAGTCCTCCAAGCCACGTGGGACTGGCTGGTAGCCTAGCTGTTGCTGTGCCTTCTGGTAGCTAACAGTGTGGTGTAGGGCCAGCTGGTAAACCTGAGTCAAATGAAAATAAACTAACTCTGTGCTTCATAATTCACAAAGTCCAACAAAAGTTCAAGTGTGCGGTGTACTTAACCTGCACAATTTTTTTGGGAAAATATGAAAATGCCAGCATTAGGTCTCAATAATTGTCAATGTGGAGTTGCAATGTTATAAAACTTAAACGTAGAGGATTCAAAATTGTTACTGCTATTGTGCTTCAGGAAGCACAGATATATCAGCCGTGAACAGCTTTTGGAAATGTTGAAGGTGCATACAAGGTGACTCCTGGCAAGTCCGACCATACATGTCATTACTCCTGCTGATGCAAATTGTGTATAGTATGGTTCGGGGAACAAGCTTTTCACAGAATTCTCTACATATTAGAGGTATGGACCAGATTCAATTTTTCCATCACTGCACACATGACTGTTGGGAATACCAAAGTAATAGCGTCACCAAATCTGCCTATTTAAAGTAGTACATACATGTACTATGTGCAACACACGTTGGCCAGTGGGCAGTTAGCATAATATATGTTGCTGTGTGAGGCCACTACATACATGTACATGATGACGCTCAGCTGAATAATTTAGTAGGCCTACATTAATATGTTTGATCTAAACTGAGTGACCTCCATGGACCACCATGTGACCACTGGCTGAATTCTGTGTAAACCGTACATAAGGCTTGCTGTAGAGATGAAATCGATCAAGTTTTACTTTTGGAGAAACAATAGAAGAATGTTTTGAAAAAACGACCCCCACTGACCATTAGGTGACCATTGGGCGAATTCTGTTAACCACCCACTGGGTGACCCTTGACTCTGTACACTGGTCAATTAGGACAGGAAGGTTATGGAAGGAAAATTATGTCCAGATGTGGCTGAAATCAGCAAAGGAAGGTGGCAGATATTGATAGATATAGCAAAACTGGTAAGTATTCCGCCATGCAATGAAAGAAAATGATCCCTGATGACAATTAGGTGACCAATGGTCCAATTCTGTAAACATCCAATCTGAGGCTTGTTCTAAAGCTGTAAATAATCAAGTTTGACAGTAGTTCGACCAAGACTGTGGGAGGAACATTTTGTTATTTCGAAGAAAATGACCACTGCCGACCACTACGTGACCACTGGCTAACTTTGTGAACAGCTTTTATGAGGCTTGGTCCAGAGATGCCACAGACCAGGTTTGACAATAATTGGACCGAGGTTGTGGAAGAAGAAGCTTTTTGTAACCTTGAAGAAAATGATCACTAGTGACTACTGGCTAAACATGCCACTACACTACACATGAAACTCTGGCCAAGCTAGATTATGTCCAAATCTGGCCGAAATCTGTGAATGAATTTGGAAGATACTGCTTTTTTGTGAGCGTTTGACCAAAGAAAGAAAGGAGAGAATGACTTTAGACTTTTCAAATGGAAACTTTATTTCATTCCATTGATTGAACAAACGTACAATAACTTAAACAAAACAAATTATTTATTTATTTATTTAGGCGAAGACGGCGAAGAGGAAGGTCAATGAGGCAGAAAGGAGAGCGGATTCTCGAAGGGGCTACGCAAAGATCTTTGGCTTCCAGCCAGCATCCGGTGGAAGGGTGCAGAAGAGGACGAACGATCTTGATCCCGCACGACAGGAGCTGCCAAATGGAATTCTCATCGTCAGCTGATTGAGCCAAAAGGTTTACTCACTACAAGCCAGGACGAACCAACCAAGATGCTTATGCCCTCTCTTGACGACCTGCTGAGGGCTCTGGGGATGACTACTTGCAGGATCAACATGAAAAGATTAGTGTTCTTGAAACTCGCATGTGAGGGGAGGAAAAAACCTTTGACTAGACCTATGGTAGGGAGATAATTAACCACTTGGTGCCGGGGAATTTTTCAATGTTGATGATGCTGGGCCGGCATGACTATCATTTTTTCCATTTTCAAAATCCTTAAAAAATTCATCATTTCATTTAACTGTCATTTATAGCCG
>NW_019091401.1:1791039-1802064 GCF_001949145.1 Acanthaster planci | reverse complement strand
ATAAACCATGCGTCTCCAATCCCGGAGTCCCTGACAGGAAGTGGTTAATGCTACTTTTGCTCTTTGCCAGACAAAACAATTATTTCAGCAAAGTTTGACAATGTTGGCTCTCAGGTAAGCCTTACACATGTCATGGGGTTAGCAGATTACTTAAGTGGATTTTATTGTTGGATTAAATGGGGTTATTTTTGTGGCTGTGAATGAAGCTGTAGGACCTACAGGTAAATGGAAATGCCTGTATTAATAGATCATGTCCTGCCCATAGGGATATATATATTTACATACTGGTGTAAACATGTATGGGGTATTTTTACATGTACATCAAAGTTTGGGTTAGATATAAACCAATATGATTCATAATTTGATATTAATTAGATGAAGAATACAGTTTGATTAATGCACTTTGTCACTTGTTACATTTTTGGAAACATATTTCCTGGAACTTAAGTCAATCATTGATGATATATTGATATTTCTGAGAGCTTTTATTATGTTGTACATTTAATATTAGGCATTCCGGAACTCATTTTGATAATGGAACTTCTTTTTGAAATGAAGCAAGATCCTTGAAAGTACTTCAAAGTTAGCATGTCTATATCTGCATGGTTTCTTTGACTCTAAGGTACCAGGTGCTACCCACATGTATTCGTTATGACTTCGCTAACATCAGTTGTTACCACAGTTGGTTCAGATTGTAATTCAGATGAGACCCAGGTAGCTATGGTGGGTGTGTCATCAATGCCATTCACTGAGTGAGCTGAAAGTATTTTGCAAGTGGTATGGACTCTACCTCAGAATCAGGCTTTTTGCAGAGACATGAATGGTGGAGTTATCTTTGGCCCACAGTACACGGAGGCAGTCTACACTGTCTATTCTGTCTGCCACAGTCTGAAAAGTCTGAAACTTGAGCAGTGACATGTGCGTGCTAATATCCATTTGGAACTGGCTGTTCCTTGTGTTAGAACTCAGGACAAGCACGGAAAGAACTGAGAAAAATCCAGGATCCTGGTTCATGTACTTAATACAGTTTTATTACCAATTGAGTGTCATCATTGATGAGTGTCATCATAAGATGAGCATCTTATTCATTTTACTCACCTTATTCACCTTAATTATTGTTGTTGAATTTTGTGTTCATAATCATAGCATTACAGTAGGTAATCACATTTAACAAAACTGATTTTGTGGTTCAGGAAGTAGTGTTGAATTAAAAGTGTTTAAATCAAAAGAAGGAAAGATCTGTTTTGGCAGTTTTTGTAAGTATGGGTTACACTTACATCACTGAAAGGAATTTCATATCTTTTATCAAATTTAAGTTGCAACAATCCTGGATTGGACCAGAAGCAAGGGTCAGGTAGACCTGAATTTGCTCCATTTCACGCTGCAAAAATGCAAGATGAGGTATTTCAAGGTTGATTTTATATAATTAAAAAATGTTGAAGTTTAATTGCTTGTAAGTTGAAAGTGGTTACAGTGATTTGCACAACTCAGGATCAGGGTCAATATATGTATAACTTTGAAAAAGAACTTGAATACATCATGCAAACTGTTTTGTTTTCAAAGAAATAAACAACATTTCTATTTATAAATCTTGCAGAAACAAACTGGAGAATATATATCTTGAACAAACAAACAAACTTGGGAGAAGTAGATCTTGCAAAAACAAAATTGAAAAAGTATCCTTCATAAAAACAAAATTGGAAAAAATATACTTCATTAACATGAACTTTGACAAAATATGCCTCACTTTTTGAAAAGACATACTTGACAGCACTCCAGGGCTTTCCAAAGATGGAGAGAAAGAAAGATGTATTAGAACGAGTCTAATGCACTTAACTATGGTGCTTCCTCTTAAGCACGCTCAATGAAGGGATGAGTTTTTGCAGGAATTAAATTACCTCTTGGCAAATGAACTTTGGGCTGGACTTGAAAGAACATGATTTGCGACTTGCCATAACTAATTTGATTTTGTGATTAACGTTTGCTAAAAATAACAAACACACTTTTTGGTGTCTGAACATAGTTTGAAAGAATGCCCCTTCAACACCGGTCCTTTTTAATGTAGGCTTGCGATCGCGAAAGCAAGCTGCCAAAGAGGCATGTCCATTTGTGGCCATTTCGGTGAGGGCGGACCTTGCACGCTGCGATTGGAGGCCCAGGCGTGTGTATTCTTAGCCGTTGCAGCATTCATTTTTCAAAGCAGCGATTATTCGTTATACACCATACGTGCATATGATCTCTAAGCATAACTAAAGAACCTTCTTCAAGCGGCTGGAAAGGAACTACATGTATAACCCCATGCTTCCAAATTAATGTAGAAAGAATCTTTATAGACTGATAAAAAAATTCACGCAATTTGTGTACTACTCCTCAAACACATTGGAATAGACTTTGTATAAATGTTATCATTATAAATTGTAGACTATGGAAAATGAAAACAAGGTACCATAAGACAACATTTGCAAATAATGAGACATTCACACTCCAATTCTCCCTACATGCTGCCTCTGATGCCAGTTGTGATCGACGTTCAGGGCCGTGTCTGAAATTGCCTTGCAGAGCTAGGTCCATTGTCTGCATGTCTCCGTTTATTTCTAATGGAGTCACGACTTAGCTCTAAACAACAGTCTCGCGATAAAAGAGTAGTTTTGGCTTTATAGACTTTGGTTTCGCTGGTTCCTACTATCTTGAAGCAGTGGCCAAAGTCTTGCGTTCAAGCTCTTACTCCAGGTGCAGGAATGAGGCAGCACTAATTCAAGGCAGTCACGTTTTTGTCAGTTGCCATTACCATTGATGCAGGGAAGGATGGAAATGTTAGTGCCTTGGTGCAGGGAGCCCACAGCCGCTCCACAGGATTCAGTGATGAGTCGCCTGGGCAGTAGCAGGTGGCAATGAGGGCATCTAGCTTGCACTGCTTGAAGAGGCAGCCATAGTAAGAGAAGTTTACCGCATGGTAAACGTTGAAGTCTGGGCTACTGTCTGCAAGTAGTACAAGGAGGGGATGCCCCTTTGCCACCTCTTCCTCCAACTTGATGTGGTTGATCATGTGCAGGAAGGTTGCTGCCAGCTTAAGTGTATGGAATAACGTACTGATTCTCTGGCCTTAAGTTTTAAGAACATTTAACAGTAAAGATTTTTTGGCTTATTTGATTTGTGTAATTTACACACATTTCTTGGGAGAAGTCTTTGTTTCAATACTGTAAATACAATATAACACTTTGTTTTGCTCATATCACAACTGATTGCCTGATTTCACCGTGCAAATATCTACAATTACATGTAGTTACAGCAGCGCGCAAGCAAGGGTCGTTGTTAAACCTAAATTTTTATGTCCTTGAAATTACCAAGTTTGGGAATTAGATGGGTATCCTCCCTAGGTGAGCCATATGGCAGTTTTTCTTTTTTTCAACACTCACCAACTGACTACTGATAATACACAAGATAAATAATTACACACACCTGCACACACACACACACACACACACACACACACACAAAACTGACAGAAACGAACAGACACACCACACGATTTGCGAGGTGTGAACTGTACTTACGGTACCTTTACAAGTCTATTATGTCCATCTGGGCTGGTTTCCATTCCAGTAGTAATGAGTAGAGTATAAACAAAGATCCCATAGCGCTGCCTCTTCTTTGCCGTTATGTTTCAGCGTAAGAATTAACGTAAGCTGCAAAAATTACCGCACCACTGTGGACCAGTTTATACCTCATGCCGATGCAGTGGAGTCAGATTTCCTGCAGTATTCCATTCCCCAGGGTTGAACGATATTCAATACAAAAACTTGCCCAGGCATCACAAATTTGTGTTAGCACACAATGTATATTTGTTTCAATCAAAACTTGCCAAAATTTTCGCATACCTCTGCCATTGTGGCCATGCATGCACGCAGGCGAACGAGTATTTAACATCACAAAGGACGCACACAATGGAAATTCTAATGAGCTCTAGTCTTTCCCTCGGCGATTGCCTAAGCCAGGACTTCTACCGCGGGAGGACAGGCCCATCGTTGGATTTATTTAATCCCCATGCAGAACAGGAGAAATGCGGCCGGAATGGGAAAAATACTTTTGATCTTTGCCCTAAGTCGAAGTATCTACCATCCAGCCCAGAACATCACTGGACATTGTCCGGAACGCCAAGTGCAGGGTCACTCTGCCATGGGCTATTTCACTCTGCAGAACTTCTTTCAGGTAGCACTTGGTGACGAAAGGAGGGAGATTTCCAGCAAGCCTTCTGGCTGATTTGAGCTAGCCGAACTCCCCTGAGGTACGACCAGGACGTAGAGGCGGCCCGAACATTGTGGGCCCTGACGTGGATCAGGTCATCTCATCATGTGTGTCGGCCAGTCTCGGTTTAGCGAAGATAATCGTTGAGACTGTCCATTGGGCAATAGTGTCCTTTGACTCCAAGTAAAAAGGTTTTGTTGTAGTAACGAAGAGCTGGCAATTAGATTCTTGGTGATGCTTGGTCCGGGCAAGATACCACTTGAGGGTCCAAACTGGACACTATCTCTTGTCAGAGTTGTCTCTCAAAAGAGAGGCTACGTCTAGAATGAATATGTCGAGAGGCCAGAAGGTAAGCATCTGGTTTTTCGTCAGAAACCAATGGTTGGGATAAGGCGAACCCCGTGTGGCTCCCAGTGGATGTGACCATCTGCAACAGATAGGGCATGCGGCTTGCTACCTCGTCTTGATGTAACGACCACAAGGAGAGACGCCAGTTGGATGCTGAGATGGAGGTCACATGCATTGGACAGCAATTTAAAGGGGGGACCAGCAAGAATGCATAGGACACTTCCGAGGTCCCAGGATAAAATGAGGCATTTGATGTGGGGACGCTCGACAAAACATTACTTGAAGGAGATGGTGGATGACAGCATTGTCAGAGACAGTCGATCTATCACTGAAGCCTGAGTGAACAGTTGCCAAGGCTGACCAGTAGTTGCAGATGGTGGCAATCTGGAGGCTCGAGTGAAACAGATATATGACATCGTCGTTGTCATTGTGGTCGTCACACCATTTAGTAAAATGTTTTAGTTGGGTGTTGTACATTTGGCGAGTGGATAGTTGTCGACCCTGGGCCACCATGGGCGCATCTGTAGGGATTAAGGACAACATCCAGCAATTCAAGTGAAGACCTTCCTGTGCTGGGTGGAAGATCCCTGACTTGGATTGATGAAGGATGTCCTCCCTGACTGGAAGGACCGGCGGCCATCCTACCAGAACTCTTGTCAGTGCCAGGAGTCTTGGCCAGGTCAGAACAGAGCGATGAGGATCCGACATGGCTCCCATTCTATCTTGGACATGACCCAAGGGATGAGGGAGATTGGAGGAAAAGGTGTACGCCAGAAGGCCTGACCAGTAGACCTGTAGGGTGTCCGTTGCCCATACCCGCAGGTGAGGGAACCTAGAGTAGAATGTCGGAAGATGGGTATTGTTGGCAGATGCTAAGAAGTTGATATGAGGACCCTCGATCTCCACAAAAATCTGGCTGACCACCTTCAGATGAAGAGTCCAGCACCCCGAGAGAGTGCATCTGCTATGCTGTTGCTTGTTCCCACTAAGTGGACAGCCTGCAGGGTGATCCCTTGATCACTCACCCACCTGAAGAGCTGCCATGCAAGGACGCAGAGTTGAGAGAGAGTGCTGCCCTGATGGTTGATGACTTCTGTGGAGTTGTCGCTCATGATTCGAATGGAACGGCCCACTAAATGCTGTTGGAAGTAACGCAGAGTGTTGAACACCACTTGGAGTTCCAACATGCTGATGTGTTTGCTTGGGAAGGCAGTGTCCCAGATCCCGGAGGTGTGGAGTGGAGGAAGGGAGGCTCCCCATCTGAATAGTGACACGTCCATCGTCACAGTCACGACCAGATCTGGAGGTACAAAAGGAAGACCGGCCGACAGATGCTCGATAACAGTCCACCACCGAAGGTGATTGCGAATATCTGATGGACGAGGGACCAGGGTAGTAATCGGGTGGCTCTTGGGACGGTACCAAGATAGGAGATGCAGTTGAAGTGGTCACATCCACAGTCGACACCATGGGACGAGATCGACAAGGCTGGCCATTAAGCTGAGACGAAGCCATGCTAACACCAGAGAAACCTCAGACAACAGACACTGGAGCAGGTCGAGGATGCACTGATTAGAGTAGTTGATTAGAAACCCCAGGCACATTGTGAAGTTGAGGGTGAGAAAAGTGCAGGCCTTGGCCTCGGTGGGGAACGGCCAATGATTAACCAGTCATCTAGGTATTGATAAATGAGAACGTTGCCCTGTCGTAGATGGGCTGCAAGTGTCTTGGCGGCCTGGGTGAAGACCTTTGGTGAAGTGGAGAGCTCGAATGGAAGAGCTCGGAACTTGTAGGTTTGGCCACAATATTTGAAGCAAAGGAACTTGTGGTCCTGCTTGTGTGTCAGGATATGAAGATACACATCCTACAGATCTATGGAGACAACCCAACGGGACCGGTAGGGAGCACAAGACTATGTTCAAGGTTTCCACCCAAAACTGTTTTGGCCTGATGAATTAGTTGAGCGGTTTCAAGTTGGTTATCAATCACCACTTTCCCGCTTCTTTCTTGGGTGTCAGAAAAAATGATGAGAGGAAGCCAGTGGAAAAATGACTTGGGTGCACCATTGTGATGGCTTGCTCACATAATGATGTTGAAATCTCCTCCAGAGCCAGGTGCTTAAACTTGTCGCATGGAGGGGGAGTACAATGGAAAACCATCTTGGATGGCAGGGAGCTTCTGAACTTGGGGGTGTAGCCATGGGCGGTAATTTCTGCAGTAATTCTGTGGTAATCTCTGCACCAGAACCCGATGAGATTTTTCAGGCAGCCACCGACAGGTTCGGGATTAATGGCTGCTGAAGGCAAAGGCAAGTACTCACCGGGGTCACCCTCTGACGGGACCGAGGCATGGTATGTGAACCCGTGGTGAGCAAGGTGTGGCTGGAGTCTTCTAGGAGTGGTTGGGGGCGGAGTTCGTCGGGGGTCTGATGGCCGAGTAGCTGACCAGAGCGGGTGACCAAAGGAGCGGCCTGGAGAGAGGGGTGGCATGGAGTCATGGGTTCACAAAGTGAGGTTTTCTCCATATGCTTTATGTCCTACTCAAGGCCACCATTAAATTTCCCGTGGAACAAGTTGTCACTGAGAAGCAGCAGATCCAGTAGTTTGTTCTTGACCAACTCTTAGGGAATGTGCATGGTGTCCACCACGTTGGCTCTGCGGCTGGAAGTGGCCTGTACCACAATGTGGGTTAACTGTTCAAAGACAGAGTTAAGACCCTCATCAAGGCCTTGCAGGGCAAGGGTGGCAAAATCAGCTGAGACAGGAGAGTCCTCTTCACAGGCTCAAGCAATATATTCCGAGAGAAGGAGGAGGAGGAAGGCTGAAGAGAGAAGCTACATGTAGGCAAGAACTGAGATGAAGTTGGCCCTGTCCTTCTCTTGGAAGGTGTTGGATAAAATCTTGTCTTTGGCAGCGTAAGGGATATCTGGGGTCAACAGGAAGTGAGAGACAACCCCTGAGGAAAGCGGTAGTAAGATTTAGCCCTCGGAGGAGTTGCGCACTAGCGCCTAACTTTTGCAAAAGCATTCATCATCATCCAAGGGTATCTCTGGAAAGATCTCCGAGGCATGAAGGGTGATGCTTGAACAAAGTGCGTCCTTGCTCTGCAGGCGTCTAACGACAGAGCCTGAGGACTTGGATCAAGTCGCATTCACGAAGGTGGAGATGGCCCTCAGGTCGAGTCAGGCCAGGAATAGAATCAGTGTTGTCATCCTCAGAAGAGAGCGATTGAAGGCCTGCGGAGGAAAGAGCCGAACCGTGTTCGGAATGGAGAGTGTCACCACGATCTGGAGCCAGGTCTTGCTGGGGGAGCGATTCTGGCTTATCAACAGAGACCACCTCTTAGAATGGGAGGGGATCCGGGTCGGGTGCCGTCGCCGCGGGCGAGAGAGGTGAAGGCCTCCAAGAGGGACTGGAGGGTCACCATCCACTGGGGTGGATCCGGATTGGAGCGGCGTTTTCTTTTAGCCTTGGACGAGGAAGAAGCCGAAGATGACTTGACCTTGCCCTTCTTAGCCTTCAATGGTGCGGGGAGCCGGAGATCGGGAAGGTTGAAGGTACAGCCGGGCGGGGGTCCCTCAAATGGTCGGTCATATCCTGTGAGGAGCATCCCAGGTCAGGTTTGGTGGCCTCATGGCTGGAGTCCATCGGCAGACCAGAGCTGCGGATGGGGTGTGGCTGATGAAAGCCCCGGTGGCTTAGCAGTCCAAAAAGGCCAACATCGTCTGATGCAATCGGAGGCTGAGTGCCATGTTGTATTGCAGATTTGCCTGTGGCAGAAGCAGTGGAGCGTGGCGAACCTCCTGTGGAACCCGCTGCCTGCTTGGAGGGGGTTGACTGGCCCGGCTTCTGAATGGACGCTGCCTGGCAAGCAGAAGCCGGTGAGGGACCCGGGGCAGACGGCGGACTGTCGCCCTACGAGCCCTGCTGGGCCATCGGTCGGTAGGGTTGCCTGGGGATGTGGTAGGTAGCGACGCCCAGTACCTGCAACATAGAGAAAGGAGCAGTCTTTTAGGCTCTGGTCAACCGTGATCAGGGGTAGTGTTGCGGTATAGCATGCTCAACCTGATCTGTAGATATGTGGAGTGGGCATCAATGACCAAGCATAGTGTTGCAGCACACACGCTCAGCATAGTCGGTCGGTGTACGGCGCAGTCATCAGTGATCAAGGGTAGTGTTGTGGGATAGCATGCTCAACCCCGGCCTATTTACTCCACTGAGTCTCTCCCTGTCACGGCCATTAATCTTGAATAATGCAAACCCGCACCACAAAGGAGTGAGGCAGCCCTCCAAGCCCTGCTCCATGGCTGGACCAATACAGCGTTGGGCCGTTATTATTTGAACGCATGCACCACATTGAGAACAATGGGCTGGCAATGCGCCCTGTTCAACGGCCATACACAACACACCATAGGTAGGTCAAGCTCAAACCTGTATATAATGCACAGAAAAAGGGGCAGAAAAGAACAACAAGAATACAAAATATAAAAATAAGCACTGTTATCAATAGAAAAGAACTAACTCTTTATTCGTAAACAGGAATCAAGTCAATTCACAAATGCGAAAAGTTACAAAATTTGAAACTCCGAAAATGCCGTAGACACATCCATAAATGATAGGTGCTGAGAAAAGAAAGACGAACATGGTGGTGGGACTGCAGTACATTGTGGAGGGTCAAGGGGCAGTCTTTTTAGTGAACTGTAATAGGCACATGAGAAATTTGCATGTGCAGGCTGGGCAGGGGTATGTGAATGCAGGAGAATATGAAACATAACGAAAAAACTGGAGGTAGGATGTAGCATTATTTTCTCTACCCACATAATGAATACCACTATCATACTTTTCAGTGGAAATAAGCAAGAAGACTTGACAAAGTGCACAAGGTAAGGCCGAGATTGACTTAAGTTACACTACCTAAAATTGCTGAACTAATGCACATACATTCAGCATGCAGTACTGAACAAATTCAATCAGAAACAACCTATGCCGGAAACAATGGTAGTCAGTCTTGGCTGCAACATATAAACTTTAATATTACCAGATTACTCAGCTGTAAGAGGGCCAGAGAAAGTGGTATCAATTCAAATTTTTGTGCAAAATACACCACCTAAATTTACAATCTCAAACCTGCTAATGATATGTGGTGCTTATCAAATCACTTGTGTCACATTTGGGCAACTTTATTTGCTATAGACAGTTTGACAAAATTTGCCACCAAACATCATCAGCGAAGACATGACTCCCAGCATGCATGTTACATTGCTTACATCGTGTGTGTAGCCCGACTCACTTAATGTTGGATAGTTTTTGCTATTCCCGCAGCACCAGACTGATCAATTTTATCACTTGTTCAAAATGACAAACTTAAAAAACTAATGTTTTCTCACAAACAATTTTGTTAACTTCAATAATAATACAAAATTAATGAAGTTTCGTTTTTATTTATGCAAGTAATTGTGTTTTAAATAAAAACCCTTAATAAAATTTAAATTTTGCAATATAAATGTTTCAAACAGCGCAACACAAAGTTGTAAAATGGTTTACATCATTTGGATTTTGGATCAAAATAGTTTAAGGAAATTTTCTCTTATATCTCAAAATGCCCAAATGTCATCAAAGGTCATTAAGGGGTCATCTCAAATCTCGTCCGGGATAAGTTGAGGGAAAACTGCGGTAGAGTGTTGCGGTGGAATGTTGAAGGCTGCTGAGATTTCCCCCACAATCTCCCCGCAATGAAGTCATCAGTATTTGTTACACATTCTTCCGCCCCCCCCCCACTCTGCGGTTTTGGCCAGGCAGGCCACTCAAGGACACCTGTGGTTCTGTTGACGGACGAGCCACAGGCAAAGACTGCAAATCTAAGAATTGCTCAATCCCTACACAATTTCATGAAACTGCTCTATCTGTATCACTTGAAATAAATATATTTTGACCCTTTTAAAGAATGCAAAGCTTATTTTTTTATCTGCCTGAAAAGCATTGGTACTACTTCAGGCTCTTATAACTTTACTTGCATTCAATCTGGCAATATTACTGCACAAAAGGTCATGAACAATATGCCCTGTAATTTGTATCTCAAACAATCTCGATATCTTTTTATCAGGAAAAGAAATCTTGGCATAATATAAGGAAGGTTGGGTAGAGAATGTTGATCATGTCAAGTGCTGAAAATATGTTGTTACCTCTATGATCAGACAATTCTGGTTTGTGGAACTTGAAAATGACTTAAGAAGTCAACAAGGTATCTTTGGGATTTCACAATGCTAACTAAGATTTTAATAACCTTCTAAAATTTGTATTACATAAATGTGACAAATTAAAGATTACCCCTTTAATGCGTGATTTGCACACTCCCAAATCTCATACCATGGTGTTCCAGTCAGTGAATAGTAAATGCATGCATTCGCCCATCATTTTGTGTTGGTCATTTTCG
>NW_019091401.1:1775478-1791014 GCF_001949145.1 Acanthaster planci | reverse complement strand
CTCTGTAAAAAGGTGCATTAAAGTTGTGAAATATAAAAATGCATAATGGCCTATTCCATGTGCCGAGGGAGAAAACAGTTGCAAAATGCAAAATGCCACTGGGATGAAATTCATGTATATATCAAATGAAAGCTTAGGATGTGAGCAATTTGAATATGTATAGAACTCAAATTCCAAACAAATGACATAGTGCACTTTTTTGCAGAGCTGGTCAAGTATCATATATCCTCCAAAACAAGGTTCAGGTAAAAAGTGGGATTTGGCTGCTGTGGGTGTGGATACCGAATGCAGAATGTGGGAAGTCAAACATTGAGGTGGGATGTGAAGGGGTCCACGTGAGGTCTGTTGGTCGTGAGTTAGAGGGCTTGAACCATCTCCGGCTGCAGCATCCACTCCGTTGGGCGAACTGTGTCTTGGGAGAGGACGTTGGTGAGGGTGTTCTATATGCCGGGGATGTGTTTGGCTAGAACCACAATGGAGTGTTGTATGGCCCACTGGAGCAGCCACCAGACAAGGAGGCAGACAATAGGAGAGCGCATGCATGGACCAGGACCGTGCTGCCTACTATAATCGAACGGAAATGAATGAGGGCTTCAAAGACCGCTTGAAGCTCTAGGACACTGAATTGAAAGTCCCAGAGAGAGGGGTTACACTGACTAGAGATCTGATGTGGGGAGGAAAGGCTGGTCCCCCAGTCATGATGAGGAGGAACAAAGGGAAGGCCCACAGCTCTAGAAGACCACCAGGTCAAATGATAGCAAACGGCTTGAAGTGGGATATGAGAGGAAGCTGAAGGGGCCGCATGTGAAGTCTGCATCAAGGGTTGAGACTGACAAGACGGGTCATCAGTCTGAGGAGGTGGAGCCACGCCTGAGCACTCGCCTGCCGGTGGCCCAAAAACAGGGCAACGCACTGTATCAGATTGTCAATGTGTGTATCTGTCAGAGTAACCATGCCACGTTGGAGGTTGAAGACAGCCCCGAGGAAAGTAGTTGTCTGCAACAGGATTGGCCGGGATTTGTCGTGATTGATCAGAAAACCGAGGTAGGATGTGAGATCATACGCAGCAGCAGTTACCACAACAGTCTTGACTCTGATACAATTATCAAGGTACTGGAAGATGTCAGAATGATGGATATGAGCTCCTACCATTTGGACAACCCTAGTTAACACCCTGGGAGTGGTGGAAATGCCAAAGGGTGAGTGCAATACCTGACCCCAGTATGACAGGGCATAGAAATTGATGTGTGGGAGTGGAGTCGGTCTGAATGCTGAATGAGGGAGGGCTCATGAACTCTAAGCGGTAACCATGAGAAAAAGAGGTGAGAACCCATCCATCCAAAGTTATTTCCCCGGAACCATGAAAATCTTAGATGGTGACTGCAGGGGGAGCATGGCATGGCATGATGGTCTTGGGGAGCCATATGGGTGGCTTGAGGACTGGTGAAAGGATATCTCCCAAGCACTGTTGATACGCTTGACCTCATTTTCCAAGAGACTAGAAAACTGGCCCGCGAAAAGGTCTTTGGCAAACAGGGGAACCTGTGGAGAACATTCAGGGCTTGAATCGCAGATTCCGTTCGAGATGCTGTGGCATGGAGAGAAACACGGGCAAACTGTTCGAGGCCCGTGATCAGGGAGTCGTCAAGACAATGGAAAGCCATAGTGACAAACTTGGGGATATATCTGAGTCGTCCTCACAGGCACGAGATAAAAAAATTCAGTTAGGACTCCTAACTGAATTTTTTAATAGGAGTTCATTTTTTTCCTAATAAGAGGAGGAGAAAGGACATGTAGCAAATACCCGTACAGGCAACCAGGTCAACATTCGTGAAAGCCACCTCCATGTCTTAGAGGTTCCAATCAGGGTAAGTATGGCTACATTTGCCTCTGAGTGGAAAAATCTTTTCCTTAGCCATCTCAGGAATCTCTGGTACAGAAAGGTAAGTATTATTAGTCATCTGAAGGAAACATGAAGGAACGTTTATGGTGAGCACCAACACTTGGCCTTGGCCAGTTTGTCCATAGCATCTATGCAGGCATGGTTCAGGGGTAGCTCAGGGAAGATGGGCGAAGCAGTAGTCTTGCAAGGCAAGCAAAGTTTGAAAGAGGGCAGCCCTGATCGTCTAGAGGCGTAAGAGCAGAGGGTCTCAGAACCTGTATTATCTCATGCTGGAGCATGAGGAGAGATCATTTGTTGAAAGTAGCTCGTCCTCATCAGGCGACTGACCCCAGTCAGAGATATACAAATACTTGTCAGGAATGATGGGGGGGGGATCAAAGGAACGGCTCTCAACAGATGCAGGTGGAGACGGCCTGGAAGAGAGTGGGACATCCCAGCACCTGGCATAAGATTCCCTGGAAGGTGCCAGGGGCAGGGAATAAGGCTCCAGATCCGGGTATGTAATGGCCAGAGGAGGAGCACTGAACAAGCGCTGATAGCAATTTGGAAAGGGCACATAGCATTTCCTTGGTAGAGGAAGAGCTAGTGCCTTTTGAATGCTTTGCTTTCGTCTTCTTTGAAGAGCGGTCAGAGGAAGATAAGTTGCTCAGCTAACTTTCGCTTCTACCCTGACGAAGCCCCAGACCCGGACAGTTGAGAAGAGGATGGACCGAGAGGGGGTGTGGCCGTAGAAGTGTCCCTTTGAGGCTGAGCATCATCCATAGGGCGAATGGGCAAAGTGGCCCCATGAGTGGATCAGAAACAGAGGGAGGCAGAAAGCCTCTCCACCAAAGCAGGCCCATAGTTTCAAGGGCCCTGGTGAAAGAACGGGCCGGGGAGACCACTGTGGAGTTGGTCCCAGCTACCACGCTTGGAGCCAAGTCACAGGCGGGAGGAGTGAGTGGAAGGGCCGCTGAGTTTTGGGTCACGGAGCCCGGGTGGGAAGCCATGGCAACAGGGCAGCAAAAAAAAGGGAGCCAAGGAGGGAAGCAAGGTCCCAGGTGCTCCCTCAATATCGGGCAGGTCAGATCTGGTCAGTCTCGGTCACTGTAGCAGTGAAAGACTGGTAGCAACACTGGGCTAGGTGACATGCTGCACGGAGGGGGCAGGGTAGCTTTAGCTGCATAAACTGTGACAGCAGCAAGGCCTGTGCTTTGCAACAGCGTTGTCCAGTAAGTGGCAAGTCGCGTGAGATATATGTAGGCTCCCTGGTTACAGCAGATTACCGTGGAATAATGTTACTGCCAGACATGCTCTGGTGATAGATCATGGAGAGGAACGAGAGTTGGTCCCAGAATCTTCCTACTATGGGCTAACTTGCTTATGCCCCAGACAGTTGGACAGGAGCTGAGACTGGCTACAGGAAACTTGAAGAAGGCCCAGATAAACAGTGTGGCTGAAGCCCAAACTGCTTGAATGTCCCTGCGATAGCAGTGTTATCAGACCTGACGGTATTAAAGCTGGCAGTGGAGCTTGCTAGGGTATGCCAGTAAACTTAAAGCTCAGACTGCAATGAGTCGCCTGTGGGAACTCTTGAGTGGTGCACTCAGCTACACTCCAGACGGCCAGTAGGTGAGCACAGATGGGTCAAGAGTGCTCAAAGAGGGCCCATGGGCATGCAGTGCAGTAGTATGGTATGGATCAGGAACAGACTGTCACGCTCAAACTGCTGCTAGTCGTGAAAAAAACCTCGATGCTCAAAGAGCAAATAAGCATGCTCATCAGTACGATACTGGAGCAAATAAGGGTATCGCACATTCCTACCCCAGAATGACCATAATGAAAGGAATAGTACGCACTGTCCTATTCCCGAAATACGTAACAACTGAATCCATCACACCACTGTCCCTATAAGCCTGGAGGATCCCTGGCTTAAGACGTGAGCGTAGTAACCTAGAAGAGATGTGAAGTGCCAAATATCTCCCAATCTGGGACCTAATGCACATAAATAGGGGAGAAAGTATACACCACAAGAGAAAAATTGATATACACCAAAATAACAAACACTATGTTCCTTCTTCGAACTTTATTCCAGGAACTAGAAGATATATACAAGAAGGGAAATCCAAAATATATACCAGAATAACAAAACACAATGTTCCTCCGGCAAACTTTATCCCGGTATCTGGAAGATATATAGATAAATACAAGGAACAAATGTACAATGCCAAACAGGTGAGGGAAAGCCTAGGGCAAAGACCCAATTGGGGAAAGTCTAGATGAAGGTCAAGGGGCAGTCTGCCAACTGTGCAAGATTGAATGAAAATATGGAAAAGGGTATTCAAAAAGCAATAAAAGCGTCTAAACGTTCAGAAGAACAAGAATGACAAGGGTAGAAAGAAAGGAGTTGATCGAGAAATGACACTGAAATGAAGCTTAGCAAAGGAAAAAATCAAGCTGGACAAAAGCATGTCCATTAGTACATGGCACTAAGAAAAGGAAAAAACCATGGCGGCCACTTCCACGGGAGTTGAGCGAGTGCGGGCGCACTGCTGATTGCTCCAGAATTTAGCAAATGGAGTAATGGACGAGGAAATAATGCATATGTATTAGTAATCTGCATGGGTTTCCGGCAGTGGACTTATGAATTGCAAGGAAAAAACAGAGATGCAGCAGAAAACATATTTATCTGAGACCCTTACACTCTCTTCTGAAGATGTCACAGTGAAGTTCAATGATAACTAAAAAAAATATGATCATAAAATTGAGTGGCAAACAACCAATATGTTTTCTGAATGAGCTGATTCAGATCGGACAAAATGAAATTTAACATTTCCAACACATATTTGCCAACATAGAACAAAAACTCAGAATGAAAAGGTCCATGGCCTTTTGAAGAGCCCTGAAAACTCCTGGGTTTCAGATGCTCTCTGGTGTAATCTGACCCTATTTTGTAGCATTTTGGCATAAGATTTATGACCAATGCACCACAAATTATTTTGGTTGAGTCAAGATTGGTGACACAGAGACAAAGTAGTGCAAAGTTTCAGACTGGCTTGAATATGCCACAAAGTATCAAAGGATTTGTGGGTACCCACTATTTATGTAGCCATAAATGAACTAAGGAAAAAAATCTACAAGTATATATGGGGAAAATAATGGCTGACTTAACAGTGAAGTCTCTGCCAAGACTGCCATGATTGGCCACACTCAGTGGCAGACTGTGTTCGATTATGAACTCAGTCATCAGCTCTCACACTAACATCAGATGTGGGAGTAAAGAAACTGGTCAGTGATCTTCAATGACTAGCTTTGACTGGGATCTTGGGCCATTTGGAGTTGACATATTTGTCTATGATGCAGCCCCCCCCCACATGACACAAGCATACAGTAAACTTTTGCTCAACACCTTTAAACAACTCTACTCCAACTATTTTAAAAATCAGTAATGACACAAAGTTGGGAACTCATAATTTTGGGACTAAAATTTGTAATTGGAATCAGCATTGAAAAATTGAAGTAATTCCACCAAAATTGGAATGGTTGGCAGATATGCAGTAATGGTGTGAATTCAATCAAACAGTAGTTGCCATTATATGACAAAATTAAAACTGCAAGCTCGCAAAATCAATTCCACTGGATGTATTTAAACTACACGTGCGTTAAAAATGTAGCATATTAGCTAAAAACCTAAAATACTGCCGGAAAATGGTTAACAGTTGAAAGAGCAGGAATGTTGAAATCATCAGCACCAACATCATCTTGAAATTTGATTGTCGGTGTGGCAGCTGAAAATCACTATAACAAATTTTTTATGATTATAACTGCAACACTCTAATGTACCTCTTTGCTTCTGAAATGATCCTTACCTCAGTTCTGGTGAAACCAACAAAGTCGTAAAATGGCTTCAGGAGGAAATGCATTATTTCAGATATGAACGCTGTGAATTGAGGACAAACACATTTGCATGTCATGTTGTTATAAAAATTTTGTTTTTGACAAATTTTATACCATTTTGAATTCTAACATGCTTAAAATATGAATGGTGACCCAGCAACTTTGAAAGTTGGGTAAGGGGCAAGGATGGCTGGGGGTTAATGGAGCCTTGTTGAAAGATGTTGCATTAAGTACAACTTCTTGTGCACTCTTCTCAAACTGATAATTAAAAGGAATAATTTGACCGGAACTAGTTTAACACAAATCAGGGGTCGGGGGAAATAAGCCTCCATGTATTTGTTTAGATTGAAATGGCTACATATCAATTTCAAGGTTGACATCTGGCATATGTTTCCAGTAGATAAAAATTTCTTCTTTGTTGTTTTAGCTGAGGCACCAAACACAAGCACAAATCTGCCTTAAAACCACATAAATCAACTATTATTCATGGCTAAAATCACAAAGTGAATAATATGCCTTCAAAATGGCAAAAAAACAAAGAACGACATTTGGTGCACAGGTGTCAATCTTTACTGCTAATATGCTGTCAAAATGGACTTTCTATGGTGGCATATTGATGGCAAGCTACATGATGAACTAATCTTCTGTCGCCTGCTGTCTCCATGCCCTAAAGGAGGTGTGCCCCCTAACCAATAGAGGTGTGGCATGTCACCACCAATCAAAGCTCCCATCTTACCAAGCCACCAGATCACATTGAGAGGGATCCAAAAATCCGGGAAAGTGTAGCCAAGGCCTGTGAAGACTGGCTTAAAGAAGACACAATTGTTGATGGGTGTCTCATCCGTTATGAAGTAAGCTTGGCCTGCCTGAGATGTGGTTGACAAAACAGTTTATGGTTAATTAAACGATAATCTACATGTATGTGATCGCTGTTTGTACACCTAATGCACATTCATAGTTAAATGCACTTTTCTATTGGCCAATTTTGTAATATCTTAGGGACATAAATGTAGGTACATGGAACTGCTGGACAAACAATGTCCACCTCATATCCCCACTGGTCAGCAGTAAACAGACATGAACACAGATTAAAATCTTTCCATAAATTTTTCCATCATATCTGACAGTGGACTTTGTTAGAACACACTTTTTAATTTCTGAGTAATGCAAATTACAGGCCAACAAAAAATATTTGCAGTCAATTTAAGTGATATTTCCAAGTCAAAAACGAGTCAGGTATGACAGGGACACAAAAAAGTCACCCTTTGGATGGCAAATTTATAGAAGGACCCATTACAGTACACAGATAAAAGAACATTTAACTAAACAAGCATCACACTGAAAAGTTTGTGCTTGGCTGGGATTACCCTATCACATGGATTGTCCATTCTTGATGTGAACAGTTCCATGCAAATCCATTATCATATGGGATTGTTAGGCGTGAGGTCAAAATACAAACGCTTTTGAAAGCATTCGATGCTTCATAAGTGCTAAACCCCACCAACGGTGAACATCGAACAGATGAACGCTTCAGCGAAGCTTGTCAAACCGGTTGCAGTCGAGTGCACTGTGCACTCTGCAACTTCCACTAAACAATGGACAGCTTATCGTATACCGCATCATGGGCTCCTGTGGTCTGGTGGATGAGTCATTACAATAGCCTTTTACTTTGCAGCTCTGCAGCAGGATTTAGATTGGCGGACTGTTTTTAATAACTTCCTGATAAAAAAGTGTATCGAGTAGTTGTGTCGCTAATGAAGTGTGAAATATCTGCGCTGTTGGTTTTCAGACAAGTCTTTTCGGGTCTGGATACCCTGTGATCTTGGTATTTTGTCTCAGTATCATGAGTCAAATACACACCTAACTGTACACCTGCAGAATCGATTATACTAACTTGAAATAGCATTTACCTGAATCGTACATGACGTAGTGTTCTGCTCATTAACATGCAGTCATAGATAAAACCTCTTTTTTTGCCCGTGTGCGCAAGCTGGGATCCAGCATTACGCACTCACAGGTTTTCACGTGTAGGATCGAGGAATACACGTACGCAAACTACGCGCTTCCATTTCACGGCCGCACCTGCACGATTTTAATAAGGATACATACTTATTCTTGAAGTCAATAGTGCATGCGTGCATGTTGCATTTTTTATTGTATTTTTTTGTGCTCTTTTTACACTTTGTGGTTGCACAAAATTCATGTCAGAAAACAAACATGTCGGGGTTTATACTAATTTCTGGAGTTTGACTTTACCTATTTAACTTTAATGCACCGTAAATTAAAACAATAAACACAATTTAATCTAGTGCTGCAGGTAAACCGCCGAACCAAACCAAAAATCATCAAACAAGGCACTTTCGAACCGAACCAAACTGTTCGGTTCGGATGTTTGGCTTTAATATGGCATTTCATTGATGGCGTGTGGGAATACATACGAGAAAACTTCATAAAAAAGTAACACAACGAAAAATGGATAACGAGTTGTACAGCATGCTCCACACATGCATGAACATACTGGAACTTACACTGGCCCGCATCATGAGATGCTTGTAAAAAGCATGAGGTGAGAATCACTCAAAAATCAACCAAGAACATGCAATGTCCGGCATTGTCACTGCAGAACATTTCTAAATTCTCACTACATCCAATCGTTCTCATGTATATTCAGATTTATAGTATTATATTTGCCAATATCCGAGAGCCACGCCCTTACGTTCTACATTAGGCTAATGACGTTCAAATACATCAATGATTTCATAAATGGCCGTGCAAAACGAATTTTGATTGGATGTTGATCACAGTCGGACTCGTGCTCAATCAAAGGCATCCCCCGATGGAAATTTTGCCAAGCAATTTGTTGCATGCAGCGCTTCAGTGCAGCACACGAGAAGATTAATTTTTGTTTGCACGGTGGCCTAACTTGCCTTTCATTTGGTCACATGCACGCTGTCCTTTGAAAGTTTCCACCTCAGATACGCAATGAAAGCCATATTTTCGTAGTTGAATCTATTTCGCAAATATAACCAAAACACAATTTGCTCAGAATCTAATTCGATCTTGTATTCTGTATTGAAGGAGGAAACTCCTAATTGAGCATGCTGTTTTTTCTATTTGCACATATCTTACGATCGTTTTCTTGAGTCAAGTGTGGTCCAAACACAACTGCTTCTGGTTGGCAAACACAGTCAGAAACTGTCAGACATCCGGCAGTAACTTTATATGGAATGTACTCGCAAACAAATTCTGGAGAAATAGGTTAGAAAAAAATATATTCAAATCAAAGCCGCTCGTGCATGGGGATAGATAGGAGATTCATTACCTGTATTAACATATTTTATACACAGAAATATGATATATAGGCCTATGCAGCACATTCGTAGGGAGCTTTTCTATGTCTCAGTGTGCATTGTACATGTACATGTGTGTACATGTCCGAACCCCAACCGATCTGAAGTTCGGCAAAAACATTTCTGAACCATGTCTAAACCGAACCCTAACCAACCCTTGACACCTACTTGTAGCACTATTTGATGCGGAATTTGATTTTTTTCATCACCTTCAAAGAATACTGATACATCTGACTGAAGTTCAAAATAAATTCATATTGTGTCAATGTGGATATTTCCTTTCAGAGACGATAGATCAGGCGGTAAAATGAGGCAATCATGTTTTGCATTTCCCGTCACTCCCATATAAACTTCTTTATTTTCCCGTCTAAAAACCTCTTAATGACAAACATTAATTTCGTGGCGATGTCTTTTTGTCATGAATTACCCACTCAAAATGTTTCGATTTTGTGTCTCCATCAAAAGGTGTTAACCACTACTCCATATGGCCAGCCAAGGAGGGCTGACTGGGGCCACTGAAGTTCTCCTTGAATAGGATCTATTGTTCGCAACTATGGCTGGTAGAGCCACAAACTCCATTCTTGTCTAGGTTGCTAGTGAAGTTAGACAATCCAGGGCAGACGGTTCTATTCAAACCGTTGAACTGTCCCACACCAAAAGAAGAGCCGAATGAAGGGGGATTAATACCAACCGTTGAACTGTTTCTAAACTGTCTATATTTTGACCTCACGCCTTACTGCTCATCTGCGTGAATGGGTTCTAATGGCAGAAAGGCTCGGGAAACACTAAGGTGATTGTTCCCCTTATCTGTGTATTATATACATGTTCAAAAGTGGTTTTGAGATGCTCTGTCACTATACTACTTTACAATGACCACATTGCACAGTTCAAGCCATTGCTATTTTGATGACAGTATCTAAGACATAATTAATGGTTCTCACCGCTACGTGTTTCTTGCCTGCTGACAGTCCTTCTGCTGCCAGTAGGTGTCCATTCACTAGGTTGTCCACGTGAACCCAGTTGGTTTTACTGTAAGGACTTCCTGCATTGGCCTTGTAGAATTTTATGAAGCCCTGCAAGAAAGAAATCTCTTGCCATCAATGACAAATTTACTCTTTAAGTAACAACACTATCCTCAACGTGTAATGCAACATTTCCATGTCGAATAGAAAAATGAAGTTAATTCTGTCTCATTTTTTGACACAACATGTTATTCATAAAAACCTCAGACTGTTTCCATATTCAACAATGTGCAACTTGACTGTGTACTAACATTTGACAATGCCTGCTGTGTAAATCGTACACTGACTCCTGGATACGAGACAGCTTAATTGATTCTGTCCATATAAGGAGATTCTTTTGGACAACTATAAAATAAAATGGATAGGGCTGTACAGTCAAATGTTGACTTCTTTTGAGTCTCTGACTAAAAAAAAGTATTTATGAATGGGAATAAGTATGTGCTTGACCGGTCTTGGATGTGCGTCTAAGACAAGCTCAGGAGCTAATAAATACCCATGTACCCTTGCCTGCTGCTCAGGCATTAGTCACACGTTTAAGACTGGCCAAGCAAATATTTATTCCCTTATTAGACAAAACATATACATGTAACTTAAAATTTTTCTTAAACTTTGCATTATTTCTCAAAGTATGAAAACTCTTTTGCTTTCCTGTTTGTTTCATATGCATTGAAAAGTGTACGCTTTTAAACAGAGTTATCCATGAGGGCATTGTTGCTGCGAAGTCATCTAGGGAAGACATGGTTCGGTGAAATGGTGTTTATGTTCAATTTGTGAACCCAGAAATTACTACATGGAAACATTTCTGAGACTGGGATTAATCCTTTCTTATTGCTATGCACATAAACAATGACTCAACAATGTAGAGAAAACTGAGTCCAGCAGCAAGCACGAGAAATGAACGTTATGATGTTACACGTTATGACACTGGCAATTGCACACCAACTGTGACAAGACTGCCAAAGTTTCAAATTGATTTAACAATTTTTTCTCCATTGTTGTCAATTAAGGGTACACTTCAATTTAATGAATCTGAAGGGATATCATGGCAATACCATATGGACAACTATAATTAATAAAATACTTCCTAACCACTTGCCGCCGGGGTTTTTGGTACCGGACATGTATTCTTTATACGTGTGGCCAGGGTCTCCGAAATTGGACAAAGGGAACTGGGCCTTGTAACAAAAGACTGTACTCGGAACGAAAGACCAGGCTGCTGGGCGTTACGAACAGTTTTTCACCCTCAATAGAGGGATTTCACATTAGCCCATCTGCGCATATCCACATTGAAACCGAGGCTTTCTGTATTGAACTTCATTGCACGCGCCCGCAGAGTTGACACAGTACATGCAGTATCTGGTTCTTACGTGTGGCGCCACTTCAGTTTAAACCAAGCCCACTGCACAAGATACACGACCATCGCAGGTACATTAGTTCGTGGTAAATTGCCCTTATTTTTTCTTTTGATTTTACGTGTTGAGTCATCCTGAAAGACTCTTTCACAAAAATTAAAGCCTGGAAAGTCTTCATTTAACATACCTTTTCTATACATGTACATGTAACGTCCATAACATAAAATGTAACGCCTGTAACAACTTTAATTAACAAATTGGACAATACAGGGGTATTGTAACGCATAACGTCCGCAATATTAATTTCTCACACTTGTGGCAAATTAATCAGTGAAGCTAAAACAAAGTTTCTTTTCATGTTTAATACTTGAATATAGGCTACAAATATAAAAGCAAATAAATTGTTTTTTCCACTAAAAGTCAATTTGTTTACGAATTCAAACTTGAAAGTTGCACACAAATGTAATGTCCATAACAATGGCATTGCCCACATGGCTGTACAGCCAGGGATGGAATGAGGCGTATGCTGTGGGGTTCCTATCTGATGTGGCTATCGGCGAAGGACAGTGATTTCAGTTTGCTGTCTTGATGTGAAATGGTATTAACTGCCAGTAAGAAGGCTAACTTAACTGTAGTGTGTCGTAGCGAGGCCTTACTGAGGGGCTAAAATGGAGGGCCAGCGAGGAGCTGCAGGATGGTTGATAAGTCCCAGGAAGGAACTTGTTGTTTGGTAGGGGGGGGCTCCGCAAACATCCCTTGGAGAAGATGTTTCAGCATGTCATAATGCGATACAGTTGAGCCATCAGGAAAGCCATTGTGTATAGCTGCAATGGTCGACCGATAGTTACACATGGCTGCTACCTGTAGGCCCGAGTTGAAGGGGTAGAAGGAATCGACCATGGTGGTCACAGGAGCTTTGGTCCAATTAAGACTTTTCTCAGTACACCATGAGGCGAAATGTCATATTCTGCTACTGTAGATGCTGAGTGTGGATTGGCGTTGACCTCCTTGCGGCCATCTCGGCAGCTTCTTCAGAAAGTCCTCTTGATCAGATAATCCTTTGAAAAGGGCCAGCAAGTCAGGCATGGGACACTGGTTGAGGGTAGAGCATGCCCAAATTTGGATGGAGAAGGTCTGGCCAGGAGGGAGGAAGGAGTTGTGTCTGAATGAAAAGTTTGGTTAGGCGAGGGAACAAAGGCTGGCATGGCCAGAACGGGGCGATGAAAAGTACCTGGCAATGCTTTCGTTCCATTTTGCAGAGCACTGCCGGCATTAGGGATATTGGTGGAAAGGCATAGGGCAGCATCAATCCTGTCCCAGTTGATCTGGAAAGCATTGTAGCCCAGGACTGCAGGTGATGAAATCTGGCGCAGAACACTTGTAGTTGAGCATCCTCTGCTGAGGCAAAGATGTCAATGATTGTGCAGTGTCCACTCTCTTGGTTGTATTTTTCCCTAAGAGAAGGTATCTGTGATAGTGTTGTCAACTCCTGGGATGTGGGTTGCTTGCAGCTCGATCCCTTGGCCTTGTGCCCACAGAAACATCCATCTCATTGAGAGGCATTGATGAGGTAAGTGCCTCCTAGACGGTTTATATAGGCCACTACTGTGGAGTTGTCCAAGCGTATCAGGACCTGTTTGCCCCTGATGCTCAAACGGAAGTCTTGTAGTGCATTGAACACTGCTTGGAGTTATAGGACATTGATATGGCTCTGCTACCGTTGAGAGGTTCCCACATTCCTAATGTTTGGTGTGGGAGTAGGGGGCTCCCCATCTGAGGTGGGACGCATCTGTGGTTATTGTCATTTCCAGGTGTGCCCTTGGGAAAGTGATCGTCCAGGTGAGGTATTCTCTTATCAGCCACCACTGAAGGTGGGGTGTACAAAATCTGTTACAAGGGCGGGTAACACAATCAGGTTCCACTTCAGTTGGAAGGCTGCTAGCAGGTGGAGCAGTAGCGGTCTCATGTATAGTTGACAAAGGTGAACCAGGTCTACCATGCTGGCCATCAGATGAAGGAGGCAGAGCAAAACTTGGGCTGGGGCCAACTGTCTGCTGGTTAAGGGGCTCGTGCTTTCCAAGAGGTTGTCGATGCGATCGCTCATTAGGAAGGTTATACCTCATTGAATATTGAGGGCCACCCGCAGGTATGTTGGATGTTGAGGAGGGATGGGTCTTGACTTTCGGTGGTTGATGAGAAACCCCAAGTGGTTTGTGAGGTCATAGGTGAGGTGAGCAGAAGCCGCTGCCTCACCTAGGGCTCTGCCAATGATGAGCCAGTCGCCCAGGTACTGGAACAGCATGACATCTTGTTTTCAGAGACAAGCAGCAAGGATCCTTGCTACTCAGGTAGACTCTCAATGACGTTGAAGGGCCAAAGGGAAGGGCCGCGGACTCAAACATCTGTCCGTTGTACATGAAGTGAAGAAACTTGAAGTCTTCTGGGTGGATTGGGATGTGAAACAGGCATTTTTCAGGTAGTGACAGGGTTACCATTTCTGGTATTTCCATGCAAAATTTCTTCAGGTGGATAAATTTAATCAGTGGTTTCAGGTTGATTATGGGTCTCGATTTGCCAGGTTCTTTCTTCAGTGTAAGGAAGAATGTTGAGATGAAGCCTTTGTTCCTGCGAGTACAGGGCTTGTTTCTGAAGGAGAGTATCCATCTCGAACTCCAGCACCTTTTATTTGAGTTTCTCAAGAGGAATTGGAGTCAGATGAAGGAGCAGGATGGATGGAGGGTGC
Organism: Acanthaster planci; assembly: GCF_001949145.1. Next base: position 1,776,768 of record NW_019091401.1, on the reverse strand, counting down.
TCATGAAGTCTAAAGAATATCCAAGGGGACAGTATCGAGGAATCCATCTGTTTGAGGTAATGTCTCTCCTGAACCCTGCAAACGATTATAGGCGGCCCCTGATGGGATGTAATCAGGGGTGGCGTGGGACAGTTGCTCTTCCCTTTTGTCCCTTCTGTGATGATCTTGTGGGTTGAGAAGAGAAGGGGCGCCCATGACTGGTGTACTGTATGGGTGGATGGAGGGACTGAAAGGGCCAGAGTCGTGGTGCTATGGACCCGGCTTTAGGTGTTGGGCTCAAGGGTCGTCGGCTCAGTACTGGTGTGGTGGTAATGGAGGGGATGGTTCACAAAAGCTTGTGGGTGGTATTGATCCACTTAGCCTTGGCCTCCATTGTCCCCATGAATTTTCTGGCGAAGAGGTCCTTGCCATAGAGTGGAAGACCTTGGAGATTTGACTTGACCTCTCCGCAGGGGATATTCATGGCTTCAAGAGCGTTGGATCTTCAAGCAGTTATTGTGGATATCCATGCAAATTGGTCAAAAACTGACCACAATCCCATGCTATCCAACAAACCATGAGCATATACTGTATGTATGTATAAGATTTTCCATGTGTTTCCTTGCAGTCCATCCATACCAAACTATTTTTCATGCGTATGAGCGTTGTGAAGTAGCACAGTAGTATTTTACTGATAAAGTCATTCAGTGTCAGCTTGTTATGGTCAAAGAAAGATTTGTGGACAGAGAAGGGATATGAAAATAAGGAAATAGGAAAAATAATGAAAAGGGCCGGTTAGTTCTGGTGGTGCTTTACTTTCCTTTAGACAGAGAATAATCACTAAAAAGGTGAATGTACATACAGTGCATATCTCAATACCCTCCTGTCCCATCCAGTCTTTAAATTGGAGAGGAATAACACTTGCGCATAAGATCATAAATGGTGCCTCGACAGATAAGTTTTACTTCGGCTACGGCCGTTCACCATCATGCATTTACATGATCATGCAAGCAGTGGCAAAACCTTGAAGCCAACTGGCAGCTGCAGCAAAAATGAAGACTTGTACTGTAGCAGCACGTCCCATGGGATCTCGATTTTGTCAGGCTACTGTAACTATCCATTTTGCAAGTACAACTGTAAGATTATTTTTCAGGTACGAAATGGCATAAAGTACATTTTAAAATTAGCCTCAAGCTGGTCTAGGTAAAACATTTTGGAAAAAAGTGCATGACCAAGACTAGCATCATCAGGGGTTAACCACTACCAGCCGGGGACTCCGGGATCGGAGCCGTATGGTTTATATGTGTGGCC
>NW_019091401.1:1695582-1710899 GCF_001949145.1 Acanthaster planci | reverse complement strand
GGTGGGGGCGCCAGCTCGGACTTGCATGGAGTTGGCTGCCCCGCTGGTATGCGAACGGCCCGCGGTTTTCCCGCCTCGCTCTTGCGCAGTCCCTGTCGACAGGCGCCATGTTTAGAGCTTGTCTGAAAACACATTGTTGTGGACGCTACAGCAATAAAGCAGGGATTTCGTGACCAGAACAGCGAGTTGCGGCTGTGTGCGAATCTATACCAGCGTCGAACCCTGATCCGTAGGACACGCTACAGTATTGATGGTAGAACCCAAACCGTCGGAGTGAATGGATCGTCCGACGTCTATTGTGTAATCGCACGGGCGTGTTTCATGCGTTCGAAACACGTCCCTGGCCAGAGAGTCGGTCACTATTTTTGGAGTTTCGGTCAACTTCTTTTGAAGTGTATAGTACATGTACATCGCACTCTGTAAAAATACGAAAATTCTCAGCAGTTAGGATTTTTCTTAAGGACCACGTGCCGATGTTTGCAAAATGATTTGCACTTACTGATGTTCATCGTTGTATTGCGATTGTAAAAAAAAACAAACTTGGCATCAACTAGGGGAAGTACCGATATATTTGCAGTTACATGTATGTTAACGGATTAGGGTCAAAGTATTACATCATTTAACATTCAAGCCAATCAAACTGCACAACAAAAAAATTAAAAACGTCACGTCAATTATGTCAAAACAGTTCATAAAATATTGCAAAATTAAAAAGTGAATTTTACAAGTCAGAATAAAATTTTTAAAAGACTGCTTCAAGGCATTATGTAAAACACTAATAAGTAGTACCTGTTGATCCTTGATTACTGCTATTCATTTAATGAAGTAATGCCATAATATTTCTCCTCTTATCTCTTTCGTATTGTTTTTAAATAATTTATTGTTACTAAGTCGCTAAGTCCCCTTCACCAGTCTTGCCACACAAACTTTCCTCTTGGATGAAAATTTACCGAGCACCTTTTTTTGGTCATGTCCTTGGTGGTCTTTCTGGCCAAATGTGTTTACAAAAAATATATTAGTATATTTCTTAGAACGGGCTATTCTTAACCTTATTTACTGGACATCTCCGAGTCACGTTCTACACACGCACACATGTACACACACACAAGTTGTACAACGTTCGCTTTCATGCAGTTTACGTTTAATTAGAAATGAAATTTTTGATGAACTTGCACATCTGAGGCACAGGATTAAATCATCCAAATTATTGCCACATGGTGATGTTTTTCTGTTTACACTTTCCACTGTTTACACTGTTTTGCCCCTATTTATTTGAAAACGTGTTCGTATTTAAGTTTGCTTTAAGAATATAGATTAAAATTTATTCTTGCAGATACATGTGCATGTATATTTTTGTCACAGTGGGATGAAATATATAATTGAAAGGAAGATAAAGTTGACATTTACCTCAACTTGTTTTCCAAACGTATTGTTATTGCAACGATGCAAACAAGATTTAAATACGTGTTTTAGGTGAAAGTGAAAAGGTTAAAGGCACAGGGCACAGGTGTAACCTGTTACGCAGCGGCCAGGAAATGCCTAAGCAGTGCTCATCTCCTAATCACAAACAGTTGATGTTTAATGACGAACCTTTCTTTGTTCTTTTTAAAATAGCCGTCTAATTACGAACGCGAAAAAGTTATGTTCATGTTATAATGAACAACACGGTAATAGGCCTTAAGGTTGTCGAATTTATTGCAAAACTTCAAGTCAGCGTAACGAACAGCCCGACTTTCAAACCTTACACGTACTGCATTCCCGCTTCGTGTCGTACTCATTATACAACAGATGTAAAGCCTAAAGGAAAACTGTTTCATGCCTGTATGTACATGCGTATAGTTAAATGTTTGGAAGGGAGGCCTTCTTGCGAAATAAAGTTTATATCTTTTTAAATCAACTGCGTTAACATTAATTCCCCTTTATCGGATTGACGTACCCCCATCAACACAGAGAGACTTTTATTGCGCCATGTTTGTGGTCTCAAACGTTGATCGGCAACGTAATAAAATGTATACAGTAAAAACCGTCTACTGTCCATTCACCCCTTTAGAAATTCTAATGAGTTCCCAGGTTAGTTTTTGGCACACCATGTCGATTCAAACAACCTAGCGATTTAAATATGTCGGAGATTTGTCCGTAATTTACAGTTTTGGTAAAAAAAAAATCCGTCAAGGTTTTTACTGATGGAACGGCACACTTATCGTAATATTTTACCTGTTATTAAGTATCTGCATTTCTGCTTCGATAAAAATTACCTTGAGTCAATCACAAAGCAGTAATAATTGATATATGCAGTGAAACCTCAAAAGTCAAATCTCAAGGGAACAGGTTCAAAATTTTGGTTAAGGAGAGCTTTGAGTTCAGCATTGTTGTATCATAGAATAGTGTAGCGCCGGCGGGTCCGGCCGGTGGGGGCGCCAGCTCAGACCCGCATGGAGTTGGCTGGCTGCCCCCGCTGGTATGCAAATGAGGTGTTACGTGCAAATCCAGTCTTCTGATTGGTCGAGAGGCCAGCAAACAGGGGAGGGTCGTTGGTTTACCTATACAGACGGCTTGCACTACTGCAGACCATCCCTAAAATGAAGAAAATGTCCCTTTCCAGAAAAGTAGCCGTTTTGAAAAACCATCCCTCCGCAAAATGGCTCAAATAGTGCCACTTTCGGACCCGATTGCACCAAAATTGCTCGGAATTGGAAGCCCCGAGTCCAGAGCCCAGAGGTTCAGTCTCATATTTCTTCAATTCCCCAGTTCCATGGCTCTCAGGACCTCTAATATAGAATATTTTGAGTGTATCACTTTTATGAATGAGCTCGGCGGAAATATTTCTGGCCTAAATACAAGGGTGCACCCTACAGCCTGCCACGGGCTTGCACGAAAAGGCACGGATAGAACATTGCAAGACCAGAGAATAGGTCGTGAATATTTACATTTCCTGTTGACCAATCCAACCAGAAGGTCGTAAATGGTACCACGTCGCCCAGCGACGAACACTACAACGTGATGCAAGAATAGTGGGGACAGCGTGGATCTGGACGGCCATGAATATTCAGCAATTCCCGGTGACCAATCAGGCCAGAATGCTGCAGCGGGTACTACATCACCACCAAAAGGAAATTAAGGGAACTGTCGGGGAACCAACGCACACCACCCCAGAGCGCTGCCTCGCCGCCGTACTCGGCTAAACCGCAAGAAGACCTGCATCGGGACCAACGCACACACGCCCAATTGGAAAGACCGCCCTCCCGAACCGTGCCTGTGTCGCGTTCGTTCATTGGTCACCGGTCGGTTGTATCGAACGTTTGATTAACTTTGATTTCTTCAAGATTCGAATAAATCCAACCATTGATTGACTGTAAATCCTATCTCCTGTGTGTGATCTGGAATCTTTGTGTCATTGGATCAATCGCGCTCATCCCAATTAACTTTGCGATGAACCCCACCTCCTGCTGTGCTACTACCACAGGCTAAGGTTTCACTACATTATGCTCAAAGAGACCTTTGCGTGGGGAATTGCCCCATGAAGTGTGGACAAAAAGAAAAATAGGAAGCATAAAACGACAGCAACTCATGCATTCTTTTGGGAATATTTCAGCTGTGCCAGGCCCCCTAAGATTGACAGGAATTAAGTCTGCTGGGTATCCTGTTTTACTCAGCATTCTTAGGATAGAAAAGATTTATTGAGCTGAATATAAATAGAGCACAACCTTTCGACATATTTTCACACGTCCCCCTTTCAACGGTAAAAGCAAGACTCTGTGCACAGAAGTCCATTCGAATGTAATGTCATTGACGTAAGATTAGAAAAAAAATATAGAAAATACGTATACATAAAACAAAACTGTATTCTCCAAAAACGTTAACAAGACTAAAAATGCGCTCAATTAAAATTAGATGTAGACTGTAACAAAAGTTACAGATGATGTTGTAAGGATGTTGTTAAGCTGTTGGTGGCACATCTCTGTGCAGTATTCATATGTACCGACATTAGTCTAAGGATGTGGAAGGCCCATAGCGTTTTGTGGTATTGGAAAAGTTGTGTAGGCCTACGTACTAAACTCCGAAGGATTTCTAGCTAGCCCAGCCCATGTTTAAGTGAGGAATTTTCGGAAAGTGTGCGGAGGAACACAGTCATGCACTTTGAAAATGACAGCCTAATGATGTCTAGAAATCTCAAGGTTAATTTTCTCTGAAGCAACCGTTAGCGTTGTTAAATTTACTTTGTCAGCGCTGTGAACTTTCGAGTTTTTAAAATTGTTAGTGATTTTAGTAGGTACTTTGAAGAAGGAAATAACTTGTCATTAAGATCGTTACATATACTAATGTGACCGTGCAAATAAATAATGGAGGACGGTTGATCTGAGACGTCAGTGTCATTAGGCAACTAAGTAAATGTAATAAGTAATATTTTTCCGAGTACACACAATCTCCGGATTTCGGAAATTTCAGACCTAACGATGCCCAATCGCGCGTCAAGCGGCCCATAGGTAAAAAGAGCATTCAGGAAATAGGAAGCAGTATGACAGCAAATCATGCCTTCATTTGGGATCATTTCAGCTGTGAGAGGCTACCCAAGTTTGATGGGAGTTAACTCTGCTTGGTACCCTATTTGACACAGAATAGGAACCAAGTATTGAGCTGAACATAAATAGAACCCAACGATTCGACATATTTGCGTCCGGTGCTCCCCCTTTTCAACAGTAAATGCGGGACGGCGTGCACAAAAGTTGAGTCAAGTGTTATGCACTGACATAATTAGATTGGATCAGAGATTTATTGTCCGCATCATTAAATACAGATGTTTTGTTTCTATTGGCAAGGTTAAGGGCTGAACACATTAACCAAAAAGGTAGTTAAGCACCGTTCAGGAACTGAATCATCAAGGCATAAAACGGTAGGGGAGGAGTCATTTTAGCAGAGGTCGGCAACGAACGTAGAAGTTTCCGAGTGTGGGCTTCCGAGTTCGTCCTGATTAATCGTTGATAGTCACGGTTTCAAATATTTACTGTTTATTATTACTTGCACTATGTACATGTACAATGTAAGTTACAATGAGTGCTCACATTGACGTTCATCATTAGGGGTGTATTAATGTTCATTAGTCTTATTTTGTTGAGATGAAAGTGAAAATGTGGCCTGGCCGATACTTACTTGTATTGGGAATATCAGTTCCTCAGGCCTTAGATCTGAAGAGCAGGGCCCTACGTTGTATTTTTGTTACATCAAAGTGTTTGTCTTGGCTTACTATTCATTGGACGTTACTTCAGAATCCTCTTAGGAACATACCCAGCTCTCAGTGAAAATCAGGGTGGGTTAAAAGCAATGTGCATGTTTGGGATTGTCGTACATGTATATCTGTTACTATTTTCTAGTAATGACCAAGCGCCTCATCAACACGCAAGCATGTGGCAGTGATATGTTGACAATGGGATTAGCCGGCCTGCCGTCAGCTGACTGATAACCTGAGATCGTCTGTGGCGCCAGCACCTTTCACACGGAAGTATATAAGAAGCTAGACTTGCAATGCCTTTGCATGAAAAAGAAGCCAACCAGTGGCCATTTTACCGAGCCGAATACAAAAGCGTGGGTTGGCGCCCTTCTATTAACGTCAGGAAGAACAAAGGCGGACATTGCCAGGAAAGCTTTGTATTCGACTCTATAAGCTGATTAGGGGCGTTGCGAGTCCAGATTTTATTATATACGTCCGTGACCTTGGGACGGACATGGACTGCCGCTGGTACAGCATCGTCACGGGCTTACACGAAAAAGCACGGATAAAGCAATGCGGGACCAAGGAATAGATTGTGAATATTCACATTTCCTGTTGGATTTCACCAATCTAACAGGAAGGTCGCAAATGGTACCACGTTGCCCAGCGACAAACACTACAACGTGATACAAGAATAGTGGGGACAGCGTGGACCTGGCGTGAATATTCAGCAAATTCCCGGGGACCAATCGGGCCGGAATGTCGCAGCGGGTACTACATCAACACCAAAAGGCAAAATAAGGGAACTGTCGGGGAACCAACGCACGCCACCACAGAGCGCCGCCTCGCCGCCGGTACTCGGCTAAACCGCAGGAAGACCCGCATCGGGACCATCGCACACACGCCCAATGGCAAAGACCGTTCCATACGGCCAATGGACGAACGCGACACAGGCACGGTTCGGGAGGGCGATCGGTTCACTGATCTCTACTTTACTGGCAGTACAGCACAGATCAGTGGATCGATCCCATCCGGGCAAGATGGCGCACGCCCGCGCCCAATGGCAAAGAGCGTCTCATGACGACCGACGGGCGGGCCAATGGACGGACGCGACAGAAGTGCGGTTCGGGAGCAGCGAACCGGGCAAATTGGCGGCGGCCATGGGCCCTTGCGAAAATTTTAGTATAGAAGACTGAAGCCCTACGTTTACCTTGACATTAAAGTTTCTAAGGGCGTTTACAAAACTGGTGGCTTCGGCTTAGTCTTTGGCTTTATGGTACCAGTCAGCATGGTTGGAGTCTCCTCAAATGGCTTGAATCTGTGAAGGCTAAGCCTCATCCGTCGTAAACGCCCTAAGTGTCCACTAAATTGATCGGGCTTGAAGTTAACCACGCCCATGATAATTGCCCTTATAACCCTTCCCAGGAAAAAAAATATGCGACCGGTGCACCGCACAGGCGACATGCGCTGGCGAGCATTCGCTAGTCTGCACCCAAAAAGGGCGCTGGGAAGGGCTGATCTAACTTTTTCTTTGAGTTTGTTAAATATTCGGAGCTCAGAGGTAATTAACACAAATTCTTCGTGAGAAATATCACCGTCATTAATGGCGTGGGGTGTGTTTTCGTCGATCGTGTTAAGTTTAGCGTCGGCCATAGTACTCGGATTTTGTCGTGTTGTTTGGACCTGTTAAGCAATCGTTTTCGTTTACTTGCGTATTTTGACAAAGCATATACCCACGAAACGCTCCGAGGGCGAGACTTTCCACCAATAAACCCACGGGTACCGACACCAAACCCAACACAGCGGTATGCCCACAGCTACCGACGCCATACTATAAATGTTTCGACTCCGTATTCTACGTAGCAAGCCGCGGTCAATAACCGCTTGATTTTTTGTATGTACTGAGTTTCTCTCACGTTTCTCTCCGCCCAAATCTGAGCTTTGGTATCTTCGATTTTTTTGAGTCTATAAAACTTTGTTTGGTTTTCTTCTGTGTATTTTTCCTCTGTTTCTTCTTCACACCCCGCTTCGTACCCCTTGGGGGCCCGGCAGATTGGGGTAAAGCCTTACAATTTCTGAGGGTTTAGAACTCATAGTTTCTTTCTAATTATACGCTTTTAAAAATATTTTTGCTTAAAATTTTTGTGTAGCAAGTTTCAGGCCTTATGTTTGCTTAGTGATTTTTAGCCTTTAGGCCGGGTAGCGATTTCTAACTCGATCGAAATTCCAGTTCCTTTATTGTTAATGACTTTTCCCTTGTCGTTTCTCATGGAAAAAGTGAAACTTGTTATTTTTTTCGTTTTTAACTGCTTTTGCCATATTACCCGGGTCTGTTATAGAGCAAAACATGTCTGAAGGCTGATCGTTATAATTATTATAATACATGTTTATCTCGTGACAGTGTATCCAGAGCTCCCCAATAGGGTTTACGTTTATTTTCCCTTTGTAAATAACGTTTGGAACTATCCTGTCTTTAGATAAATTGAGTAGTTTTGAGACTCCTTTACCAAACAGCAATCTAAGATATTACGCCCGTCACCATAATTGTAACTATAAGTTTAAGTCACGATGTACTTAAAAACTTATACGCTCGGAATTCAAACCGATCAACGTTGTATTTAGAAAGCATTGACAACCAGTTTGTTGATAAGCGCCCTCTTCCGTTTCATCTAAATTTCTTCCTCTGTATCATTCAACCTGTAGGGCACCCTCAATCATATCACTTTTTTTCCAATCGCATTCTGATTCCAACGCATTTGGAGTATGTTTCGAACCAAAATTAGACCCATTAATCAATGTGAATCAATCTAGCTACGTTGATCAAATCTAATCCAGGTTGACCTCATATTCGTCCAAAATAATTCCTGTGCGTGATTAGTAATAGTGGTCGAGTCTTGTTCTCCGGCTCGAACGACGGGAACAGACTCAAGAACACTGTTCTTGGAACAGGATTGCAGACCACCACCTCGTCAGGGTTTTACAGGAACACACGCAAAAACTTGTGAGATTTTTATTTTTGAACAGCTGCAAAAAGTAGAGAAATGGCTTCCAAAGCCATAGACAATGAGAAGTTTTGCAAAATTAACATTAATTATTTTACACTGAAATGTATGTTCCTGTTTATATAGAAAACAATTCAGTTCATCCAAACATTAACTTTCGAATAACGTAGCTTACATGGAAGCCGCCATGTTGCTTGCCACTAACTACCAGCGATAACCGGTTGTTTGTTCCCGGCGTTTGAGCGGCCGACCCACAAACAACAAATCGAGCTGTTCGCGAACATACGGGAACAAGCCGCCCGAACTCGGCCAGTAAGAACTCGGCAGCGATCGTAGTAAACAAAGACTATTTTTTGCTGAGTGTTCCAACTTATAAACTACGAGTACAGACAAAGCCGTAAACCGCTGGATCAGCGATCCTTTGACGATTGATCAAAATGCATTCAATTTTCCGGTGTACTGTGCGTCGACGGCTTGTGTGGTTGGTTGGGATTTTGTTAACGACAAAACCCCCTACGTTTCGACCCTGTTTCAATTTCACTTGTACTTTAACGTTCGAAAAATCTTGTTCTACGTGACCGCTCCCATCCGACGTACCGGTATTTAACCCGTTGAATAACCAATGTGACAACAGGGCATTTGTTGACACCCGCCCAAAACAAACTCACCCCCCCAAAAGTGAATGTTGCCAAGCCTTCCCAGCGGCCATTTTTCAAATGACATCCCTCACCTCTTCNAATCCCACCATTTCTTGGCCCAAACAGACCCCTCTTTTTGAAACAATCTCTGGGGTGTGCTTTTTGTGCGCCTCCGCCTGGCGGAGAATTTTCCTAGAATTGGGACACTGCACCCTTTGGGGCTTACCGACATAGTGGTCATAAAGGTCAACGAATCCACATGGGCTTATGTGTACGCTTTGTTAGGAGCACAAGCGAAAACAAAAACCAGTGTGCAGGCGTGCCATACATACTGTGGACCTCTACACAAAAGAAGTCCACATAATGTAGGGTGCGATGGCGTACTGTGTGTTGGCCCAAGGCATGGGGTTGGGGTTAGACGCTCAGCAACGGTTTCTGAATATTGTGGAGTCTCTCATTAACTCGGAACCCAACCTCGAACAATCGATTAACCAGTTTCAAGATCCTCCACAGTACGCCAAAACTCGTTTGAATTTTTTGGTGAGACTAGGCTTGTATTTGGTGCCTTCAGACATGGACTTGAGAATGGGAACGTTTGAGGGATACAGCAACTTACAAATCGCGACCTCTAACATGCAAACGGGGTATCAACCGACGCTAACCTCGCCAAGCGTCCCAGAGCCAGAAAAAGACAGTAATTTTGAAACTCCAGGAACAGAAGCACATTTTGATGAGAGTTTAAACAACCAAGAAAACCCAACCCAGCCGCCAACATCTCCGGCGCCAACCGCTCTAACGCCTGTAGAAGTTCACATTTATGATTCACAATGAAGAAAAATTACCTCTTACTATCGGGGCGATAGCTATTGGTGCAGTCTTTCTTTTGTGGTTTCACAAACGCAGGAATTTGTATGGGGTCTTTCGTTTTTTAAAATTAAATCAAAAATGGGGGTCTTTTTATCTTTTTTGCTCAGTCAACCAACCACTAAAGCGCCCACACCTAAAAACAAAGCCCACACATGCTAAGCCAACCAACCTACCGTCTTACCTGCAACGTTTAACAACCAACTCAACAGGCTCCCAGTTACTCCTTGAAAGCCCCCAACGTCGACAAACCAAGTTTTTAAAGCACGTTTGTCAAGCTCTGCAGCTGCCTCTGGATCCAGTTTTTAATGCCTGCAGGAGCTGGTATTAGAGCCCCAATGCCTCTGGCAGCAGCTACGATAGAATTCACGATGGTAGTTATCGCTAAACTGAAAGCTGCCAACACGCTGACTATAACAACACCTTGTTCTCTAAACAACGTACGTATTTTGTCACTTATTGAAAAAGCGTATTTTTTCACTGTCTGATTTTAAAATATAACCGACCGATTCTTTAATTCGAGTGCTCTGAATTTTTAAGCGATATTTTAACGCATCTTTTACGGCTTTTGCCGCCTCTAACTGATCTTTTAAATAACGTAAAGGATTTTCTCTTTCTTCAGCTTAGTTGCACCTGTGAGGTTTGTTTTTGAGTTGTGTTATCTCAGTTTTAATTCGGTAATTTTAGACTGGTTAAATGTAAGAGTTTCTTTTATTTTCTTAACGCTTTGTCTAAACCCCTGAGTTCTCTGATATTTTAACTCTTCGGTTTTGGTTTCAACCTCTCTTTCTTGGGTAGGGTTTTCAAAAGTTTCGCTTACTTGATTGGCGGCTCTGGGGAAATTCTTGTCACTCTATATTTTCTGGTTTTACGTCATTTAGACTTTCTGCTTTTGTTTTACTGTTAGTCCATAGTCTCGAAAACATAATTCATTTATTTAAATAAAATCTCTACCGTTGTAACCAGCATCTAATGCATTGATCGTATCCATTTTTACATTTTTTTGGGGGGGGGGTTCTTCTGTCTGTAATACTTCTTNCTTGGGGTCCGCAAAGCGCCCTTTGGGGTGCACTGAACCAATTCAAGCTCCATTGAAAATAGTGTCAAATCAAACAAGTTTGGAGCCCATGGCAGGCAACTGAAGTCCCTGAGGCCTCTCAAACAAAAAAGTGTTGTTGGGTCCTTCAGATTTCATTTGATTTTCAATTTTTAGTAGGTTAACCAATGAATTTTTTAATTATCCGCCCAAAACAAACTCACCCCCCAAAAAGTGAATGTTGCCAAGCCTTCCCTTCTCTTTCTTCAGCTTAGTTGCACCTGTGAGGTTTGTTTTTGAATTGTGTTATCTCAGTTTTAATTCAGTAATTTTAGACTGGTTAAATGTAAGAGTTTCTTTTATTTTCTTAACGCTTTGTCTAAACCCCTGAGTTCTCTGATATTTTAACTCTTCGGTTTTGGTTTCAACCTCTCTTTCTTGGGTAGGGTTTTCAAAAGTTTCGCTTACTTGATTGGCTCTGGGGAAATTCTTGTCACTCTATATTTTCTGGTTTTATGTCATTTAGACTTTCTGCTTTTGTTTTACTGTTAGTCCATAGTCTCGAAAACATAATTCATTTATTTAAATAAAATCTCTACCGTTGTAACCAGCATCTAATGCATTGATCGTATCCATTTTTACTTTTTTTTTGGGGGGGGGTTCTTCTGTCTGTGAGTAATACTTCTGTGAAGCTACCAACAGCTTTGTAATAAAGCGCTTTATTTCTGTCATATCTGAAACATATGCGTTTATGGTACGCCTTCTCTACCGAGAGTTGTAAAGAATTTATAACAGTTACTTAATACTGAATTAGTATTTAAAATTTCTACATTTTCTGCGATATCGCTTAATGGTATATCTATTTTTCTCCTTGCGTTCTTTCACCTTCTGCAAACGTCGTTGCTTGGTGCTGGGGATCTGAGACATCGTCCCAGTCTATCTTATTGTTCTTGCCAGTCTTGCGAGTCTTGCTGGTCTTGTTCTCTTTGTCATCGGTTTAAAAGAGGCATTTCCTCTGGGTCAAACCGTCCTGCCATAACCTTTAATCGTTTTTTTAAAATAAGGGGTTTTAAATGGAGTTTCTAATTTTTGGTATTATGTCTAAGCTTTGGTGTAATGCTATCCAGGATCACACCCTACGTCACCAACCACTGTTGGGTTGCTTTTGAGCCTGCCGCCAATGTGGTTAGTTTTGCAGCATCTTGTACGCTCAACCTGTCAAAGTCTGGAGACCTGAAAATTGTCCAGATCTGGCAGTTGAGGTGGCATCTGAAAAAGCGAATGTTCCTCTATCCATTGATGGAAGTATCATATCCATATTCGCCTGATTTTGGAAAACATTATCGAAAGAAGACACGTTCTTGTCCTATGCTTGCTGTTTTTTGTAGAGTTCTCCTCAGGTCTGCATTTTTGGTCGTGTTCCCGCGAAAAAATGGCCTCATATATTGCAGCGTAAAAAACCTCAAAATTGTCCCAATCTGGCGATCGCATCTGAAAGAGCGAATGTTCATCAACTTATCCATGTAAGTTTCATATCCATATTGGCTGGATTTCAGAAAATATCTTCGATAGAAGGCAGGCCGTTCTTTTCCTACTGCTTTCTATTTCTTGCGCAATTCTTCTCATGTCTACGCATTATTGGTCGTGTCCCCGCGCTAAGATGGCTTAATATCACGACCAATAATGCGTAAACATGAGAAGAATGAGGATATTTTCTTAATCAGGCCAAAATGGATATTTTACTTCCATCAATCGAGTGAGGAACATTCGCCGTTTCAGATGCCACAACGAGTGGCAGATTTGGACAATTTTTACGTCTTTACGCTGCCGTATATGAAACCACCTTTGCGCGGCAACACGAACAATAGTGCGTAGATATGAGAATAATTTCACAAGAAATAGAAAGCAGTAGGACAAGAACGACCTGCCTTCTTTCGGGTACATTTTCTTAAATCAGGCCAATATGGATGTGAAACTTCCATCGTTGGATAGAGAATTATTCGCCCTTTCCGATGCCATCACGATTGCCAGATTTAGACAATTTTCAGGTTGTTTACGCTACAACATATGAAGCCGTCTTCGGGCGGCAACACGACCATTAAAGAATAATTATTACACTAAATATAAAAAGCAGTAGGAGAAGAACCTCATTCCTTCTTTCGAGGCTATTTCCCTAAATCCGTAGGGAAATTGGTAGGGGAACATTCGCCCTTTCAGACACCACTACGATTGCCAGATTTGGACAATTTTTTACATCGTTTACGCTGCAATAGGCCTATATGAAGCAATCTTTGCGTGGGAGCATGACCATTAAAGAATAATTATTACACCAAATATAACAAGAAGTAGGACAAGAACGCCTGCGTTCTTTTGCGAATATTTTGCTAAATCATGAAAATATTGATATGAAACTTACATGGACAGATGGGGGAACATTCGCCCTTTCCGATGCCACCGCGGTTGCCAGGTTTGGACAAGTATCAGGTCTTTTACGCTGTAATATATGAAGCCATCTTTTCGCGGCAACACGACCATTAAAGAATAATTATTACACAAGAAATAGAAAGCAGTAGGACAAAAACGTCCTGCTTTCTTTCGATGCTATTTTCATAAATCAGGCCAATATTGATATGAAACTCCATCAACAGATAAAGAAACATTCGCCCTTTCTGATGCCACCACGATTGCCAGGTTTGGACAAGTATCGGGTCTTTTACACTGCATTATATGAAGCACTTTACGTGGGAACACGACCATTAAAGAATAATTATTGCATAAGAAATTGAAAGCAGTAGAAAAGGACTGCCTGCGTTCTTTCGAGGATATTCTCCTAAATCGGGCCAATATGGATATGAATCTCCATCTATGGGTAGAGGAACAACTGCCCTTTTAGATGCCACCACGATTGCCAGATTTGGAAAATTTTCAGGTCTTTTACGCTTAATATATGACGCCATCTTTGCACGGCAACACGACCACTAAAGAATGATTATTACACCAAATATAACAAGCAGTAGGACAAGAACGCCTTCGTTCTTTCGCGGATATTTTGCTAAATTATTTCCAACTTGGTAACAGTGTTGTCATTGACTAGCAGGAACCAAATTGCCATTAAGATTGTCATCAAAATTATTCAAGTTTGCCACACTAAACATTTAAAGTTAACCTCTGAGTGAAACCGACATCATAAAATTACCATAGGTCCCTCTCTGCTCAGTAACTTTTATTCAGACAATCTGTATCACGGAGGCTTCAACATACATGTACTTTGGTTTACACAAATTTTGAATGCTCAAATGAGGACCCCGTTGAAATTAACTGAAGTACTGAAAAACCTTTTCTAAATACTTAAGGAATTTAGAATTTAACCTAGAATTAGATGTTAACTCATAAAAACCAAAAACTTCAATCCTGACCTGTTTTGTATGTTTATACTGTTAAGTTTACTCGTTTGATAAATGCGAATGTAATTTGAAGAAACCTGATTTCAAGGGGCTTTGATTATAGCAGTGTTTTTTTTCAGTGTTTTTTCAACAGGGTTTTAGGCTCAGTGAAAAGTTGACAATGAAACAGGTACAAAAACGGAACAAAACCCAGAAATATCCCATAATATACAAAATGATACATGTAGATTCTTCATACCCTTGCTACTCACATGCTTAACTCATTAAGTCATTACACAGTAAATAACAAATCCCATGCAAATTTATTTATACGCAAAATGCACAGAACGATGCAAATCATGCCATGTATAATGTAACTTGCATGTGAGTTGCATTACAGAAGTTGATCCAGATGTGGCATTGCTATACCATTCCTCCCCTCAACTTGCCTCAAGGTGGTTCTGGAAAGTTTCCCTCACCTCAGTGATGTGCAGTTGTTGCTGGAAATAACAACAAAAATATCACATACATCAACTTTTGGGGAAAAGGAGGACAGCTTTAGCTGTGACCGTCAAATATTTGGGAGATAGGGTAGTATCTTTGTTCTTCATGTAAATGATAGTGACTAAAGCGCACTTAAATTTACTAGTAAGCATGTACATATACATGAACACAAATCATAATTTCACAATCAGGAGTCCATGGGTATGAACCAGCCTCGGTGGAGATTCAAATTGCCCTGCACCACTCGGAGATTCAAAGTGCCCTACACCACTAGGAGATTCAAAGTGCCCAGCACCACTAGGAGATTCAAAGTGCCCTGCACTACTAGGAGATTCAAAGTGCCCTGCACTACTAGGAGATAACCCACAAAATAAAGTTCCTTAAAATTTCGAAGCAACTTCATCTGGTGGAATAAGTAGCATCTACTTCCTCACCATTACTGTTGTGTCTCGGTGCCTTAACCGAACCATTCCAGTCTTCAGTGTGTTTTCACTGAGCAAGACAACAAATGGAATTCCCATTTCATCAAATCTAAAGAAAAAAGAACAGAAATATTGTTTACATTTAAAGCCGGTAACCAAATTTACATGTATATTCCTCCCCCACATTAACTGTGTGGGTTGGGTCCACTAGAGAATACCTACCCAAACAGTCACTACAAATGCAAATTTCCCATGCGTGCAT
>NW_019091401.1:1676000-1687817 GCF_001949145.1 Acanthaster planci | reverse complement strand
GGCTGGTATTGGTTATTATTATTATTTTTTTGAGCTAGTCACAGTTACAGAGTTGCATTTTCTTTCAGCCATTTTTACTTTTTCCTTCGTAAGACCAAACTTGAAGTTCTCTAAACGTAAACAGGAAACGAATTGGGTAAACACACTTTGCAGATGTTCTCAAACAAATTAAACAAAAGTGTCCAACATGCATGTGTCTTTCCTACAGTCTTTACGTCACAGTCTTTTAGGTGAGCAGGTGGGTGGCAATTTCGAGCAGGGTTCTGGCGCGGTGCTGGTGCTCGAGTGGGAGTGTGTATCGGATTTGTCACGTCCTCAATGTCGGATTCCTCAGGATCCTGCTGGGTCGGTGTGTTGGTCTGGATGCGTTTGTATCGTGAGATGTTGCGTGTGACTGTGTGAGTGCCACGCTGAGCTGTTACCATGGATCCTTTTTTGGCAGTCACAGTGTAGGGGTGAGTATGGTATGGGGTTTGGTGTTTTGCGACTAGTCCATCGCGTCGTAGAAGAACTGTATCACCGATTTCAATGTTCTTGGGACGTGCATGCTCTCTGTTGTCAGCGTATTGTTTCATCGCGGCTTTCTTGCATTTGTCATGCGATCCGACAGGTTTGGCTCGCGATTTGTGCGCGGTTTCAGGGAGACGTGTGCGAAGAGGCCTGCCAAAGAGTAGCATTGCAGGTGCAACTCCTGTAGCAACATGCGGTGTCGCTCGGTAATTTCACAGGAACTTATAGAGAGCTAGTTTCCACGGTATTCCGTCTGCGATTGCGGTGTGATATGTCTTTTTGATTGTTCTCATAACCGTTCCACCTCCCCATTGGCACGGGGCCAACGTGGGGTGACTTTCTGATGGTGGAACCCGAGGTAGTCTGCGAAGGATGAAAACTAGGTGCTGTTGAAGGGTGGCCCGTTGTCAGAGCGTACTACCTTTGGAATGCCGAACGTGGCAAAGACACGATCCAGTTTGGGAATTACCGAACGGGCGGAAGCGGAAGTCACGATTTTGATTTCGGGAAAACGACTGTAATCGTCCATGATTACGAGGAGATGTTCTCCTGTGGGGAGATCACAGAAATCAATGCTGACTTCGAGCCATGGGCCGTCTGGGAGTGTAGACATAGTGAGTGGTGTCAGTGGTGTCATTCGGGTTGTCAACTGACATGAAAGGCAGTCGCGAACCGTGTTGTCTACGAGTGTGTCCATGTTGGGAAACCACACTTTCTCACGAAGTAGCTGTTTAGTCTTTGTCATGCCTTGGTGTCCTTCGTGAGCAATGTCGATAATCGATTGTGCGAGTGCTTATGGAATTCCGATACGATTTCCACGCAGCAGCAGGTCGCGATCAGGTGTTGCCTTTAGTTCTTCGAGCACTTTGTGTAGACTCTTGAGGGTTGCGAGAGTCTCTTGATTATGGGGTTGTCTCAAGAGTGTGTCCCAGCTACAGGTGGTGACCGCGTCGATGGTTGACTGGAGAACTGGGTCGTTGCAAGTGGCAACGCGGATTTTGTCAAGGGTGACTGACTGGCTGGGCACGGCGTTCACGGAAACAAAGTGCACATGTTCCTCTGCGAGGGATTTTTCGTGGCTGGTGGCTCTTGGATGTCCATAGGGGTGCCGTGACGTATAGTCTGCGGGATTCAGCTTTCCTTGCTGATACTCAACGATGAAGTTGTACTCCTGCAACTTCATTAACCAGCGCTTGATACGTGTCGGAGCTTGGCTGCGCTGAACAGTGGGACCAACGGGTTGTGATCTGTGATAATGGTTAAGGTGCTACCGTACACGTAGAGGTGGAAGTGAAGTAATGCCCACATGATAGCGAAAGCTTTGCATTCTGTGTGGAAATACCGCTGTTCACCAGGTGTCAGAGATCGACTGGCAAGAGCAACAATTGACAGTTCATCCCTGTTGTTGCGTTGGGCAAGAATACCGGCTAGGCCGAACGGGCTGGCATCAACGAGCAGTTCAGTCTTCTTGCCAAGGTCGAAGTATGCCACGGTACAACAGTGCACAACTCGTTCACAAATCTGCGAGAGTGCTTGGTGGTTTTCCGGTCCCCAGTTCCAGGTAAAGTCTTTCTTGGTCAACTCGCGCAGTGGGGCAGAAATAGTGGCAAGGTCTGGTATAAACCGGCTACAGTACGTTACCAAGCCAAGGAAACTCCTGACCTCGCTGGCGTTGGTGGGGTCAGGAACTTGTTGGATGGCTTCCACTGTCTTCTTGTCGGGAGAGATGCCACTGGAACTGAATACATGGCCAAAGTATTCAACACGTGACTGACCGAAACTGCATTTATCTCTGTTCAGAGTTAGGTTGCATTCGCGAAGACGTTGCAGACAGGCTGCGAGTCGTGTGTCATGTTCGGCTTGCATGCGACCAAACACGAGGATATCATCTCTGATGTTTAGTGTACCCTCCAGGCCACGGAGAGCCGAGGAGATCATGTTTTGGAAGACTTCCGCTGCTAAGCTTACGCCAAAATTCAAACGCTTGTAACAGAACAAGCCTTTGTGCATTGAAAACAAAGTCAGATGGCGCAATTCTGGGGCCAGCTCAACTTGGTGGTAGCCTGCAATGAGGTCCATTTTGCTGAACATGGTAGCGCCATTGACTTGACCGAGGATATCGTCGATGGTGGGTGTTATGTGCCGTTCGCGTTTAATAGCAGTATTGACGTTTTGCATGTCCACGCACATACGAATCTCACCTGGTCGATGAGGTTTTTCGACCACATGTATGAGTGACACCCACGGAGTTGGCTCATTGCGTACTGGCTCAATGATGTCAAGGCGGAGTAACTTGTCAAGTTCGTTCTCCACTTTCTTGCGGATATGGAGCGGGATACGATGGTGTGGCAGGGCAATCGGTCTGACAGTCTCGTCCACGTGCAGCTTGCACTGAATGTTCTTTAACTTGCCGATACCAGTAAAACGATCTGCGAATTGTTCCACAAGACTGTCCACGGGCTTATGGGGTTGTCGGGGTGAAGGTTGTAGGCCACATGGATGACGCAGAGAGCAGACGCTGTTTGGAAACTGATCAATGTGTCTCCAATGGTTTTGGTGACACAGAAGATGCAGTTCACTTGGGACCCCTTATAAGCAATAGAAGTGTAAAATGTGCCAACAATCTCCAGGGGTGTTGAACTACCATAGGCAAAGACTTTTGCTGCATTGTCCTTACACAGTGGCGGTTTGGAGGAGAGTTTGTTGTATACAGCCAGACACATGACATTAACTGACGCACCTGTATCAATGATGGCTGACAAGGGAGTTGCGTCGACTGTTACCGTGATAACTGGATGTTTGACGTGTGGCGATGACGATACTCCGAACACATACTCATCGTCAGATGAGCTTGTAGCACTGACAGTATGATCAACTGCATGCACCGTTGCTATGCTCTGAGGTTTGGCTGATTTGCCACGACTCAAACAATGTTTGGCAAAATGATTGAGTTTACCACATGAGTGGCATGTCACCCCTTTTGCTGGGCATTGTTGTTTGTGAGGAAAGGTACCTCCACAGTTGCGTCAGGGTAGAGGGCGTCTGGGCTTGGATGACCGTGAGGATTTGCTCGGTTCACATTCCTTCCTATGAGGCTTTGCAGTCATACGGCTGGCTGCGTCTCTGCTCGAGTGCTGGGAATGCTGTTCCATGTCTTTGGATTGGCTGTCAGCCAGTTCGTAGGCTCGGGCTGTGGTGAGCAACTTTGAGAGGCTGAGCTCTGTTTCTCGAAGTGCATAGCGTCTCAGCTTTGATGAGGTACAACCATGGATGATTTGTGATTTCACCTCACTGTCCTTGTCATGGAATTCACAAGTTTGGGCAAGTTATTGCAGGCAGGTTGCAAAATCTGTGACAGTTTCGCTGTGTTGTTGTTTTGCCTCATGAAAAACAAAGCGTTTGTACTCGATGTTCTTGCTCGGTTCGAAGTACTTTGCAAGAGCACTTTGCCCTGATTCATATGTAAAACCAGTGTCCGATAGAGTCTCGAAAATGTCCATTACTTCAGGGCCAAAGTAATGTAGAAGGAATGCCCGCTTTTGTTGGTCATCAGTGACTTTCAATGCAAAAAACAAATTCTCCAGCCTGGCTATGTATTTCCTCCACCGTACGCCGATAGTGGATGGTTCATGATGAGGCTGGAAGGCTGGGAATGAGGGTAAATTAGTTGCGGACATGTTGACCATCACAGTTACTGTATGGCGGCGAGGTATATCACTACTGGTTAATAAGTGTTACGTAGACACATGTACGGAGACGAAACGTTTTGACGTTACTCACTCACTGACTCACAACACGGAAAAATCCCAGACTCGTCGCCAATTGTGATATCATAAGGCGTTTAGCTTAGAATGAGAGAGTGAGACATACACGCTGTTTTGGTGGCTGTACTGCAATCACGAGGAATGCGTGACCCTTGACCTTTAATGCTTTCCAAGAATACTACATAAAGATATTTCAGCCAACTGACATCTGACAAATTCTGATTCCAAGCACTATATTTGTACATTACTTATAACAACCAAATATGTGACAACCCTCTTGAGCCCCTGCCATGGAGTGACATTTGCTAGACCAGGTTCTCAAAAGATTTCCCAGATGTGTTTATGTCAAAAATAAAATGGGGATGAAAATGTTTGATTTCTTTGGTTGAGCACAAGGGCACGTCCTCTGTGGAACAAATAAGGAAAATTGTGTATTAACACATCATTGGGTGCCAAGTGGTTAATTTGCGCGCAAACATGTATCCATTAATATATACATGTATATATATATATATAGAGAGAGAGAGAGAGAGAGTGTCTATAATAAAGTCATCCAGGTCATAGCATCAAGCATCACTATGCAAATCTGGCAGTGTATTTGTTTCTGTGAATCATGTTTACAGGGTAAGTGTAAGCACCTTTGCTAGAGAATAAGGGAACGGGGTAATCCAACAGCTGCCCCTCCAGGATCAACTGGCTAAGGCACCATTGCAGAAAGGTTGAATCATGGGTCAACTGTGTTCTCTGTGATTTTTCTAGGCCTGAGCAACCAGCCCCTTATCACAGGTTTTCCTTCTTTACACATCAATGTAATGCATGAGTGCCCCCCCCTTACAGAGATATTGACAAATGGGAAGAGCCACCAATGCTGAGCTAGATAGCTCAGTTGGTAAAGCACTGGTACAGTATTCCAGAGGTCACAGGTTCAAACTTTATAATCTATGTAACTACTTAACAAAAGATCCTATTGTTCAAAATGCGATGGCCATGGTGAATGTGTGGTGAATGCAGTCAGGCTGATGTGACAGCCGAAATGCTGGCATATTTATTGGTTTCTAGTTGTGGGACACAAGGGGTCTTGTTTTTATCATTGCACAGAATGAAACAATTTTACACCATACATGTATTTCAGTTATTGATGTGTTTTGATCATATTAGAGAAATGAATTCATTGAAACTAACCTGTGATATATATACAGTCAAACCTTGCTAATAAGAGCACTGTTAATACAAGACTCTGCTCGTATAACAAGGACATTTTTAGGTCCCAATCCTTTGTTTTTCATTGTTTTCATTCCTGATAATACAAGGTTCCTGTTATAACAAGCGAATTTGTGAAGTCCAAAGAACCTTTATTTCAAAGATGGATTAGCGCCGGGGAGATGTAAATTATTTCGGATTTGCCCCTGCCCGACATGTATTGGATTTGCCCCTGCCCGACGTGTATTTAACACTGTGTACTCAGTGTGCACCCGAAAGCTTGTGAACCAGCCAGCTGACACTGGCAAGCACAGTGGTCGAGTGGTTAAATAAGTCTGTAGCAGGAGGTCGTGGGTTCAAATCCCACCCGAGTACGCTTGTGGGTTTTTTTACAAGCTTTTGGGGGCACACTGAGTATATAGTGTTAATTACACGTCAGGCAGGGCAAATCCAAAATTAATCCAAAGGACCTCTTTTCAATGAGGTATGACTGTACATGTTCAATCATACATGATTTGACACAATGCATGACCTGCAGAAAAGAAAAAAAGATGACTGCCACTTCTGACAATGTTCAATGTCATAGCGTGAAAGACTACTTTACAAACCTGGAGACATTATGCCCAATTGCAGGGCTCAGTTCATTGACACGGTGGCAAGAAATATTCTGTTTCCTTAGCTCCTTGGCCAAGTAGTCACAAACCTGTCAATCGAGATAAAAAAAGCATGAGGACCTAATACTATAACAAGGAATACATGTACATGTATATGGGATACTCATCCGACTAAAGAGTTTCCAAGTTGGGAGGCTCTAACTCCAAAAAGCACTTTAAAGTAGAAGTGTTGTATGTAATGTGTAAATTGTACCATCCTCTATGACACTTCACGCTTCAGTGCACAAAAGTAGTACATGTATGAGTGTATTCAAGGACCTCAGGCAATTGTTGGCCAAAGGATTTACAAATAAGAAGCTGGGGAAGGTGTTGCAATGTAAACAGCAAAAAGGCAGTGGAAATCAGGCCCCTCCCTCTAGAGCGTTTCCCTCATGTGAGTCCAGGTCCACATTGTGAATGCCTAAAATTTGGCAGCTGAAGCAAGCTTTATACCTCTACTATCTCCTTTGTGCCCTTGATAGGGAGGACAGCCACTTTGATTGGAGCTAGTCTGACATGCAACCTCAAAACCTGTAAATGGCCGATAAGAGAATCAAATCAACTGGGATCCAACTTCTGCAAGTCACCAAACTCTAAATTGATAGAATGCATGTTTTTTGTTTTCAAAACAAATGAAAAAAAAAGACCTGGTATAGGAACCATCCCAAATCCAGCTAAAATTCATTTAAGTGCAGATTCAAACACATTCTACTGTATGTACTGAGACTTTCAGAAAACATCGAAATTCTCCCAAGCCTCTACATGAATTTGAGTGTTAACATTTAATTATGCACAACAATACATTTACCATCTGATAAAACAGCTCTTCCATCTCCCACTAAAGCAGTAAGATTTTCAAAATGAAAATGGCTGGAATCAAGACTACTCTATGTAACCTGTCTCTGATTGATTTGGGCCTTGGTGTATATTTTCTCCTTCTCCTGATAAGAATCCAGAAGGAGGGCCAGGATTCCCCTCTCCAGCCCACACACCATCTCAATCACTTGTGGCAAAACACTCTTTCTTCCATCTCGACCCTGGGATTGAAATTTAAAAAATGAAATCCTTGTAAGGGATCATTTATTCCTTGCTGATATACACTAATCCAGTGACCAAAATTAGAAGTCTTAACTGCGGGGGCCATCCTGTTTATATGCATGAGGCATCCACACAACATTTCTCTTTGGTGTTGGGACTTACCAAAATGCACACTCGTACTAAAGGTCAGGTCCCTGCATCAGTGTTATGGCCCTATATTTGTCCATAATGGAGTGTGCAACGCTAATTCATGAACTTGTAATGTAAAAAATTGAATGAACACAAACAAAGAGCTGGGTACACATGAAAAAAAGCAATGATTCTTGAGTATGTGCACCAGTATCATGAGTCACAATTGCAAGCTTTCATTTGCTTCCTTCAGTCAGAAAAATGAAAATACCAAATCATAAACTTCAGACCTTGAATTTGACACTTAATAAACATTTAGAAATGACAACAGGCAGGCAACACACTCAAAGACCCTGAAATTGTATTGGACACTACATATGTATGAAGCATTACAAATTCTGCCTTCTCTAAATTTTTAACTGGCCAAGAGCATGCACAAGTTACAAACGGTGATTGTTTGTGTATGCCTGAATTTGTCTCATGTGATCATGGCACTGGCCACTTTCAGACTTGTCATAGTAAACTTTTATGATACTGGGGCTGTGTGTGCTCCCAATACAATTAACAAACGTTGCCTGTAGTGTGGGGGTCTGAAAGGGCAAATGGCATCCGAGGTGAAGCTGAGGGTGCCATTTGCCAAAACCCACTGACCCCATTACAGCAGGCAACAATTGTTTTGTTTTACCATGGTCATAGATTAAACTGGAATAGTCTTACATATAGTCTTACATGTGTAATAGTATGCATGTTTATAGCAAGATACATTTAAACATTTGACATATTGAAACACTTGAACAGCAAATTCCAAGGAAATTTTTTTTTGTTTTTCTTTGGGGAGGGAGAAATCTAAAATTTATGAAAAATTGCATTTTACACAAACAATGGTGATTGGAGCAGAAACAGTGATCAGAGCAAACTTGTGTTCCACAAGCTTTAGCTAATGTACATGTAGGTGCATGAACAAAAGTCTGATAACCTGTGGGTATCCATTATGGCAGTAGCAGAAACAAATGCATACAGTGCTTCAATGTCCCCCACACAGCACATCTCCTACAAAAATTAACAAGTAGTACCACCGCGGCTATCCATCCTCGCACCCAAGATTACACTATTACGATGCAGTGGACACGATACATCAACTTTGGGACAGACCATCGTTATTTATCATTTTTTGTAGCCCAGCAACATTGCCAATGAACGCGCAAGTGATACATGCGCGCTTGTAGCATTGCACATGATCAATATGCAACCAATAAAAATTCACTATCTGTGAAAGTGGTATAACAATCATTTTCAGATACATGAGATGGCAAACGCATGAGTCAGCCTGACTCATGCCAATTGCCTCTTAGTGCCATGAAGTTTTTCACAGCAAGGAATCAATTGCTCAACTGCCAACACAGTCACTCACATGCATGTCCTGCCCCTTTTCCCGTTGGGGTATTTCAAGCTCACTGCTCCCTCTGTTAGATATTCTCTCAATTGTCTCCATACCCCATGGAAACTGAAACTGAATGTTAGTTGTACGTAGGAGATCTGATTGCTTGGTTTCTGACATCTGGAAACTGGATGGGGCACCTGAAAACTGAAAAGGGAAATGAATAAGTTTTCTTTAGCCTAGTGGTTGGGGTTTGTAACTTTGAGAGGGTAAAGATGGTTGATTTTAATATTAGCCATAAGCACCTTCATTAAAAAATGGTGGCATCGAAACAACATTTCAGTTAAAACTGTAAAAGGTAAAAAGGTTGCTCACCACAAGGGTTAGTTACAAACTTTAAACAACCTGAACACTAGGAGACCATCAACACTGCATTTTTAATCTGGGGTGGTCTATTTCCGTTTCTCAGGGTCATTAAGAACTTCTGCTTGTTAACCTAAAGCACACCCAAGTTTGTGACACATCCAGAACAGTACACTGAAAGTATATTAATGGGCCTTTGCCATATTCTAGCTTTCTTACTCATGAAGTGTTTGCACCACTAGACACTACTTCTCATTTTTGGAAGTAAAATGAAATTTCGATCTTTACTGTCGTATTTCATCAATGGTTTAACTAAAGTTGGTTTGGCACACTCTATCAACCAGTCCAAAAAAAGAAGATTGCAAAACCTTGCTCAATTGCCACTGAATAAATGCAACCCAGATCCACTTAAATCGCCTGAATCAGGTATCAACCTACAAAGTCCTGCGAGTTATTACATGGTGTCAGAATGGTAACATTCATGCGTGAGATTCATGATTTTGGACTCTGGATGAAGATCTCAGTCCAAAACATTGGCTACCTCAATCGAAATTGATTCTCCACAAAGCCATCATATACCTGCAACGTGACGCATGCATTTCCACCACTTCAAGTGAACTGTAGTGAAAGACTGACCAAAGTGCCACGGAAAGGTTGCATAATGGACGGTACTTTGTAAACCGAAGAGACATACCATTTCTTTATAAGTTAGATCTGAGGTTAGCGCTATAAACAATTTTAGAAATGATACTGCTCGCCTTTCACGGCCATGATTGCATCGTCACTGATCATTGTCGTAACATGTAATTGTTAGATTGGCTACTAGTCCTCCATTTAGTATATTATTGTAATCGTAGCATAACTGTACTTGCTATCATGACTACTACGGAGTTAACTCAAACACACATATCACTTCCACCTCCATTGCAGGTGACTGGTGATCTAAAAGCCAACTGGAAAAAGTTGTGGGATAGCTATGAAATTGTAACAAACATAGTGGAAAAACCTAACAAAATTTGGGTTGCCACATGTATCACTGCCATATGCAGAGATGCACTTGAAATTCACAACAACCTCCTGTACAAATAGGAGGACAAACAAAAACTTAAGTTAAGACAGGAGAACATACGATTTATTGCAAACTGTGACAGAAACGCATTTAAAGTGGCGGATTTGCAAACACAAAATTGATAAATATAAATATAACCCACTGGAAAAAAGGTAGAGTGACTAAAAGAGACTAAATTACTGCAATCAAAGACTTCATCAATCTTGATCAATTTAACCAAGTTAATACAAGTACAATCAGGTTTACAAATAATTTTGTCAGCTATGAAATTATACCAAGAGAGTTTAAATATAGTTTAGATATTCAAAATGTTCATAGTTGGGACTAGGTACGTCAGTTCTACCAGCAAGTTTTAAAAATTATAGAATTCATCTACGTCAGGATTATTCATAAATGCCATTCTTCCGTTGTCTAACACATCGTCTAACGGTCTTTCACCTTCTGTAAATGTAGTTTCTTGTTGTGGGGGATCAAGGGTATCATTCCTTGATAGGTCTTCTTGTTCTGTTTGATCTTGCTGCTCTTTCGTGTCTTCAGTATTGATTTTTCAAAGCGATCCATGTCGATGGGATTTATTCCACTTTCTGTCATGCTTTTGTTTTAAATTAAAGCTTTCTTTTTTTAGCCAATAGTTTTTGGCGTTATGCTATCTGGAATTACACCCTTTGCTACCAACCACTCTTGGGTTGCCGTAGAACCGACAACAAGTGCGGTCAGTTTTGCAATGTTTTCCATGCTCAGTCTGTCGAGATCGGGTGACTTCCACTTTAGTAGCATTGTATGTCCCGTCAAAATCACACTCATGACAGCACCATTGTAAAGCGAGTTGACAATATCGTTTGTGTTTGTTGTTGTAGCTATGTGTGTTGTTTTAATACTAACGAGAGAATTTTTTTAATTGGTTTACTCAAATTACTCCATTTCTAAAATTCCTGGTGCAGCTTTTTGTTTAGATACTTTGGGTGGGCTAGCTGCCTTACTCACTGCCCTCGCTTTTGGTTTTGGTTTTTAGAAAGCATTTAACTCAAAAAGACCTGCTAGCTGAGAAAGGAAACATCCGTACTTGTAACAAACCTCCGTGAGATACGAACCCATGCTCTGACTGATAATGGGATCACGGCCTAGATCTTTGGTTAACGCTTCTTCTGAGTTTAACGTGACGTCGTGTCCCATAAACTAGATTAGGAGTGCTACCCTCAGTAAACGAGAGTAGGGACTCAACAGGCTTTCACCCAACGTAGATACGACTTCTTTACCAAATTTAGCCACGCAACATTGATACCCTTTTTTTTGTTCTGCAAGTGGTAGAGTTTCTACTTCTTTGATGGTGTACTCCTTGCCGGGATATCATTTGGAATCACCTGAAGATACTAACGAGGAAAGTCGGGTTTGTTTTGTTCTGTTCTTTGAAATAAACTTGGATTTTGTTGGGTACCAGTTGGAGTTTGACATTACATCTATCATGTGCCACCCCTCTAAACTTATCCGTCACCTGACAGTGATCGCTTTATGTGTGTTAAATTTCTTGGTACACTTGTGACATCGTCCGTCGTTGTCGTCAGGGTCTTTGGGTAGCTCAGGCTTTGCACACCGGTAGTCCTATTTGTTGTCATATATCTTTTTTTTGCAGATCCAACATATGCTCATTTGGTTGTATTCTTCTTGTTCGTGTGTGAGTTTTAGCTGTTTGGAGTTAGCAAACACCTTGTTGAG
>NW_019091401.1:1652465-1675204 GCF_001949145.1 Acanthaster planci | reverse complement strand
AAGCAGAAACTAGCAGGATTGCAGCAGAAACTAACAGGATTGCAGCAAGAGTTACTGGACTACAACTTACTTACTTACAGCAGAAACTAACAGGATTGAAGGAGAAACTAACAGGATTGCAGCAGAAACTAACAGGATTGCAGCAGAAACTAGCAGGATTGCAGCAGAAACCAACAGGATTGCAGCAGAAACTAGCAGGATTGCAGCAGAAACTAGCAGGATTGCAGCAGAAACTAGCAGGATTGTAGCAGAAACTAACTTTTTAGTGGATGACCAGGTTGGCTTTGTTTCTGTAATCTGGAGTGGATGAACCTGAACGAGTTGCTTGTGATCGCCAATTGATTGATATCTATGTGGACCAGAGAAGACACTAACCCGGCAACAAAGGCAAAGAGAAGCACCATTTTCAAAGTCACCATCTTCAAGGAAAGAGACCTCCAAGGGCCTAGCTGTGAAAGGAATCTCAGTACAGGTTCAGCTTCCCATGTAAGGAGGTACCTAGGCCTGGGAGGGTTACAATTAAAAAGGCCTTTCATTAGTTTAATGATGCAGGGGCATTGTCCCACTGGTTTGCCACCAACTTGATCATGATATTGTGAAATTGCTGACCTGTAAACCCCAAGGGACTGATAACTGAGCCCCTTCTTCTCACTTTCAACCAAAAATTCCATGATATCCTTCAAAGGTGCTGAAATTGGATCAAGCGATCATTTACAACACCAGCGATCCCATGTCTTCCAGGCTGATTGATATTGTTTGTGAGTTGAGCCTCTACAACTGGCCAACATGACTTGGGTAAGGTCATCTGAAAAACCTTCGGTACGATGCTGTCTCCTGAGACAATCCAAGCCGCTAGATGAAGGGAGTGCATCAAAGGGTGGGGTTCGCCGGAGTGGGGTTGAGTTAATACATGACTCCCTTGTGGCAGTAAAACTGGAGTTGTTATGGCTTGTTGCAAAAGCATTGGATACCAGGCCTGAGTAGTCCATGTTGGAGCGACTACCATCAGAGTTGCCCCCTTCATTTCTACCTTGCGTAGGACTTAAGCCAAGAGACAAAAGGGCGGAAACGCATAACTGCGTTCGTTCCTCCATGGTATTGAGAAGGCGTCTATCATCATCGCTCCGGGATCTGGTTTCCATGAGACGTAACGGGGAAGTTGGGAGTTAATTTTGGATGCAAACAGGTCCACAGTCAGTTTGAACCCCAACCGTGTGCAGAGCCTTGCAAATAACCTTGGGTTTAGCATCCACTCTAACCTGTCCATAAAGACTCGGGACAATCTGTCTTGTTCTTGGCAAAGGTCTGCAGGGCTAGAAAGGAAGCAAGAAGTTCTAGCTAATATATATGGTTATTGCTTTCCTCTGCAGTCCATCTCCCCCCCCCTCCCATTTTGCCAAGCTGGCAATGAGCTCCCCAACCATGAGTTGAGGCATCCGACGTTATCGTCAGTTGAGGATGTGACAGGACCAGTGGTTTGCCATTCCAGTGTCTGAGACATTGTTTCCACCACTGCAACTCGTGAAGACTTTTTTCCGACAGAGAGACCAGACTCTGGTAAGCGGGATCTACTTGGACAGACTGAATTAGATCCGCCTGTAAGGCCCTTAGAAAAATTGGTGATGGTACAACATTTTCAGCTGTAGCATTCATTTTTCTAATGAGACTCACCATGGCCTATGCTGATTGCACGGGATTTTGGGCCATCTGGGTGCAGTTCTCCACTAGGGTGTCGATTTTTGGCCTCAGGAGACTCAGTGTCATTTGACGAGAATCTATGACATGACCCAGAAATTTTATCTGTGTGGTAGGATGGAGTTGCGATTTCTCCCAATTTACGATCAGGCCAAGGTTCTTGAACATGTCGAGAATGTAGGCCAGTTGCTTGTTGCATTCTGCCCTGGTATGTAAGATCAGTAGTAGATCGTCAAGATAAATTACCACTTTCATCGATCTGTGTCTGAAATGGGACACCAATGGTTCATCAACTTCATGAAAAGTCGTGGTGCTGATTTCAGCCCGAAGGGAACTACCTGGAACTGGAAGAGTTTACCTTCCCACTTGAAACAAAGAAACTTCCAGTGTGGGGCCATATATTGGACTCATGAAGTAAGCATCTTTCAGATCGACTGTAACCATGAAATTTCCCTGTTGCACCAGGCTTTTCACGTGTTTGATTGACTCCATCTTGAAGTGTTCTGAGCGGATATACTTGTTGAGGCTCTTGAGATTGAACACTGGCCGGAAACCCCCGTGGCCTTCTGTACTACAAAAATTGTTGAGATGAATTGATCTGGAATGTCCTGTACCCTTACTATTGCCCCTTTGAGGATCATACTCTGAATTTCTTTGGTTCACCTTGTACTGTACTGGGTCTCGTGAGAATTCGATTCTGTAACCAACCAAGCTCTGCAAAATCCATGGGTCGTTTGTCAGTTTCTCCCATTCTGTGATGTGGTTTTGGATATTCCCTGCATAACAAAGCCCAAAGCTCGATACAGAATTGAAGTCGTCTGCCTTCTGACCTAGTTTTTTGGGAAAGTCTTCTGTGACTTCTTATCTCCACGGAAAGAATCTTTCCTCTCGGGCATCTGCATGCGGGACCGATAACGGTCACTGGTATGGAAATCACAGGGGTATGGCTGATACCTATTGGGGTGTTACTGTGTCCTATACCTGTGACTGCTTTTTTCTCTACCTGTGACTGCTTTTTTCTCTACCAGACCAACCTTTCGGATTGGTATACTGATTCTGGCTTGTGGCCTTATGCTTTAGGTTTGGGGCAGATGAACCGGATTTGGCCAAGTTCTTCACCACCTTTTGAGTGACCTTGTGAATCTTCTCTTCTTCATCCACTTTTGGGTCCACTCTTCACCACACAAGCAAGACATCGAAGGCTGAACATCTTGGAGATAGCCCTCTTTGAGAAAAGGCTCAGCTCAGCACATCCGATAGAGAGACAGGTGGTGGATTGCTGACACCAACAAACTTCTGCTGAAGTAAAAAGGGGTTTTAACTCTTCATTTTGCAGCTTCTGATACCCCGCTATGGCCTTAATAACGGGAATTGCCGCGTTGAGGCAGTCTTCCTGCAAAGACCATACAGAGTTGTCATTCTTCCAGGCGTCAACTTTTGACTTCTTCATTGTAGACTGTATGGGTTTGGGCATATCAGGAGCCCTAATGTATCTTTCAAATGTTGCATCAGGAGTCAGGCCCTCTAACAGCTCATCTTTTTTGGCCTGATCCAGTGAATTGGTTCGCTGTTGTTGCCACCAATCAAGAACTGCTTGGTTAAAAGAGGCCCACTTTAACCCCTTCATGAGGATTAGGCAGTGGAGAAACCTCTTCTTTTTCATTAGTATGGCTATGACCACCTGCATCATCCCGGTCCAAGTCCTGCAAACTCTCAGCATGCATGAGATTAAATCTTCTTTGGTTGTACCACTCTCACTAGCTTGTCTTCTCCCAACTGGAGAGAGTGATGCTGAGCCCTTTGAATCTGAGGACCAAATATAGTCACTGTTTCTGCTGGAGCTAGACTTGGACACCGATCTATGTTTGTCATGTTTGTCTGTGCGATGACTTCTAGCTGCATGTTGCCTACGAGAAGTAGGACAGGAGACTCATTCTTGGCATGTCTCTATTTTCTCAAAAGCTTTCTCGATCATGCCTTTAAACATTTCAGTTTGGGTCTGCTGCATGGTAGTCAAGACCTCCATTTGCTGGGATGAGAACCCCACTGTAGCTCCATCTTGTGGGGGTCTGGAGATCGAACCACTTTGCCCTGATCCAGTATGTGATACCTCTGCCTGATCACGGCCCCCTAAAGGGAGGTGTGCATCTGGTCTTATACCACTGTCCGATCAATAGGAGAGCTCGAAACATGATCATCAGGGTCGTCCCGGTTCCGCGTGGGGAAGCGTGACGTGGGTTGTGACACCGCAGATTCATCTGCCGACCCATCCGACATGGTCCCTGCACGTGTGGTTGGTGAGCCACAGAACTGAGTTTGGGACAAACAAAGCCTCAAGAAAGGCTGAAAATAAGTCAAAGGATGATAACACACCAAAAGGGCATACAAATAACAAGTATAAATCAATGAAATAATCGCACGAAATAATTTACTCACACGAAGCACCCATTGCAGTAAGCAGAAGAGGTCAGAGGTCACTTGGTGTGGCAGGAAGAGTCTTTTCATTTAAAGACTGGTGAGGGCACCCTAGCAGGCAGCAGAACGCAAGTTGATTCAAAACTGAAGGAGGCGAAGTATAACCAAGGTCATGTGAGGTTGCCACCCAAAACGGCAGCATCCTGAGACGACAGGCCCACAACACTCTACTACTCCCAAGCGTGTCAGTTTCGCGGACACAGGGAAACCCACAAAACCTGTTGAGAAGGAACAAAACACCCCCCACCTAAGCCCCAGATCGGCTGAGGAAATCAAATCTATTCAACCGACTACCACCAGATCAGGATGGATAGTCCGAAAGCCTATTCGGTACCTCACAAATTTAGGCCCTATTACACCATCTGGCCAACTCAAGTCTTTTTCAACACTACAAACTTGCATAATAACGTTAATTTCTTGTTCAAGTTGTAGAATATAAACCAGTGATTACCTACATGTGCACATCGTACATCTTAGAAAGCCAAACTTGAGGATTTTATGGAGACAGGAGTTTTCTTAAGTAGGAATTGTCTACATTTAGTATAGTAGATTATTGACCCATTCTTTTGGTTAAGGCTTCATCCTCAAAAAGAAATTCAAAATTTTAGGCTGGCTGGCTCTTACCCGTAGGCGACCTCAAAGAGGACATTGAGTGAGGGGTCAGTCAACCCATCCAGTTGACAAGGGAAAGAACCATAAACCACAAAGGCATTAAAGCTACTGATGACAGACATAAAAGTATCTAAAGCCAAAAAAGAAAAGTAAATGATCTTAAAGAAAAAACTAGGTAGTCTAAGATACACAGGGATATAAAACATAACTACATTGTTGTAACCTGGACCTACACGTAAATGGGGCCAGGGTTACACCAGGAAGACTTCTTGTCCTTTTGTAGCCGTTTTCACACTCCGGACAAAAAACTCTGCGGGGAGTGTGGACCGTATGGTGACATCATCAAATTGCTAAATATTGTTTATTGAAGAACTTAGAAATCTCACCCCTGTATCCAGGGAATCCAAAAGGAAGTTCTCAGTACTGCAATGTACATTTTTGGCAAATTTAAACTTTTTTTGTAGGCCACGAGAAGTACTACGATATGCTTAGTAGAAATTCCATTTCCCATACCTTTCTCCACCACTGTAGTCTGTCTCGCTGCCAGTCAATCATCCAACGATCAGCTGTCCTTGGGGAGCAGAAAAACTGTACCATCATTTGTGTGAATTCAGGTACACTGGAAAGAAAAAGAAAAGCCTTTAAACTTAAAAGTAAAATGTTCAAAGCAACAAACTCAAAGTTTGTGGTTAACATTTTGACAATTACCCATTCTTCTTGGGTTACACATCGTTACTGTTGCCACCATTAAATTTGTTACCAATGTTCATGTAAACAATAATCAATTCAGAAATCTGAAAGATTTTGTTGAGGATTCAACAATTGTAAACACAAAGTGAATAGTGCAAAAGGAAGTAATATTACTGTTAAATTGTACTTCACTTACTTAAAAATATATCTGTCCTCATTCTCATCTGCCAACTGATCTGACAGGTTGGTTTGCTTGAAGCATTTACCAATTTGGGCATGGCCGAACGGTAGTCTGCGGTTGACTAATTGCAGTGTGTTGTGGTATTGAGCGAGAGATCCTGGAAATTTACAAATTGTCCAGTCAAGTTTGCATTTCAAGTTCCAGAACAATTTTGCAAATGTGCGTATGCAAAGTACATGTAAATGCTGGATTTCAATGTTGGATGAATCCATGCAGGAATCAATACGAATCCATTCCAAACTTGGAATCAGAATTGCAATTCAAGTTTTTTGGGGAATCAAATACATGCAGTTGTTAATTCCATTCCCTTGCGACCTGATTCCAGAAAGCATCCAGTAATCCTGAGAGACTTATAACTCTAATGATCCACTTTTTTTAAGGAACATGTAAAATTATAAATTATAAGCAAACTCAAAGAACTTAAATCGTACTTGGTATAATTTTTGTTGTCTGTATAGTCCACAATGTAGCCCTGAGAAGAGGCATGCTTTACAGAATCAAAAGAGGCACTGAGCAATGTTTCCCACTTGCCTGATAAGCACACTTAAACATGCATTGAAAGTTAAACCTGGTTACCTGATTCCTGGATTCCCGCAGACTCTTGAAAAAATCTTAGGTAAGGTATCACAGTTAAATAATAATCCATGATGCAACATGTCAGGGGTCACCTGGGAATTATGCCTGTGGTCTCAGCCGGCCAAAAGCTATTTCATTTCAATTGTTTTATATTCGGGATGTATTTTATACATGTACAATAGTAGGGGCACAAAATATGCAAGGAAAAAAGATTATTCTTCGATGTACAAAAAACCAATGGAACAAATTAACTGGTTCAGTTGCTCAAATTCAGGATATTTTATATATTATTTTGATTTTTACATATATTTCGATGTACAAAAACCAATTAAACAAATTAACTGGTGCAGTTGCTCAAATTCAGGATATTTTAAATATTTTCTGAAATTGGAAAATTCTTGGCTTTTGGATTCACGCAACAGTGGGTGAATACCGGACCTTTGAATCTAAGGGATTCGTCAGATTCATCTAGTCTGGGAGCCAGACTACTGTGAGCTGGGCCAATTGTCTATATGCCAAGTACTGGGCACTTGTCTATATGCCAAGTACTCCTCAACACACTGTGCTTTTAATGGTGCTATGGTGTAAGCAACGACAACCTAGTGGAGAGTTTTTCTACATGTTTACATAATTCCTTGCAGTATAGCTTTAATCCAACTACCCTCCAACTTTTATGGGAGACTCAAGTCTAAAAAGATCTAAAAGGAACACTGTCACTTAAAAATTTGGTCCCTGACGGGTGTTTACATGTACCTGTATTTCTTCCAAAACTTCCTTTGCCAGACCAATGTCATGCAAAAAAAGCAAAGTGGAATACAAATTGAGGTTGAATACAAATTGAAGTGGAATACAAACTGAACTGTGTTGGAGTCAAGTCCACAACCTTCGAGGCCAAGGCCAAGTTTGAGGTCTCCGAAACCAAGGCCAAGACCGAGTCACTGCCATTCGAGGCCGAGCCCACAGTCTCCAAGGTCGAGGCCAAGGCCAGTTATTACACACATACTGTACATGTACACACATAACATAACTACTTTTGGCCCTGTTACTTGGTACACAAGATTCATCTACATCCACAACCATGTGCCGTGTTTCATTGATTAGTTACTTTTAGTTTAACATCGTAAACAACCTGGCAAACAAATCCGAATGGGCATGATTACTCTTGCTTGGCAGGTGTTGGAAAGTTCAATTTTTATATTTCTTTCAAAGTAAGAGCACGGAATCCCCCACCATATCAAAAAGGGAAATTATAAAAACTTTGATTGCTCTCAATACATGCAATTCCCCACAATTACAAAATAATTCCTCAATATTTTCAATTATAAAAAGAAGATCGCAAGATGATATGGCTTAAATGCAAGCTAGTCCCAAAACAAAATCAAGTAAGATAGTTTGAAGTTCACACAGTTGCCAAAATAGTCCTGCAACCATATCAATTTGAGTGAAAATAACCATTTTGCAATCAGAAATGAAAGAAAAATAAGGAGTGCTTCCAAAAATGATAATCAGTCGTTTTCTTACTGTAGTTTTCCTAGTAGATCACGAAAATTATTCCGTCACATGCCAGCCACAAAAAAACCTCAAATTCTGGTGAAATCTGATCAGTACTCTGCCTTGAGTGTTAGAGATACTATTACGTCACATATATATTTTTGCTGCATCCAAGTAGTTGAGTTCATAACGTATTTGCATGCAGATCATTTGCAATCCGGGAAAAAAACTAGGGGAAAAATTATGTTCAGTTTCTGGCCAATTTTAAACTAACAGAAAATCTAGAAGTCATTTTAATTAAACAGACATTACATGCAAAAGTTTATATGAATGTTGAGTATGAAAAACGTATTTGGAATCATGTTACAGGTAGTGAGTGACCTACAGTATCTCCCTGTAAATTGTTGTTGATTCTTGGCTCCATGATTTTTGACAAACATTCAAAACTGTCAAAGTGTGAATAGGAAATCTGGCAAAAATGTCTTTTCTAGAAATTTTCCGAGAACAAATTTTGTACAGAAAGTTCACATTTCACCTTTCAAGCAGTACTTGTCTTGGAATTTAGAACTGACAAAAAAGAGGTAGGTTTATATTTCAAGCAATCCGGAACTAGAGAAACGATTTCAATGAGTACATGTAGCCTAATTCACGCAACTGAAAAGCTTTCCTTTTCATGCGACAATCAATGGAAGTGTGTTCCCTAGGGATGAAAAACTGTATAGCTGCATTACGTCATTGGGAAGTCCAGGTTCCGTACCATGTGTTTGTACACAAAAAATGATCCATCCCCACGGCACATGCACGTTGCAAGTACAGTACTTTGTTATAATAAAATCTTGGGGGAAAGTAAAAGCTCGGATAACTGACTCAAAACGACCGGCCTCAAAACGATCTCTACTGCTTCTTCGAGTCCACAGGGTGCCAAGGCCAAGACCGAGTCATTGGACAGCGAGGCCAAGGCTTTGAAAAACTAGCTTCGAGGCCGGCCTCTAGACCTCCAACACTGAAACTGAAGTGGAATACAAACGGAAGTAGAATATGGGGAGTCAGGTTGGGGGAGATTCAGATTGGCACAGTTTTTCTTTCCTTGCCTTCAATCTCTGCGGTCTGGGTTTGACTCCCACCTCGGTCCACACCTGGATTGGGTTTTTAAGCCCTACCCGATTCCCTGGGTTTTAACCAGAATATTCCTTTGGGGTTTTCCTCCCACCTCTAAAACTGTAACTACTTCTAATTTCAATGTGCCTGGGCCTTCCAGTATATGCAACTGGTGCATCACTTGGAAGAAGAATAATTCATAACGAGATAACAAAATAGATCTACTTTGAAAAACTTTGCTGCCTCGTGAACTCAACACTGATTCCTGATATGAAAAAATTGAAATGCATGTAATTTTTAAAGGATTTTGATACAAGAACCACAAATGTATTTTTTATTCTTTCATGCAACTGATGTTGGAAATCACCTTATCACCTCATTGATTGAACAAGCTTACATGTACATGCACATTTGTTGGAACATCATGGAATAAACTACAGGCTAAGTACCATTTACAAAATGACAAAAATACCAGGATTTGTATAAAGGGGTTTTGCAGATATTTGATCTTTTTTCCTTAAGCTGTGTGCTGCTGTCAAGTTAATATTTTTCTATTTTAAAAAAATTGAGGTAGATAACCACTTCCTGCTGGGGATTCCAGATCCGGACACGTATGCTTTAAATGCGTGGCCGGGGTCTCCAAGCTCAGACAAAGGGAACAGGGCCTTGTAACAAAAGACCGTACTCGGAACAAAATACCAGGCTGCTGGGAATCACCAACACTTTTTCGCTTTAAAAAGTGGAGATAATCCAGCATTGTTTTGAAACAGTATACCACGGTTTGGGGCATTTAGAGCGAGCGGATTACCACCGGGTAAAAAGTGCTCCACCACCGCAGCAATGAGCCACATAGCCTTGTTGCATATTAATCTGGCCCCTATTGAAAAGAAGTCAGCAGCACACTGAGCCAGGTTTGTGAACAAAAGAAAGTTATATAACACTGCACAATCTGGGCTCTTTTTATAAGGCTGCAGGCCTGGTTGAAATACTCAGGCGTCAACAAATTTTTGTCTGTCAGACTAGAGTGGCACCAGACAGTCCTTCATGTGTTTGTAAGTGTCCAGTAAATGAAGATAGGAATTTTAAAGAAGTTTGAAAACAGAAAAAATGATAAATATCCCAGCCCAGCATCAACGTTGATAACTGCCTTGGCAGGAAGTGGATAATCAATCAGTCATGTTCTACAGTGCCATTTAATGTCTTGGTGGATTTTAATGAATGCCATAAAGAATCCACCAAATGCACCCAACTGGAGGACGACATCTTCTACACACCGTACACTGGCACTGGTGAAAATTTGAAGTGATTTCAGTTGGAATCATGATTCAGCATCGATTATAAAAAGGCTGGATTTGCCCAACACTACTGGATTGGTCTATATGTACACGTACAGTATATCACAGAATTAAATATGTTTAATACTTTTACCATAGCTAAGGGAATCACGAAGTGTCCTGTCCATCTTTCTTTGAACCCTATGTTTGGAAGTTGTTCCAATCTCTGCTCCCTCATTCTCTTCATCTGCGGGTAATAGTGCTTGGGCTCTATTGGTACTTGGAACAACGAAGAGTCTGTGATGATCATTTGAATTAGTCGATAGGTCATCTGTGTAGTTTGCATTTCTGAAGATAGTTGTCTGCAGCTGTGAGGTCTCTAAGCCAAACATGTCCTCCTGGGAGGAGACCATGCTTGTCCACCTTTAAAACAGAAATTACATTAAGTATGACTGAACTCAAGTTAGAAAATCAAATTAGCATTGAGTTTAGAATCAGAATGGCTTCTCTTTGGGAGACAGTTGCCTAGACTGCATACAAGCTTGGGAATGTTGC
Source organism: Acanthaster planci (assembly GCF_001949145.1). The sequence goes on along the minus strand of NW_019091401.1, from coordinate 1,664,497 downwards.
GTAAGCTGTAGGTTTGCTGGTACACCATGGGAACTATCTCTTCAGAAGAGGTGTGGTTCTGGCCGTCCTCACTCTCTTGAGATGGCCAGAGCATCCTGGCCAAAACATCCAGTTTATACTTGACGGTTCTTCTCAGAACCACACCTATTCTGAACAGATAGTACCATGTTGTACCCACAAACTATGGTTCGGAATTTGCATTTAATTTGCTAAACGTTTAAGCAACATTTCAATTTGCCGTTTAAACGTTTGGCCAACACAATAAAGGCCGCCACAAGTCAGCTCAGTTTCAGCCAAACAAGGGAGTTTTGGCAGGTATGTAGCTAAACAACAATGCATATTTGTGTGTATGTCCTATTATTGACGACATAGGACTTACGAGAGGGAAAGAGAGAGAGAACAGAGGGGAGATGGATGCAATTTATCACTGTGTAATTATGAGGAATTCATTTAGCCTGTTCAGTGGAATATTTTCTTTCTTTAAAAAAGATGAAATGTTTTGTGGAAGACGTTTATGCATTTGGAGGCTTGGAAAATGTCTACATCCTATCCTACATGTATTTGCCACAAATTAATGTCAAGAAAAGGACATGAAGGAATATTATTTAATTTATCCAGGGTTGTACAGCAAAGTAGTAATTCCCTCACTGCTAAAAAAAAAGCCTGGATGGGGGCTAGGCATGGTCCAGGCTGGGTGCCCAAGGGGGTCCAGGTTTTTCAATGGTAATACTGTTTCTTGGCAACAGATATACTCTGGGACTGCTTAAGTGTAACAACTCCACCAATGGCTGCTCTGCTTGCAAAGAATCAACTTAGTACATGTTGCAATTGGCTGAGGATTTACAATCAATACATTTACCCAGCAAGTCTTTCTAGAAATAGAAGCATCTCCAAAGATGTGTGGCCCAGACCCAAATACTTAAAAGTATACATTGTGTGTAACAGAACAATAGAGCTGTCAATCACTCCTTAGGAGATTTCTTTTTTTGCAGAGCTGGAGTGGATTTATTCTAGAATTTTTTTTCATCAGGACTTGCCCAGCCACTTGAAAATAATCATTTCTCTTCCAACATATTTTTTGGTGAATTGGCGTCCAAGTCAGATAAAATCATGATATTAAGTATTAAAACAGCTGTACATTTTTGTTCGATGTTTAAACAAATTAAACCTTGGGCAGGACTGGATAGCGCTATGAATTTTTTCTGCTCGCTCAAACACTAAATAGGGGTCTGTTTATGCTTTTGCCTGTTCTCAAAAATGGATAAAGCAGGAATTAATGGAATTCGATATGATGCATGTACCAGCAGAATACACCCTGGAGAAAAATACCAGAAAGTAAATTTTAACCTTTTTTATTCAAGTGAGATTTGGCTATACGAAAAGCACATTTGCAGCACCGTGACGGGGTGCATCTCACTTAGTGCTGTAAAGGGTTGTGATTGGACGGTCACCATGTGAGTGGCGCGCCAGCGCTGAAGTTGAGCAGGCAGCGGCACCAAGGCTAAAGATGCAGTACGCACAAAGCTTCCTCCATCCAGTGTGGTCACCACATTGTTACCACAAAGAATTAATCCTTTGGCAGTAATGAAGAAAGTGCAGTTTTGAGTTCGCTGACTTTGAGAGTTCCTTTGATTTGACCGGGTGCTGAAGTGTTTCAAAATGTAAAGACATGGATTCTGAACATGCTGAATGTTGATTGCGTCATTCTGAGAATTCTGCGTTCATTTGTGCATGCATGTACACATAGCCATTCTTTGTAGCCATTGTTTGGCATGCACAAGGGTTTATCCACTACGAGCACAGGGCAAGGATTCCCCTCGTTTTCTGTTTTCTCAGAATGACGCAATCTACATTCAGCATGATCAGAAATTGCATCTTGGCATGAAAAGAAAAAAAGTCCTTTTTAGCTTGTTATACATATATGTATGATAGATAGATAGACAGACAGACAGACAGTCAGACAGACAGTCAGACAGACAGACAGACAGACAGACAGACAGACAGACAGACAGACAGACAGACAGTCAGACAGACAGACAGACAGACAGATAGATAGATAGATGGAATATTTGATAAAAATTAGAGAAAACATGCTTTCCTTTGAGTTGCTCTTTAGAGATTGGGATTGGGTTTTAATATGCTGGTCTACTGCATGTACATGTACATATATTTCACGGGCATGCTTTTATTGTCTTGGTTTTATACTGTAAATTGTACTGACATAATACCTTTTCAGAGAAACCTAGTTTTCTGTTTATAAGCCTACCATTCATTCTGAATGTTGCGCCTCAACATTGTTCCAAGGGGTCCATAGTCATAACAACCCCTGACACCTGAAGGATGGAGGTATCCATAGCGACTGCACAGTCCAATTAGCTTCTGAAGTTTGCCCACCTCTTTGCACATCCTCAAAAGAATATCAGCAAGAAATAAGGAAGCCAGTCAATTTCACAATAAAATAAACAAAAACAAATCTTGCGCTCACAACAAACATACACACTGTAAAGTTATAGAAAAAGCCGGATTATATTTTCAGACAAGCGCATTCCAATATTAGAAAAATTATACAAAAGTGCAAATACGATTATGTACATGCAGTGAGCCTTCTGATGATTCAGTCAATGAGCTTGTCTTATGGGTACAACACACATACATTCACAGTGAGTACTGCACAACAAAGGGCAAGCTTACGGATTATATTCATTAGACTTGATTTCACTAGAATATTAATGCAAGCAATTCAAAGTCGAACTCAAACCACTTCTAAGCTGATGGACAATACCAAGTATCTGGCAGAAAGCGGTACCTTGGATAGTACACGTAAGTGACCACTTGTTATCTATGAAGCAATTCGTGACGCATGCCACTTAATTGTCACAATTACAGTCCTTATATACATGTACATGTACAGGATAAGTGAAGACCCTTTTCTCAAAATATAACACAGAGTGGATTAAATGTGATGACACAACATAATAAAACGAAACAAAGTGGCAGAAAGACCGTTATCTGTCGCACCTTCAGTTATTTTTTTAATCCGGTGGCTTGCAATATGTCCGTTCTTTCTAAAAAATTTCTCATAGACGAAATCTGTAGCACGATGCAACGTATCGTTTCATATCAAAATGAACACTCAGTTCAACAATGCAAATACATGTATACATGAAGCATGGGATTGACTCAAGGTGAAAACACAAGGTGCACAGATAAAACAAGGTTTGAAGGTACCATACTGCATACACATGAATTCAAGATCAAAACCATACTGCTCCACTCACGATCAAATGTATGCCTTGTAATTGATAAAACACTGACTTGCTCCAGTCCGTGTGTTTATCAATTACTGGGCATGCAAGTGATGGTGAGTGGACCAGTAAGAAGTGGTGTTTGATCTTGAATGGAATACATGGTATTGTAACGAAATCAAAGGAGGACCCCCCACCAGTATAAATTGTGGGTTCCAAGTAACCAATCAACAAGGCGGAAAAAACACTCAAAATTAACCACTAAAGTGTACATGGGCTCACTTACCTCAATACAGAAGACATTTAGCAGTTTAATGATAGATTTCAAGGTATATTTAAAGTCTAAAAATAATTTTACCAATACTGCCTGTAGTACAAAACAATTAATTAAGCTAGTTGCTCCCTGTTTTAAACAGGGTGCAATGAGACAACAAGACTCACCTATGTGACCTGGTACATTATAATCAGGAATAAGTTGCTCAGGTTGGTTTACGTAATGGCCAATTGCACTGAGGAGGTTTGTTCCAAGCAGATTCAAACAAAAAGCGTCAGACACCTTACAAAGATTCAAAAAGTACATTATTCATTAAATATTTTAAAAGGAATATGCAATTTCCACTGGTCATGAAATATTATTCATCTCTTAAATCTTACTTAATCATGGTTGGAGATTACTCAAAGATGTGAGAAGGTATTATAGTGATTATAATGTACAATTGTGGGCGTTATTGCATCTGATTTTGCAATGGTTTGTTCATCAAAAATCTGCTGGTTGGTACTACCAAATATATGGATATGCAACTGAATTGAAGGTGGAATATTCGAATAGTAATATATATGAATTGACTCGGCCCTAGCACCGGTTTGATGAGACGAGCGCAATTTCACGAGATGGAGGGGCCTGTGTCCTATCCATGGAGATCAATGCTTGTCAGGAATCATTTAAGTTGCACTGCACCAAATACGTGCCCATAGACAACAGAGCAAAATTGAACCAAAACAGCGCCACCTGTTGATTCTTGGGAAGAGGTTTGCCTCTGGTTTTTCACTGGAAATTCAAGATTATGGCCAGAAGTTCACTTTTCATTTCAATTCTTTTGGGGTTGGCAACACAAATTTTTTCATTCGCCTTTCCCTGAAGATACCCCCAAAATAGCAGTAAAACTATGCTTTCAGCTCTAAATGTAGCTGCCCGCCTCTAATTCAATACTGTTGGCCACAGGTTGAGGCTCTTTGTGAAAGAAACACTGTGAATTTCAAACTACTAATCCCAAAGTCATGATTTATAGAAATATCTCTATGATCTTTGCTGAATATGGCATGTCTTATTGTAAAAACCCTGTGGGATCACACAATATTAATGAGCTTGTGCAGAAATACAACCACTTGATAAAAATGCACCCTTATGTTAGGAAGCCAGATTAATTTATCATTATGCACTTATACATAATGTAACTTATACATGTAGGCCAAAGTGTTCGAAAACACCGACAAAGAAGCTGCAGAGTATTAAGAAGGCATCAACTGCCCTAACACCCAAGCATTCCCATGCCCAAAGGCGTTCCAGAGCACGCCGCTCTAGAAACGGCCTCCGTGGTCACCTGAACGCGTGCCAGCGACTTCACTCCCGGCCCATTGATGCTCGGATTTGAGCATGGAGGAATAATTTGAGGAACCACTACCAGCTGGCCATCATCGCATTAACATCACGAGGGTCTAAGGCGCGGCGGCTCATAAGAATACATCTTTACAAGGTACCTGGTAGGGCCAACGTGTTGTGTCTTCAAATTTCTCGAAACAGAACACGCTCGTGTAGATTCAGATCAAAACTGAGGGAGGATACAAAGACTAACCTTGGCCACAGAGTGAACAAAAATTGTACGTGTTTCTCTTTTCAAGGATCCCGGGTTTCCCACCAGCTGCATTTGTATGACATTGTTGTGAGCAAGGTGCTGTTTTCACCGCATTACGTGCACATGTACATGTACATTGTACATGTACATGTAGTAGTAGTCCATGTCTACGACCAAATTCGGTCTTTTAGGGCTAGGGTGCAGTCTACTAATTCAAATGACCAGGTCAGGTCATGAAGCATTAAAAGAGCCCTCGCAGTATCACTTGAAAAAGGAGATTGTTTGGCCCCCAAAATGTTGAGATTGTGTAAATCGTTGCCAGGATCAACTCCCTGGGTTTTGGGGCTTTCATGTGAGAGCAGAATGGCTAAAACATACGGTGAAAATGGTCCGAGAAAGTTGAGGATTGCCACTTGAAAATATGGCTGCAATTAGACTTCGGAAAAAGCACTTTTTGGGGGAAGTGATTTTGTTTGGTGGAAATAATTAATACATGTAATTGGTTAACCCACAAAAAATGAAAGAAATTAAAAGATTAGGGACCAGACAATAATTTAATTTGTGTTTCAGAAATTTCAGGGATTTGGTATGCATGTTATTGGGACCTATAAAGTTCTGATTTTACACTGTTTTCTATGGGGCTTGTACCCTTTAGGGTGCATTCCACCAAATAGTTGTGTTTCTGCACGCGAGGTAATTAATATTGTGTGATCCCACAGGGTTTTTACAATAAGACATGCCATAATCAGGAGGGATCATAGAGATATTTCTATAAATCACGATTTTGCGGGGTCTAGTAGTTTAAAATTCGGAGTATTTCTTTCACAAAAAGCCCCAACCAGTGGGCCTGGATAGAGGCGGGTGGCTACATTCAGAACTGAGCGCAAAGTTTTGCTACTATTTTCAGGGTATCTTCGGGGAAAGGCGCCTAAAAAATCGGAAAGTGAACATCTTGCCATCATCTTGAATTTCCAGTCAAAAACTGGAGTCCAACCTCCTCCTGAGAGTCAACAGGCGGCGCTATTTCGGCCCGGTTTGCAGTCTGTTTTCTATGGGCGGGTATTTGATGCTGTGCAACCTTAGAGCTCCAGCTAGCTGCACATACATCGCCAGTCATGCGAAATGTGACGTCATTTAGAACCAATAGATGCTGTACAAATGAATTGAGTACGCGCGCAAGTTGGTTCACGCGCAGGTACTCTCGCTAATGCTTTTTACACACAGAAGGGTGCGTGAAACACATTCCCTTCGGCACTCTATCCGGTTCGTATGGTGTACTATTTACGACAAACATTTCTTTCTCTCTTTTGCCTCCCTCCAGGCGACGCAACGACACGATGCGACGGCACGACGGCTCCCTTTCGTCGTGCCGTCGGGTCGCACCGTCGCCTTCTTGCCATTACGTTTGTACACACACGACGCCTCGCGTCGTACCGTCGTGCGTCGGGTCGTACGTCATGTCGTACATCGCGTCGCCTATTACGTCGCCTGAAGCACGACGCGACGCATAACACGACGCACGACGCGACGCGTCGTGTGCTGTCGCCCTTTGCTTCGTGGTGTTTATTGAGGGCGCTTTTACTGTTTTCTTTCATTTCTGTCCCCCGTGCTTGCAAAGTACATGCTGTTTACTCTTTGGTGTTGATTTGTTCTTGTTTTTATCTCATCCATTCCTCGATTAGGGTTAATTTTGGTCATGTTTTATTAAGAAAAGAAAAAAGAACAAAAAGAAAATCGGCATATGTAGGAACTGCTCTCTCATAATAAGTGGAAGCCCAGAATTCGTCACTCTTTAAACCCAGCCAATGATTTCTTTTTAATACCTTTGATGCAGTTCCCGCTTGTGGTAGATTTGTAATCTTATAGATTATATATAGATGTGTATATAGATGTGTATATATGTGTGTATCTCTCTCTCTCTCTCTCTCTCTCTCTCCGTGGTCCATCCCGGTAATTTCTAAGTACTACTCCCAATTCCCCAGACAATTTGTCTATAATTGTACGACTGCAAGTTTGACCACGGGTTTAGGAAGTTGTCACCGAGCCTGCTCTATAATAGCCTCAGATTATTCCGTCGTAGTCTTCCTTCAGGCCAGTCTTTCTCGTTACCTTCATCAGCACCACACTTTCAAAGATATTAGTCCATGTTTCTGAATAAAACATTATACATACGCTATTATCATTGTGGCTGTGTCTTTTTTTTTTTAAGTCTGTTTGGCCACAGACATGTATAATTTCTCCTCTGATCCGCATCTGACATTAACAAGCACGTTATAATGATTAATGTATTGTATCTTAAAATAGATTAAGAAATATTGTAGCGGACATAATATGACAATCATGACACCTGCTAACATTATTTCTTTGTTTACTAGTTTACGCCTTTTATTATCAGCCAACCAGTGAGAATTAATTCGTTTCCGGCTAATGTAGTGAAAAGTTTTCGCACGGTTTACGAAAATACAAATACCCTCACGTTAGAGAAAGCATCTTTTAATAATGAGAAAAAACAGGGATTCTATTTAACAGAAAAATTATGAATTAGCAGTGAAAATAGATAAAGGGCCTAGCTTGAAGACGATCTATTGCTGAAGTTGGGGACGACTTGGCTTGTCTTGACTTCACAAGTAGCTGTAGAGTTTGCAGTAGACAGGCTTGCAGTAAAAGAGCTTGAATGGATGGCGAAGATGTGTTGGGCTATATCATGTTTAGGGTTCAAGTGCACAGTCTTTCCTTCCCCTCGACTAAGTCAGGTTTCGGAACGGAATTCATGTGGCTCTGGTCCAGACCACCCCCTGTCCAGCAACGTATGCATGTGTGGTTCAATAGGCTTACACTGGTAATGTTTTTGCCTAGAGCAGGACAGGGACGAATTTGTAAGTATGGCGGGTTCGGTGGAAGGAGAAATCACAGAGAGACAACAAAACTGTCTCTGTGCAGTCCAGTAGTCAAGTGAAGTGTGCCAGGAAGGTCACTAGCTAGGGAAGTTATCAGCTCCTTCTCAAGGACTCGTGTGGCTGCTTGCAAGTTCTGCTACCAACTGCCCACACGCGCTGCCAAGCAACCTGCACAAATTGTATGACCTAATTCTGGGGGAGTTAGGATTTCAAAAAGTAGGGCAACAAAATTAATTCTATTACATTTATAATAATTAGGAAGATCAAAATTAGAGCAGGAAAAGTTAAAACAACGTCGTGGCTCATGTTATTTATTTCCTGGAGATAAGGTTGATAGTTGGTCGTGACGCTCTTTCTAATTACATTTGATTAAAAAAACAAACAAACCTGTTCTTTCACAACTCACTCTTAATGGAAACACAAAGTTAGAAAGCATGCATTAAAAAGAACAACAGAAACAAGACCTGCTACCTATTCGCTCTGTGTGCGCTACCGCCATAGACACGCAGAGCCTCGATCTGGCAGCTTTTTCCGTGTATGTTGGTAAGTAATTTTGAGCATGGTGCTGCGTTGGTTCTTCTGCCATCTATACTCTACAATTGGACAATATTTCAAAAGCTGTCAGTTCAAGGCTCTGCATGCCCATGGCGGCAGCGTACAAAGAGCGAATACCATGTACTGGGTGCAGGCAATTCACTATTCAAGTGAGGATTTCTGGTCAGCTCATTAGCATTAAAAGTAGCAGCCCAGCATTTCTCTGAAAAAAGGGGATTGTTTGGCCCCTGAAATGGTGAAAATGTGTAAATCGTTGCCGGGATCAACTGCCTGCGTCTTTGAGCTATTTTTTGAGAGCAGAATGGCTGAAAAACTACAGCTGAAAAATGGTCCTAAGTGCCCAAGAAGGTTGAGGGTTGCCACTTGAAAAATGGCTGCAATCAGACTTCGGAAAAATCACTTTTCGGGGGCTGATTTTGTTTAGTGAGAATAAGTAAAAATGTAATTGGTTAATCCACAAAAAATCGAAAGATTAGGTACCAGACAATAATTTCATTTGTGTTTCAGCAATCTCAAGAAAGTTGGTATCCATGTTATTGGGCCCTGAACAGTGCCGATTCTACACTTTTTTCAATGGAGCTTTAATTAGTGGACTGTACCGTACTATGCCAGTGCGGGGGCGTAAATAAAAGAAAACTGTAAAGGCGCCCTCTATAAACACCAAGAAGCAAAGGGCGTCGTGTCGTGCTTCAGTCAACGTAATAGGCGACGCGATAAACGATACGACGCGACGCACGACGGTACGACGCGACGGGCGACGGTACGACGCGACGGGCGACGGAAGGGGCGACGTTTAGGCGGCAGTAAATGCAACATGGAAAGGACCTAAGGCAGCACGATGCGACGGCACGACGCGACGCGCGACGCGTCGTGTGTGTACAAAAGTAGTGGCAAGAAGGCGACAGTGCGACCCGACGGCACGACGCAAAGGGGCCGTCGTGCGGTCGCGTCGTCTGGCTGCGTCGCCTGGAGGGAGGCAAGAGAGAGAGAGAAATGTTTGTCGTAAATAGTACACCATACGGTACTGCTATCTGTTCTTTTCAACTGTTGCAACTGCATTGTTTTAAATTCCTATGGGCCAAATTAAGTAAATAGAGTTTTTTTACAATCAAAAATGGCTTCATTGAATTTTAGGCTGGAATTCTTCAACTGTGCGTAAATTCCCTATACTATAGTTTGGATTTTAGTCGGGCGCATGCGCAGATCACGAAAACCCCTGTAGTTAAGTTTTGAATAGGACCTGGCGGTCTTTGTGTAGCTGTGGGCGTAATTTCTAGAGAGTGAAGATAACTTGTAGAATAAGTCCCAACTACAGTTGGGACAGTCCCAACCAACTGTAGTGCAGCAGTTGGGCTGGCCCAACTATTGTTGACCGATGTCTGTGGGAAATGTCTCAACATCATCCAAATCAATGTGTCTCACACTTGACACAAACCATCTACAATGTGGTACTTCATCTGTTCATCTAACCTATGACATGACATTTGTGAACAATATGACTTTGGCACATGCTGGGCACGTCATGCATACAGGACCTCTCTGTTGCAGTTTGGCCGGCCCAACTGTAGCGCTCCAGTTGGGACGGGCCCAACTATAGTTGGGACTGATGCTATAGTTGGGGCATAACAAAGACGGCCTAGTGTAGTACTGTACGTAGGCCTACGTGTTGGTTTCCGCAAATTGCCTCAATTTGGCCAAAATTGAGGCAAAATGGCTGACATCATGATGTATAATGTGATCATTTTGGGATTTGCGTTTATGTTTGTCTTCACAGCTTTTCAGACGACCTCTGGAATTGAGGTAGGATCAGATGATTAGTTAAGAAGGCCGTCAGGGCCGTGGGCCATGTGGACGGCGTTACATTTTTATGACGTACATCATGTACTACACACATGATGTACATGTAGGCCTATGCCTACTCTGGTAGTTGCAGAACTACATGTAGATCTAGGCCTAGTTTTACTCGGTTCCAATAAGTTATAGGCTGATATTAGCATATTATTGCGGTAACTCTATCACTGTCAGTAACTACATGTAGGCCTATCCCTGATCACAGTATTAAATACTATTACTATTAGCCCCTCTTTTACAATCTGTCGCTTATCTGTTGCCACCACAGCCCCACTTCAGCTTCTAGGCATGTCTTTAATGCCTGAAATCCAAACTGCAGGATTGTCACAAACTTTGAATCCTAATATCTTTCGAAATGAGACTGACAATTTTACTTACAGAGTTTGGCCTTTTATAATGAGCACCCTAAAGCTTTCCAAAACCGTTCATTTTCTGATGAATGACACCTTGAAACTGGGCCTGTGATATTTATATGCTGACCGTGGGCGGTGCCATTTTGAAAAATGAAAGCAGCGCTTCTTACGCTGGAAGTCAAAGCACCCGATAGGTGCCGTAGGTGCGTAATTCATGTCGTCACAGTATTGCTTAGTAATAAGTTTTGCGCGCTCTTTGCTAGTATACAGTACGCCCCAGCGCTTACGTGGAGCATGATACAGTGACATGCATTTTAATGTTATTCAAATTTAATTTCACCAGTTCCTTGTTTGTCTGTCACCTAAGGTGTAACGGGGAACCAGTTTTGTATGGTACAACCTATACCAGGGCGCCTGTCGGGTGCCTTGAAATCCAACACAAGAAGTGCTGCTTTTGTTTTTGAAAATGGCACCACCAGTAGTAGGAGAGGGACAGTTCTGGACCACACGCCCCCTTTTTACCCCATTTTTGCTCAAAACCCTTGGGTAGTACATCGACTCAAAAAATCGTGGGAATCTTTTTGGTGAGAAAAAATTGGAAAAAATATAAATTACGTGAACCCCCGGTTTTTGCCCACCAAAAACCCCTGGGTAGTACATCGACAAAAAAGGCCCGGCTGTGAGGTGCCGGGTGAATATATACATTCTGAGCCAAAACCCCCTTTCACCCACCACACTCACCGCTCGCTTTGGTAATACTCGCTTTGCTCGTTGCTTCGCTCGCTCACCTTTTGAGCCTGCTCCCTCTGGTCGCTTCGCTTCGCTCGCTGTAAACAACTCGTGACAAGCGCCGCTCGCTTCGCTTGCTTCACTGACCTTGAACTTTTGACCCCGGCTGTAAACAACTCGTGACTGGCAATCACTCACAAACAAGTCTCGACTTGCCCGACCTGAACTCGTGACTGGCACCGACCTGCACCAGCAATCACTCACAAACAAAAAGGGATTTCCCCTTGCTTTTCCAGTCTGAACTCGTGACCTCTACTTAAAGCGTAGCTCTGTTCAAAGCAAAACACGCTATATTTACAACCACCTTAAATAAATGGACTATATATAAAAAACATGTCAAGTCAAGTCGATAGAAAAAACGAGAAAAATTTCGGAAACCTATATATAAATAGAGACATGAGCAACCTTCTACACAGACCAATACTAAAATATTTTACTCGATTTAAGAAGGCGTTTTTAGAAGATTTTGTCAAGCGGTATAACATTCTG
>NW_019091401.1:1601085-1638950 GCF_001949145.1 Acanthaster planci | reverse complement strand
CCACCCATGGTCAACATGTAAATATCACAGGCTGGGTTTTCAAGGTGCTATGCATTGGAAAATGTATGGTTTTGGAAAGCTTTAGGGTGCTCATATATAAGTCCAAACTCTGAGGAATACACCAGTGTAAGTAAAATTGTCGAGTCATTCTCATTTCGGAAGATATTAGGATTCAAAGTTTGTGACAATCCTGCAGTTTGGATTTCAGGCATTTAAGACATGCCTTGAAGTAGGGCTGTGGTGGCGACAGATAAGAGACAGATTGTAAAAGAGAGCCACTATAGCCCTGCGCGGGGCTACACGTCTATTATTGCAGTGTTGGAAATTCTGAATTTTGCATTGCCAGTGAGTTCTCAATCGGCACTATTCGCCCAGGTAATCAATAATTAATGGCCTGAGGATAAATTTCATTGAAACAGAAAAAAATTCTGCATGTTTCAGTTTAATTTGAAATTTTTAATAGAAGATGTAATTTTTTCTTAAATTTTCAAGTTCTCTGTGACCGTGTCCTTCATTACCTACCAACTATCTCTTTAACTGTTATTTCTAGTACCACTCTGCCCTTGGATATCCATTGCTGGGTTCCCATACATGTATATCAATTTCGAAATGGCCAAAGGTGTCTAAAGGCACATTTTAATTGTGAAAATGCCCATTTTTTTTTATTCAAAATCAAGGGCTTCTGCGCTGAAAAACATTTTGGGTACGTAAAGTGCGCCCCCAAACCCCATTACAAAAGACTTGTATCAGTCATACTTTTACCCTTTGCGCCCGGGGCAATTAGCGCATAATGATTTGGAATTATTGTCGCAGTGTTTTGCTTTTCTAATACATTTTGAAGAATTTGCTCCTGATATGTAGAATTTGTAACAAATTTTGAATAAAATAGTTCAGGTCTAACGAGATGGTCAAAACTTTAGGAGAAATACCGGTACATGTAGAACACAGAAAGAAGACATTTTAAAAAATTGTTTCAAACATCAATAAAAGAATGAGTCCACAAAAAAAGAAAGAAATTTTCGATACTTATTCTTTTAGCAAAACACCAATTTAACTTTAAGTAATAAGATTAACGTAAAGTTGTTGCTACAGTTAAGATTGGGGTAAACAAATTGTGGTGAAAAAATGAAGTCATTCCTTGCCGGATTAATAAGTGTAAGGTGATGCAGTGCAATTTTTCCCATCTCGTTCTCTTGGCATATGGCACCTATAAGGAGAAGACTGGAAAAAATGGAGTCAATTACGGGTAAAAAGAACATTGTCACAAAATGAGGCTATTTTGTTTTCTCTGAAAAAAATCATTCTTATTTTATTTACAAAGTACCCGAAAGTCCATCGTAGAAACCATTTCTTGATACCGCGATAATAGAGACTCCACCTCTGCTTGCATACGGTGCGCACACAGATAATTTTTCTAAGCTATCGTAGAGGAAAATATATTGAATCACGAACAAAATGTATGAATCAATCAAGTAAAAGTTAAAAAACACCAAAGATAGGATAATTCAGGAAGGTGAGCAAGTAATCTTTATTTCTATTGGGAGATGTGGTAACCGCGATAATAGAGTAACCCATCCTACTACATGTATGATGTAGGCCTACAGTATCATCTGTTGAAAAGGTTCATTGAAGAAGAGCTGCCAGATTTGTTTCTGGAGACTGCTCAAGAAACAGAAGTTTGACTAATGCAGCTGTCAATTGTAATCCCGGCCCCAGGAGACCTGGGACTTTCGAAAATGTGGGGGGACGTACCAGGGGATGTCCAAAAAAGGTGCCCCGCCAGCCGGAACGATAGCAGGGACTTGCCCAGGGTTGTACAATGGCTGCCCCGCTGACCTGGCACGATAGCAGGGACTTGCCCAGGGTTGTACAATGGCTGCCCCGCTGACCTGGCACGATAGCAGGGACTGCCCAGGGTTGTACAATGGCTGCCCCGCTGACCTGGCACGATAGCAGGGACTTGGCCATGGTTGTACAATTTGTTACACCGTCTATCGGTAAAATTTTATAACCCTGAGCTTCGATATGAAATACAAAGTGTTTCCCCTACCCTGACAGATGAAAACCTGACAAAGATAACACCTTATTTTGGGATCAGTGCGTGCAATATACAGACCTTTCTTTTTTACAAACATTGCCGCCACTTTCTATGGACTACTAAATGTTTAAAACATGGTAATTTAATCTTTCAACCAAGTAGCACTGGTCACATGTCTTTTGGTGATACATTTCAAATCATTGATTATCTAGATAATCTTCAATAAACGAATGAAGTGTTGTGATAATTGATAATTGTCTCTTGGGCTGGCACTGGCCATGGCCACATGTACATAACGAGCGTTTCAATTGGTCAAGTGGTCTCCACACAGTGTGTAACAAATTTTGCTATTGGATGAATTTCCATAATTATTTCCGAGACGTCCGCAAAGAAAGAATGCAGCGATTTGGGTCGTCGACCCCCTGATTCCGGTTTTTCAGATATGCGGACGAATGTTTTGCCAAAGTTTGGTATAATTATAACAGCTGCCCCTTGCTTTGCTTTATTTCGGTGGTATTTTACCTGTACTTACAGGGACCGACTCGGCGTCATCTTAGCAATGACCCAGAAGAGTAGCGGACTTTTAGAAATTAATGAAAGTTATTAGTTATTTATTTTTGGTTGTATGGTTGTTGCTTGCCAACCCCGCATGCTGGGGCAGGGACGGTGCGGGGATTGGTCACAACGCCCGCCACGCCATGCCCAGGATTGCACAGGGGGTTACCACAATGAAGCCCGGCATGCTGGGGCCTGGGATCAACTGGGGAATATAAAAAAGGTTGCCCCGCCCTGGCCGGGCAAATTACGGGGACCTGGCCAAGACTATCACGCTGGCCTTGTTTTATCTTCCCCATTAAGTCCCCGCTAGTCCCGGGTCCCCCTGGGCCGGGATTACAATTGACATGTGCATAATATGCTGGCAACTTTAAATTGGGACATCCTATGGCTGAGACGTGATACCCACCAGATCTTATTCGAAATTAGCCATCAAATAATCATAGGACATGTAGATACCAGTTAGATCTTGACATCCAAAACTAAAAACCAAACAAGTATTAATGGAACAATCTTCATCAGACCGTCTTTGATTCACCTTCATCAGCAGTTTCTGTCATGGTCTACAAACAATATTGCACTAATCCCCAAAATCAAATTACAGTACTGCGGTGGTTCCTCCTCTGTGGACTGTGAACCCTTGACTCACCGGGGCCACTCAGCTCGGTCGCTGCACCGCTCGTGCATAATTTGGCTAGGGCCTGGATCCGTTTGGGTGAAAATACACTGACCGTTTACACCGAGAACAAGGGACGGTGAAAGGAATGGTACGCCCGGCAAAGATATTTGTGGTTCTGCCTACTTCTAGCTGGTTTAATTGCCTCCACTCACTTTCCACAATGCTTGAAGTACCCTAACAAACACTAATGCATAACATTTACCATTGGCAAAGAGGGGGC
The DNA here is from genome assembly GCF_001949145.1 of Acanthaster planci. The sequence goes on along the minus strand of NW_019091401.1, from coordinate 1,635,458 downwards.
ATGAGGATCCATCGCACCCCTTCGCCCTGCCGAGATATACTGTCACAAACTTAAATAAAGGTACAGTACTGGTCCATGTACTCAGATGAATTAGTTTGTCCCGCCAGTATCCAATCCTTATGCACAATCGAAGTTGAAGCTAATTGTTCGGTCACAGTCATCTACACATTAACTAAATCCTTGTGCAAATGTGTAGCAGTCAACCCGATTTGAACTCCTCTGTGGCTCGGCTCAGACTGACAAATTTTCCCAATTCTAACGTTATTTAATTCCCTCTCCAGCCCAGTTTTCACAGCCCTGAAAACACCATCTTAGCACAAAATGCAAAATAATGGACCACAATAACCATTTTAACCTTTCTTCCACTTACTAGTTTTTATCATTACTCCAGATATTGTCCAATTCTCCCCTCTTTTCCAATCATGGCAATCTTATTAGTTCAGTTCCTCACTTTCCCCAACATAATTTACTCAATGGAGACAAGTTGTCAAATCCCCTGACGGTTACACCAATACCCCTTTGTTCCATATCCCGGGCTGGACACACTTGATAGCCTGGTTTCCAAACTCCCAGACGTAACCCGAAACCGTATTAAATGCATCACCGGTCAACCCCACTGCCATTCCTCTGGAGTTTAAGAGGTCACCAGACGCTGAAGTTAACAACAGGATTGCTCAGGCCAGTTAAACTTTTTGAAGAATCCATGAAAAGGTCTCAGCCTTACCGTCAAGGTGAAGATCTACCAGGTAGTGGTACCATGATTCTTTGTACCAGTGAGACCTGGACTGTCTACAGCAGACATGCCATATATCTCATTCATTTCCATCTTAACCGTCTCTGCAGACTCCTCTCTGCCTGGTGGCAGGGCAAAATACCTGACACAGAAGTCCCGACATGAGTCAGCATCTCCAGCGTCTATGTTCTCATACAGAAAGCCCGAGTCAAATGGGAAGGCCATGTCATCAGAATTCCAAACTGTCGACTATGGATCGACTACGGAAACAACTGATATTTGGAAAACTGTGTCAGGTCAAGCGCTCCATCGGAAAACAGAAGGAACGATGCAAGGGCAGTCTTAAAGTGTCCCTCAAAGACCCAAACATCGACTCCCCCCCACCTTGGAGTCGCTTACTTAAGACCATCCCACATGGTGGGATCATCAGTAGAATCATTAAAGGATATGTTCAGGCAGAAAAAAAGATGTTTTGTCGAGGCTCAGAGAAAACATGCTGTGTGCAAGGCAAGAAACACCTCAACCTCATCGTCTGCTACAACATCCACTTGCATTTGTTCCATTTGTGTTGGAGTCAAGGTCATCTTTGACATCAAAGGATAGACAACAACATACACATGTACATGTGCTTTATCTCCCGAAATAAATGTCAGATTGGGTTGAAACTTTGCAAATACCACTAGCTAGAAAGGAAATGACATTTGACATGGTGTGATGATGACATCAGGTGAAAGGTCATGTGACTTCAAAGTACTGTCTCCTGAATTACATGCCTGTTTGGGTGACAACCTTGCAGGTACATGTGTAAAAGATGCAATTTGACATGATGTTATGATGATAGGTTGATTAGTAGATTTACTAAAGAATTTGAAAAAGCTTTTTGTTTTTCTCATGACTGTTGGTTGTGTTTGTACTGTTTTTCTGGTTTGGCTGGTTGACTGTTGATCTGTCTTTTTTGCTTGTTTGTTGAGCTGATGCTTTTTTGTTCTGTTGATGTTTTTTGTTTCCTTGTATGTCTCCCATGTTAGTGCAATTTGTGGGTTGCTTGGACCACAGTTTGTATAAAAATTGATTTACTGCTTGAGTTTTGCACTACGTACATGTAGGGTGTGATTGCATGCTTTTGGAGAGTTAAATGACAGTAATTAATTCCAATTTTTAACAGTCCCTCAGGGATTCATTCTAGTCTTTTAAACAATATTCTAGTCCTTTTATAAGGAAATTTCAGATTTTCTGTATCTTGTGTTTTGCTATCTCTGATTTACATGTTATTGTTTATTCTTCCTACTGAAGTGAATAAGGAATGACTAAAAAGCAGAAAAGCCTTGATTTCTGATTGATTTTCCATGCTACAGGAGACAGTGATTGAGAGTGTCCAGCAGGATTTGAACAGCACCCGATCTGAATTTGAAGGGAGTGGTTACTACAGTTTAGCCATCATTTATGGGGTGTTTGCCTTCTCCAACTGGTTGGCGCCCTCTGTTGTCAGTTTAATAGGTCCTCGTGCAACCATGTTCATCAGTGCAGTCATCTATACTGCATTTATTGCAATCTTCCTCAGCCTGAAAGTATGGAGCCTGTACATGATGTCTGTGTTTCTTGGTGTAGCTGCAGCATGTAAGCTTGACATTTGTTTTATTTCTCACCACTCACACTTTGCTCTTTCTTTGCCATACTTCATATGCAATCAGGTGACATCCAGTGAGCTCATTACCAGTCTACCAGTACATGTAACCCAGTAAGCCTTTTGTGAATGCAATTTGAGTAAAATCAGGTTCACTGTGTTCTTTAAATTCTCATGAACATAACAATTTCAATTTTCCATACTAAAGATATGGTTGCCATACCTCGTGAATTGGGGCAAGCTTTTTCTTTAGTTACATAAGAGATGTGTTGCACCAATACACTGTTTTCCCTGGATAAGAAGGGCACAAAGGAACCAGTCCATTTCAGAGATGGTGGTTGCTATTCAAAGTTTGCCCCCGATCACAAGGTTCATGTATAGCAACTGTGCCTTTAGTCAGAGGAATTCAAATCGTTATGTTATGTGCAATCAGATGACACAGCATTCCAGATTTTATTCAAATTTAACTTGCAAAAAGCTGATGGGATGGGCATTTGGAATAATTAGTTACTGACACATCTAGCAATGTTTCACTGAACATTCCTGATAGCCCCTTTTAATGATGGAAAGTATTGTGTTTTGTATTGAGTTACTGGATGTAGTCAGGCTTTTTATGGAGCAACTGTCACAGGGCAGTAGCTGTGTATATTCAGTGGTTATGCAAATGACCAGCAGCTGATTTCACGAAACTTGGCTTAACTTGGCTTAGCCTTGTGCCACCAACATAAGCTGTAGCTGAGCAATGTACATGTAGTTACGATTTCACAAAATGTTGTACAGCTGTGCCATGTTTTTATAATTTCTTGGACAAGGACAAAAACTGCTTTTACAACGGTTGTTCCTTTCCAATATAACAAGAGTCATCAAACGGCCATTGAATCACCTCTGCCTGCCATTTTGAACAAGTTTTCATCTTCATCAGAATTGGACAGAAAATCTTGCAGTTTTCTCACAGCTAAACAAGTTTTTCATTACCTTCCACAACAAAATTATATGTTTCTTGCATAAGCCTTTTTATTAAAGTTCACCAGTGATGAGGCTGAACTGAACACAGTAAGTTACCGGTAGTCAAATTGTTAATTTTTATCTCGTTTGGTGCAACTTTTGCAGGTGTAAGTTACACCATAATTTGTTGCATGAGTTACGAACTTTAACAGTGTGTTAAGTTTCATGAAATCAGTCTTAATTTGTTGCACAACTTACACAACAAAATGTGGCATAACTGAAGTCACATCCTTGTGAAAAGTTTTGTGAAATCAGTCGCAGTTATAACATTATCGTGGTAAATGTGGTTTGCACACTGTCACACAGACAATCACAGCCTCTCAACTGTTGATATAGAATGAGGTTTGAAATAATCATTCAGTTGAGTTCACAGTTGCCTTGAGTGGGAATTGCACAGGTCTGTGATTTTTTGCAACTTGATGCTTTACCTATTGAACTCTCCTTATCTCTGACATGTGTTTACAATCTAACAGTGTGTCCAATATCTTAGAGCAAGGGACACTTTTGAGAAAATGTTAACTCAAACTTTTGCCGGGGGTCATGACCAAAGCCACACTTGTTAGTTGTACATGTATATTGACAGTGTCATACCTGAATACTGTAATTGAAAAATGGCTGTTTGGTATAACTCAGGTTAAAGAGTTTCATTACATGTACAAATCCCGCACTAAACTGAAGAGAAACTGAGACTGCTTGATTTGTTTTGAAGTTTTAAAACTTGTCTGTAGTCACTGACCAAAAAGTCAGTCCACTGCGCTAATCATTCCCAAATAGTCGCAACATTTGCAAATTTTCTTATATGCCTTATGCCATTTGCTGAAACTTGATCAACTGCAGTGCGCTCTCTAGAGCTACCATTTGTCCTTCTTTTTCTTAGTGCCATTTTTGGCATCTTTGAATTTCTGGAGTTTTACCATTTTACTGTATCTTCTGTGGTAACCCGATCAACTGTAATTTTTTATGAATGAAGATATTTTCATTCCACTGTGTTGTCCTTTCCCTAATCATGTGTCATTCCTTGATTTAGATGATTTTTGTGCCAAATTGTGATGCACTTCTTTATCGTCCATATGCCCTCATAACGTGGCGACCCATTTTGTATATGTGCATCTCTTTTTTTGTTTTTGTGTTTATGTGCATAACTCCAGGTTGTCCTACATTAATTCTACAAGAAATTCCTTCTACAAAGTACCTTTGTAGGATTAACCAGGCAACTCTAATTTACATGTACTGTATATTAGCTCAGAAATACGACAGTTGCAGTCAGGCAAAACCATTCAACCCAATCGACTGTTGAGTTCCCACCTTTTGGCTGGTGTGCTAATGTTAATTTCTGTCACCCGGTCATTTGGGGTTTTGCCTCTGAGCAACACGCAAGGCTGCCTATAATATGCTGCCCCAGGCTGGAGGGAGTGGAGGTGCGGCGAGAAAGGGAAGGAAGCTTACCGAGACTCAGTCTCCTGCTAGTGTCTTTGTGGAGAACGGAGCCTCTGTGCAGGCTGGAGAAATCTGAGGCCTGGCAGCAGGCAAGAGAGGGAAGCAAGCCTATTGAGACGATCCACTCCACCACCAGTAATGGTTCAAGGCCTGTGGGGAGGTGAGCCTACATATCCTCCACTAAACACCAACCAGCTGCTACACGCCTGAGCCCACCAGCACCTCAGGTCTCTTCAACATGGGCACCCCTGGATGAACCAGACAATGGTGTTTCCTGGGCCGACTCCTCATCACTCTCTGGGGCTATCTTGGTGAATATACCATCAGAATAAGGATCCACAGCCACGTCTCCACGGCAGCCTGCTGAGAGGTCCCACTACACCACTGATAATGGCCCCCTGAGGCCCGCAGGGAGGCAAGCCAGCATCTTACCTGCTTAGCTAAGTGGCCACTACATGCCAAAGCCCACTGGCATCCAAGACCTCTTCAGCGTGGGCATCCAGGTGTGAACCAGACAATAGTGCTTCCCGGGCCGGCTCCCCTTGGTGCTGCCTGATGAATGTGCCATCAGAATACAGATCCAATGCCACGTCTCCATTGTAGCCTACTGAGACGACCCACACTGCCACCTGTAGGTTCACCAAGACCTGCAAGCCCATTGTTTGCAGGTCTTGGCTTGTGTTGGTTTTGCAGATTTTTTTGGTTCAATACTCTTGGTGGAATTATTTACGAAATGCGATTCATGTGTGACTTGGTGAAGTCTAGTACAGGCAACCAAGAAGTATACGAACTGGTGTTGCACCATCTGAAATACTGTGGTATGCACAATGGGTATGTTGGGGTACCGGTAACTGTAGTGAAGGTAATGGCAGCATGGCGTATATTGTGTATTCCCACTATATACGGGATGTGTGCTTATGGTCCAGAACATCAGTGTGAAACAAACCAGCAACACATGCCATGTGTTGTGCACATATTATTGCAGCAAAACATGGATGCCATTTTGAGTTGTGTACGAACATGTGGTGGATTCCATGTGGCTTTCTACAGAAATATCGGTTGATTTTTGGGATGTGTAACAGGATATATGTGACTCTTGATAATTTGGCATAATGGTATATCAAATACCGGTACATACATGTATAATTGACCAAGATGGGGACTTACACGTATCTTTTGATGAAGGCACTAAAAATTCCCAGAAGTTTTCATGGTTGGATATGGAGGTGGATTGTGAACATGGTGGAGTGACGAAAGTGGAAAGGGACGATGATATATTACAAAGATTCCCTCATAAAAATTAATAAGCTTAGACACTGGTGATGCTTGTAGTGTGATAAGTTATTGAAGTATGTTGGAAGCCTAAAGGACATAGTATGTTGTAAGTGTTCATAAACAATTGGTAAAAATTCGAATTTCTTTTTAAAAACATGGAGCAAATGCAAAACTGCTGCAAACTGCTTGCTGACATGACTACAGTGACCTACATACATGTGAAATACAAGTCACAAAATAAAGAAGGCCTGACGTTTTGATCTAGCAGAATCTTAAAGGCAAAAAACATGGAACTCCTTACTTGTGCCTGATGTACATGTACATTGTACATACATGTATATTCAATACATGCATTAAGTGAGATGCATAAAAATGTACATGTATACACGTATAATATTCATACCGGTACATGCATGTGTTAATGCAGCAATACATATATGTCATTTACCATGTTTACGTGCGTAAATGTTTACGTGTACATGTATTTGTACATACAGATATACATGTACATGTGCAATAATACCAATCAAAGTTCATGTATTTTTCATTGTGGTCCGGTCTCACCCCTGATTTCAGGCATAGTCCTATGAATACACAATGCGCCATTGGAATGCCGATCCGCCGCAGCATCGCTCCAGTCTGCATCCCCAGCCAACCGAACCCACTGCCGTGCTTTCGGTCCTCCGACTTTTCCTTGAATTCACTACCACTGCAGCTCACCAGGCACAGCCTCCTTCCAAATATGAACTGCAGCTTGATCATTCTTCTGACACTTCCAACTTTGTGAATTCTTCCATGGATTTTCCTGTGCATAAGAAATGCAAAGGTTCCACGTCTGCTTTTGCTGGATCCACTAGTGAGAAGCTACTTTTTTTCATACATCCCAACGCCTCTTCTTCAGGTATTATTTTGATTTCCAGTCCCACTCTGGGACTCTCTCTTTGCTGGTCAGCCGCCTTGATCCGAATCTTACACTCCTGCTATAGCTCTGGATCCTGACTCTCTACCTGCTGATCCACATCTGCCATCCATGACCTTCTCCGTCCAATGCGGACATGCATTGTTTGTCAGGGTTGGCTCAGATAATCCAGCGGACAATTAACCCACATTCTAACTGGCATGTGATTCCACCCAAAATATGCATCAAAACCTTGTCTGGATTCATGATGTGTCTTCCAGGGACCAAGAAATAGACTCCATTATCTGCCTTACACCTATTGGGGTTAATTTGTGTCTGCTCCAAAAAGACATATAATTCAGGTCCAGATCTGAGAGATCTGTATCTGACACCAGCCAAAGATGACACAGTCTCACCCTTGTTCCAAACATCATACGAGCAGATTAGAAGCCTCAGCACTAGTTGTTTCTAGAGCTACGATCGCCCATGCATGGAAACATTCAAAGTCCTTTCCACTGCAAAACGAAACGATGGTGCCTATGCCCAGCTAAAGCTAGGGCCTTTTTCAATTCAGCCTACTTCAATTCCCCGGAACAACTTCAACAATTTCCTTTCCATTCCTGGTCTACCAACAGCTGCTAAAGACAAAACTGCTTCTGACTCAGTTAAGTTTTCAGGCAAGACCCCCTTTTTTGACAGTGACAAATCCAACCTCTAGCTTGCTTACCATAACCAAGTTGGATAGAGTCTCCCGTCACGGTCTCCAGTGTACTGCCTTTTTCTCACTTTTATTGGAGTACCTTTCCTATGCTTGTGAAAAAAATTCTGTCTCTCCAGACCTCACTGCAGTTGCTCTTCAGGCTCTGGATGAGAACATCGACACTGTTTTCGTGCACATCTCACAGTTTTCCCGCCTTGCTACATCTTCCCGCAGAGCTAATGCTCTTGAGGCAATGAACATCCGATATGAGGGCATGAAAGCTAAATTCAAAGCCTCCCCTCATACGGAAAAGACTTATTTGCAGGTCAAATTTTAGAGACTATTGAATAGGAGGCCAAGGGCATCGAAACAAGTCAAAGGCTCGGCTTCAGTGAAACTCCTCCACCGCTTCCTCACCAGCAGCCTGCTCCCAGTCACTGAGCTCCCCAATCCAGACCTCTCCCTTCTCAGTGCGACTCCTCTTGTTCTTTTTGCCCCCCCACCCCGCACCAGTCAAGTTTTGCACTGCCTCCCTCCCTTCTCAGCCCATCAAAACAATGCAGAAAGGATTGTGTTGGGGGTCGCCTACAGTTCTGTGGAAGGTTCTGAAAAAACATCACATCGGACAGATGGGTTCTCGCAACTTTTTCTCTCAGCAATATTTCGGATTTAGATGTACAAGTACCCTTCCGTTTGACTCACATCTTCATCTAACTCCAATCCCCTCCAATAAGATCAAACAGCAAGCATTAGAGATAGAAATAACATTTAAAAAAAGAAAAGAAAAAAGAGGTTCATCTGTCCCAGAATGTTCTGCATGGGGACGTCCTGAAAATGGCTTATTTTGACTGCAAGTTCCTGTGATGTGTATACAACAGAAGAACCTTTGAGTTTTGGCCTGTTATTTGGTCTCTCGACAGCCCAACGGGTTTTCACCCAAATGTCGAAAATTGTTGCCGCTTACCTATGCCTCTCAGTCGTTCTGACATCAAAGATCTGAACAGCTAACTCATTGTAGATGAGGCTGCAGCCTACACTAGCCTTATGTACAAGCTTACCAGCCGTCCGGGGTTCTTCCTCGATCATGAAAAATTGCTAGGCTGAATACAGAGGTGTGCGTTATTGACCTAAAATGACCTACATGTACTCTACAGGTTACGACAGGTGGTAAAAGAACCCATGTAACAAGGACACCGTCACAAATTGTGCCCCAGCCTCATGGAATGACCCATCTCGGGACTACAGTTAGCAATCATATGCAACTACCATTTTGCCGCTCTATCACCCTATCACAGCTCATGACATTAGGGCAGTATCAATCAAATATTCTTCGGTGGCATCCGTTCAGAGGATATCTGGAAGGCAGCATGAGGGAAAACACTCTTGACATTCACCCCATGTTACCAGTTACCTTAATTGCAGCATCTTGCTAAGAGACTTCTCCTGTAGTGAGACTATCCTATTCTCTGCACCAAGACTCTGAGGAGTCAGTGGGTCACCTCCAGATCTATCTGATGGCTTCCTCCTCTTTTCTGTGGGTCCTCGACATTTCCCCCTTTGCCTTTTAGACATTCTAGACATGTTTCCTCACATTCAATGTGTCTTCACCAACCCTCCGCCAGGGTATGGTGCTACTAAATGTAGCCACTGTTTGGGTAGGATGAGCACAGTGGATTCCTCCCCCAGTAGTGTGCTATAGTCTAATAGGGAATACCCACCCCAACAGTCTGTGCCCACCCATCCTTCCCACTCTGGCTCAGACCTTGTGCTCCAAAAAAAGGACAAACATGGTGGCAGTGCTGCCCACATGTTAGCACTAGAGGGCGTACTACAGTTGAACAATTAAGTTTTAGTGAATGGCATAAGGTGTAAAATTAAGGTTACAAATGTTGTGACAGATTAGGTAGGTGTTCCCTAGCAAACTCCCTGACACTACTGTGGGGAGGGAATATCAGTTGTTATCCCTTCTCTACATTAGAACTGTAATCTAGTTCTTTCAAAAAGTCATCACAAGTTGCAGAATGAACAGTGACAATGCTTTTGTCATAGTTCATTTGGATAACTAGTGATGTGGTTCAGTTTGGATGTTTCATTAAGGACTCAACCAGAGTCCTTCCCCACACCCTTTCCCTTTTTGGTCAAAGAATAAGAGATTTTATGTTGGATTATTGGGAATCCTGCAGGTATATGGACAGCTCAAGGAAACTTTCTTACCATTAACTCTACCAGCGAGACGGTGGGGCGCAACAGTGGCATATTCTGGGCCATGCTGCAGTGCAGTCTTCTCTTTGGCAACATCTTCATCTTCTTTGAAATTGGCAAAACCAATGCCATGTACATAATAGGTAAAGTGTTTTCAGCACTGTCTTTAACATTCGAAATGTTGCTTTCTACTGTTCAAAGCAATGTAACTAATCTGAGGTTGGAAGGAAAATAGTCTGTTTCCATATATCAATATGTGAAGTTGTATTGCTATTGCCAGTGGGGTCTACTTGGAACAGGACAAACATGGCAGCATCATTATAAAGGTCTGTTGCCTTTAAGGCTGACGTTGACTATGGTTGTATCAGAAGATGCAGTTGTTTTGTCCGACTCGTGATTTGACTCATGACAAGAACAACAATGTTATTATTATTACTATTATTATTTATTCATGCTAATAATAACATTACAAACAAGATGGGCATAAGAGAGACAAAAACAATTAAAAATTACTGTGGTCACAGGCCTGTTTCCCACATCAAGTCAAAATAAGTAAATACATATATAAAAACACTGAACATGTGAACATATAAATATGAAAAGTACACATACATGTATTAAATACACTTTGACACTTTGTAAAAATTAAACAACGATAAATACATCCAAGAATAAAATTATAATACTCCATTAATTACATATTAAAATAGAATTAAAGGTCCATCCAGGACATAAAAAACAATAAATAAATACATGAGATGGCGTATTTGTACAATTAAAAATAAAGAATGAATGATTGCACTGACATAACCAGAGTTACCAAACATAAGGCGGAAACAACAAAGGGTGAATCACTATGGCAAGGACATGCATGGAAGAGCGATGAATGCAATAAAGCCTAAGAATCAGGTTGAAGGACAGTGTTTTTCCATAATGCCAGGAACCGTGAAAAGGGTTGCAAAATTAGAGTGTTACAAACATGTTCAGGGACATGAGACCACAACCGGGGAAACTGATGAAAACAGGATGAATGAACAGATTGTGTTCTAGCCTGGAGATGATTAAAACTAACAATATTGGTATGTTTGGAATTCACATTAACCTTACTAAGACACATTTCACATTTAACAAGACTAAGAAAATGTTTTCAGACAAGGTACAACACTGCAAAGTTGCAGCGATTTGATAGGGTCAACCAGTTAAGAATCTGCAGTCTATCCGTGTAAGGCATTACTCCGCGTTTCTGACCTAAAATGAATCAAGTAGCATGTTGCTGAATGTTTTCTAGAATATCATGCTTCTTTGAGGCAGCCAAAGCAGGAAGTCCATACTCTAAGATGGGAAGAACAAGGGCCTTATAGAGGGATATTTTAGCACATGCAGAGGCATTAAAAGCCACAGTTTTGATGAAACCCGGCATGCAATTGGCTGATGAACTAACAGCTCTCCATGAGAGCTGAGCGCTTAGAGTGACGCCAAGATGTTTGACCTTGTTTGATGCTGTGAGAGAAGTGCCTTAAAGAATGTAAGCTGTAAGAAATGAGTCTGTTTGCGGGAAATGTGTATAATTTTAGTTTTAGATGTGTTAAAGGTCATACAATTAGAGGCACTCCAAGCACTCAGTTCAGAGACATCCAAATTTGTAGTAATGGAATGGTTGTCATCTGCAAAAAAATACACAAGGGGAACTAATGTTGTCGGAAATGTCATTAACAAGAAGGTTAAAAAGTAGGGGCCCCAATACACTTCTCTGTGGAACACCAGACTTCACCAAAGACCACTCCAAGGTTCGTCCTACAAAAGTCACTCTCTGTAGTCTGGAGAAGTGTGTCATGGGGCATGTGGTCAAAGTCTTTGGTCGTGTCTTGAAAAACTGCATCAATTCTAGGTGGGTTATGCTGATCAAGCTGTGTAGCCCATGTATGGTAGACATTTAGTTCTTGAGTAACACAAGATCTAAGAAGTAAGAAACCATGTTGATTACCAGAAATCAAACAGCATCCAAATGCCTTAGAATAACATCCAAAATGATCTTTTCCATTACTTTACATAAAGTGGAAGTTAGAGCAACATGCTGGTAATTATTCAAACAACTGTGATCACCTGATTTAAAGACAGGAGTAATATTTACAGTTTTCCAGCCAAGGGAAAGCAGCCACACCTGCTGAAGATCCTGCATAAAAGTGGTGATATTGAGTCATGGCATTACACAAGAATCTTGCACGTAGTGTAAAGTATATACTTTATCATTATCATTGTAAACGATCTCAGAACCTTGGAGAGTATACATTTTGATGCTGCCATGGAGCACATGGCTAATGAACACAGTCACTACCTCTGTCCCCACATGTACCCATTCATACTCTTGGGTGGAAAGAGGAAAGAAGGGGTAAAGTGACTTTCCCAAGGTCACAACATGTAACCAGCTGGTGGATTTTAACCCCAGACCCAGGAGTTATGAACTCTGACCACAAAGCTTCAAACAACAACAACAGCTGCAGCAACAACTTATTAATTTATGTAAATTCTAAAAAGAAATATTCAAATTATGCACTTTTCTTTGAGAACACTAAAAATAATAAATAAAACAATCCAAACTTATATGAAAATGCACAAACCCAATTATTTATGTAACATGTAAAGAAAACCATCAAAAGCAAAGAAAATTGCCACAATCACTAATTGTAGAATCAATAGTTGTGATTTTTAAATGGAGACATTATAAAAAAAACAAATCAAAAAGAAATACCAGAACACCAACTTCAATTTTAGGAAAAACATCATGGAAATAATGACACCTAAAACCCATCCCCACCCACTGTTACATTGAAGGATTAGGAGAAGTTGAATTGAAACAGTTGTATTTTCAACAATGCCTCAAAAGTGGCCTTTGGAAGGGCATTCTAGAGTTCAGGAAGATCAGTAACAAAAGACTGATCCACTGAAGTAACCTTGGTATGATAAGGGTAGTCCAAAAGGGTGTCATCATGAGAACTGTGAAGAGTATAATGAGGAAAATGCAACACATCCTTAACCCTAACCCTCCTGAATCCTTCACCTGTTGGAGGATTGAGGAGGGTGAGGGTTAATGGACTTGCCATGCTTTGCTAGGGACATACTCATCCGTCAAATTGTAAGAAGCTTCAATCCCTATGTAAACAAAAAAGACTATTAATCCTTTTCACCCTTCAACCAGTGAAAGTATTACTGTTTCAAAGAGACAGTGGATTAATTTGTATACAAACTGTACTCTACGTATCAGTAGGTATGTGCTTTCAGTGAACCGTGCAAAAGAATTCCTTACTCTTATATTCCCCAGAATCAACTAGGACAACTATCTTTATTGTGTTGACTACTGTGTCGGGTATCGGAGTACTGATGTTTTTGCTGCTCCGTCAGCCACCTCCACGGGATGAAACATCCATCCAGTCTACAGAGCTGAGGTTTGTGTATCAACATTAGCATGTATACATGTATTGTTTGCCATAGACCCTCGAGCAAGATTTAATCATTAAGGTGTGGTAACTCCTTAACTACGTCCAGCCATCTAGGATGCAGATGCCTTTACTGTTGTTGCAAGACACAGGTTATGTCAATTCTTACAATATGTAACCAAGTGATAAAAATGCATATCGTCCTCACGGTTTTAGTAATATCACATCATAGACTATTCCCTGCTCTATTGTCAAACTCTGTGTGTATTCTGGACAGCTAGTGTAAACGTGAGTGGATTGGAGTCTGATCCAGATCTGATCGCCTCTCTCGAGCCCCCCTGTTGGTGGGAATGTAAAGACAATTGCTGGATCAGACTTAGCGAATTGACATAACCATATCCGGTTTGCTTGATCCAGTGGCCTGGCAAAGTCTGAAGTCTGTTCATTGAAGTATGCATAAACTGTGCTGGTCCCATCAGCTCACTAAATAATATAAATCTGTGATTGGTACATGTATTTAGTTTGCAACATCAATCTGTGTCAATAGTTCTTCCTCCGTGTCATAGCCACTCCATCTCAACAATTTTGAAACCCAAAATAATACAAACTATTATACATGAACATGTATCTCCAACATTTTGGTTGTTTAAATTTGTTAATTTTTGGTCAGTTAGTTGGGTCTGTGTTTCTTTTGACTCAATTTGTAGTTTTGTTCTGAGTTTGTGCATGTCTCAATAGTGCAAACTATACTCCAAAAACTTTGTCCCAGTTAGTGTTCGACAATAGTGGTGAGAGCAAATTCTGCAGTTGAGTGTGGAACAACACTATATACACATGAAGACGAAATACTTGTAAATAAGCAGATGACAGTCATCTATTTTTATTGTCCATTATGAAGGTGCAGTGTACATGTAGCCCAGGTGGACTCCCTGACTGTACTACATTACGGAGGGAGTCCAGGATACAAGGGTGCAAAATCGGGCGAAAAATTTTAGAGTAAAATTAGTAACACTTCTACCTTTTCCAAGGAGCCAATTTCTCATCTGTATCTCCTATGCGTCCTTATCTCCACGTCTGGTGGGTTAAGAAATTTGACACATCACTATCAAAGACAAAAACGGGAAAAATAAAATCGGATGTAACTTTAATTCTTGCAATTGCCGTGGACTGTTTTCAGCCGTTCTCCAGTGCAGTTTGTACAGTGTGCATGCACAACTATTCGGCGTATGAAATTCCAAGCTGCATACACACACATCGAAACTACATGTTCTGACTGGAACCAGTGAAACTGAAGTCTAACCAAATCCACTGGTTTCCAGGCTTACATAAAGCACATAACACACAACAGGGTTCTCAACCACAATTACCATTGCAACACGCAACATTGGGCCAGGGGAGAGGCAGTGGCGTGTGTTGATGATAGTTGGCCTAGTTACCTGCACGCAAGCTGAGTCTCCTAAGTCTATGGCCAGTACAGGAAAGTTAAAATTCATGATTTGTACAAATCCTGGCCATTTTTGAGCATGTATTTTGTGTTAACAGGTGGACTTAAAATACAGACAAAAGGTGTTCACAAAATTCGATTAATTAAGGGACTCCCAGCAGTTCCGTACGGTCGAGGGGAGAGGGTATTATCCAGCAAGGCTTTGGCACATTTCTGTTGCTAGCAAATTACTCATATCTGTTGATTTGTCCCATTTTAAAAGTTATACTGAATACTGATGGAGATTGATTTTTAAAACCTTCCACACAGTCTAGCTATCTGTCTGTTGCTCTAAATTCCAACTTGTCACTTCCAATTACCAATTCAGTCTGCTTATTGTATGTTTAGTTTACGAATAAGAAAAAGGAAAGGCCGATCAACTTACCGCACATGCGCACGCTAGTGTACTACTTCTGCATAATGTGTTCTTGATCAGACTAGCATTGCTATCACTTGTTCATCACAATCATCATGCCTGCAATGTAATCCTCTTTTTTTATTCCTCAATTTTCAAGATAAGTTACTGTTTCTTTTTAATAAAAATCAGATCTCTACGATGTTGTGTATATATACATCTTTAACCAATAAAACTCTATGAACAAATTAAACATGTTAAGCACTTCAAAGAGAGATCGTTGATGAACTCATTCCCACACAAGAACCCTGCATATACAAAGCCTTCTACGTTAATCAAGGTTATTCTTATAAAATAGCAGGTTGTGTCGCAAATTTATGTTTATAACCGAAATATACAGCAGAACAAAATATGAACATTTTAGGGGTAACCAGTAGGGGGTTAATGGGTCAATTTGAAGCCTCTGATCTGACATAAATGGAACTGCAGTTTTTGTATATATATTTTGTATGCTTGACAGCATGCGGGTGAAAGCTGGGTACCAGTCACAGCCTCTGTGTAGCAGACGTGCAAGAGATCATTAATGGAAATGCGCACGTGTAGTGCATGCACGGGCTCGGATTCCACGTGTGGGCATTTTACAACTCGAGAACAGATGAATTACATCTACAAAAGTAATGTTGTCTGTCACTTATTTTCCTCGCTTTTGCAGTCCATGGTTCGTTCTGAAATTCCAAAACCTCCCAGACGGATAGATAAGGCCACAAAGAATTTGTAAATGTGAAAAATTAGTTTCTGCAACAAGGTAAACCAAAACCAAATTCGAACCAAATTTGCGGTTGTTTTGTACACAACTTTTGTACATGTACCCTGGATGTCAGTCGTAATGAAATGAAGACAACGTCCAACCTAGGCTAAGTGTACATGTATCAGAATGAATTGTAAACGGTTGTGTAGCATGTGAAATATGCAAGTATGGTGATAGTGTACCTTCTTTCATTGTAAAAAGTGGATTGAAGCAAAGTAGAATTGAAATACATTGTAAATGCCTGATTGCTGATGAAAAATGTGATCCCCCATTTCAGGATTCAGTGTAAATGTGGTACAAATTGTAATACAGTGACTGCTAACCAGGCTATATCATTGATACATGTACATGTACTTCTGCTACCTTCACCTACAGTATACAGTCGATAACAGTGAACTCAATGGGAAAAGCAACCTGGTATCCAATATGATCAGTTGTGTGACCGCTGCAGTTGTTTGTTAAGGGTTGAAGTTTGTTTCTTTGGATAAATTCCTTAATATTCTATCTGCTGAGCTTGAAGATGCATGCAGATTCTCCTCCATAAACAGTTTTTAAAATGGTAGATATTACTGTCTAAGAAGACGTGTGACATGCACAATTAAACGGATGTAGCAATGCACTAAGTCTGCACATGTACGACTTTCTGTGTAGTAATGGACTGTGGTACTTGTCATTCAAGCAAATTTGAGACCTTCAATATGTTGCAAAGAAATCAAGATGATGTATTACAATAGTATTACTAACTTCTGTTATATGGGATATGAGACCTTGGGGATACATTGCATGTTCAGTTCGGTTTTCAGGGGTGTGATGTATCCAATTTGTCTGGATTTCCAGATGTTTGGACAAATGTATTCAGGACTTAGGGATTTATCTATTTGGTTTGGCTTTGCCAAAACTAGAAGTAGTATTTTCCAAATTTTGCACAAAAGTAAATGCAAGGCATGTGCAAGTTGCTTTTTTTAACAGTGCATGCCCTGTTATTGTTACTTGCTCTGGAATGCCATAGTATACCGCTGAACAGTGGAGGTACATACATGTACATGTACAGTATATGGCATTGAACCGGAAGGACTTGGTATGGCTTCTAACTGTACATGTGCCATGCACTGCAGTCTGCATGTACAGAAAACCATCATTGTGCAGATCTTTCACTTGACAAAGGCATCAGAAATCCATGGAAATTTTCTTGGCTTGAAAGTCAGGTGGAAAATGAGGCTGCGAAGGGGAAGACAAATATTATTATTTAAAAAAAATCAACAAGCAAGGATACTGTAGGTACGCGTGGTGCACAGATAAACTGTTGAAATGGAAGATTGAGTGACATACTGAAAGAGGCTTTTTCCTGATTTTTCAGTTTCCTCAAATCTCACCCCTGGGTTTTGGGTGCGATGAGTGCCATGGTTGTTAAAACTCACATTACACAAGTAAATAATTAATTGTTCATGTTCTTGAAGCACCAGTATGTACAGCACAAGCAAAAACCATCTACAGGATACACTTGTACTTACACAGTCAAATAAAATGTTCTGGTTTGATGTTGCATTTCTCATTTTGCACTCCACTTTATAAGGTGTATTATCTTTGATGACACATCAAAATGTAGTGCAAAAACAGAGATTCAAATTCAGATGTACATTTACATGTGCTTAAATGTACTAAAAAAATCTGAGCTTTTTTCCAATGATCAGAGATGGGCAACAACATAACGCATGTCAGCACTCGATGCAAGGAACTCAACATTTTGGACATTTTATGGAATATTTTTAAGTAAATTCAACTGGCAGTCAAATTTACTTGGAACATGTTGCCAACAAACTGTCAAATGAGGGCACTCTGACACTACCCTGAACAGAGCTATTCATAGGGAGAGCTGCGACATGAGAGCTTCAATTGCTGGAAACAATGGTGGATTGTGTGTCAGTGCACATGGGCAAGCTTCATGCTTACGACACATACATGTATAATAAACAGTCGTTTTGGTTCCAAAGTCTGAAGTTGGCACTACTCATTCTATATACAACTCTGATCGTGTACAGTGTCCTCCCTCAGCCATCCTGTTTGGTGACACTCACTAACTTTCAGTAGCTTTATTCCTTTTCCAGCCCTGATGCTGAGGCCAAACTGGGTCCAGTCCAGTCATTAGGTGAGACAATGTTATGCTTTTCCCATGTTTAGTGGAATATGGACAGATTTATGGAATGGGATACGTTTGTTACTATAGTATGCAGACTTAAGCTGTCACAAATTTTAACAAGAGGTTCTTTGAAACTGTTGGGTGGACTGTAAAGAATTGGGGATGAGTTTGGATTGATCAGGCATGTCAGGTGTTTTAAACAGTGGAAGGTGTTCCATTATGAAAATGTTGGTGTGCACTTACTATCTTCACAAGAAAGTAGTAAGTTTCAATTAAGAACACACTAAGAGGTTATCTGAACCACAGCATCACTTGCAGGCATCGGGATTTAGTTTTGTGCATCTTATAATAAATACAAATTCATTTTCTGTCACAAAACCATCAAGTCTATGGTGCTCTACCTACCCAAACAGTCACTACATGAGCAAATTTCCTGTGCACCAATTATTATTAGCTGGAAAGACTTTATCAGGTGCACCCTGACCTCCCACAATGCAACAGTGCCCCACTGCCATGTTCGTCCTTTTCATAACGGACGTGTCTTTCGAAGCATCTTTGATTTATTGGGTTTCTATTTTTGGTACACGGTGTCAATTGGATCATCCATCCTTCCTTTCCAAATAAAGGATTACCTTTATTTTCTTCTATTTGTTGGTAAGAGTGTTATTCTCATGTATATTTTGTGTTCTTTTCTTCACTTTTTCTTGTGTGTGCACCTTGAGGTATTTACTATCGGCACTATGTGGTTCACCCTGACTACACCCGTGACTATCTTACTGATAAATATCAGGCCTCAGCTGGTTGAATTCAGGGGATTGCTGTTGGTACCCATCATACTCCCCTGTTTTTCCAGGTACCACCGGATGAGGAAAAAGGCCTCACCATCAGCCAGGGGATCCCGGCAGGATCTGGCAAAGTCCCCTGGTTTGTTTGGCCCCACGGAGCTGAAGGGGAAGCTCCATGGTTAACTGAGGAAGACCGCTTGAGCAGGGGCACCTCCAGGATCTGGTACAGCCCCCTGTTTCCTGGGTCTAGTGCTGGCCTGCTGTGCCAGCCGGGACTCCTGAGTGAGTGCCCCATTGGATGTTTCCCGGGCCAGTCCAGCCGTCAAGTTCACCATGCCTTCTGACTGCCATGGCCCAAAGGAATCTACATGTACGTGGCATTTCAGCCAGTGTTCCCCCCCGCGCGACTCCGAAGAGCTCTACCTGACACCAACCAAAAAGAGAGAGATGTTCTAGTCTCCAGCCAGAACTTGGCATGTGTCGGAGTCCGCTCTGGCCTGATGGTCCTCCGCTTGACCATCCATCAATCTACAGGGCACACTCGGCTCTGGCTATTGCATGGCCTTGCTTCAGTCCAAGCAGCTGACTGTGTCTTTGGCAGAAGATGATACTGATTCCACTGGCATCCTCACCTCCTATGACATGTTCCAGGTTCTCAGTCCTCCATCAGCCTCCTTTCAGCAGCAAGACACTGATCACACCTGTGCCAGTCAACCAACCGCCCCATGTCTTGAGCCTCCGCCTTCAGATATTCTTGCTATGGGGCTCCCAGGTGTGAAATAGGCTCTTTGCCTAACTGGACTGCTCCCCCTTTTGTTATCCAGAGTGACCCTAGTGTATACAATGCTGTATGCTATGCATCTCCTTGTCACCTTCCCTTCATCTAGGGCCTTCCGGAAGAACGTCTCCAAGACAACAACAGTATGGCCGCCAGAACCGGGGGGGGGGGCATGAAAGAAATAAAAGCATGATATTTACACTACATCTTTTCTAAGTTTGTTCGGAAAAATCTAGTTTTCAAACCGTGTGGAAAGGCACACTTCATGCTGACTTTACCTGTTTTGTCTTGATCATCCACCATCTTTTCTTGTCTTGAACATCACGTCAAATTACGTCATGTTCTTGTAAATGTTGTAAACCCATCGTGCCTTTGAGCGGTTACTCCTGGAAGCTTGATAGGATGTGTGCACATTATCTGGAGTCAGTATACTTGTCCTACCCACTTTTGCCCAGGGATAACACGAGTAGCTCACTCGAATGTGGCAACCCCTGACTGGTAGCCTGGTTGACGGCCGTGGCACGTGCTAGCGAGTGTGTTTTTGTCCCGCCTTAACTTCCGAAGGGGCCAATTTCACCATGTCCGCGGCACGTTGGTCTACATAAGTGACACTTGTTGGACCACATTGAAGGTATGCATGATTAGAACTCATGGTGCAAAACAAGATGGCGGGCAATATTGAAAGGGGTTTAGTTGGGGTGATCATAAACTCTCGGCCCTCCGGGTCCTCAATCTGGTTACGAACAAGTCTAACGTTATGGCTGTTCTTACATTCAATAAATATTTATTCCAGCTTGTAATAACTTGAAGAACAACTTAAAGAATTGTTACAACAACAATTCGTCATTCACCTGACATGGGCAGTGGGCACGACTTAGCCACACACATACATGTAGGACCGTACATCATGGCTCTCTTTGAAATCTGTCTTTAACTGTTACCAGCACAGCCCTTGTATGGAAGCTTAGTACAGATTGTCGGGAACTTTGAACCCAATTTCTTTCGAAATAAAAACAGCCGGACAATTTTACTTACACCAGTTGACTACTTAGAATTTACTATCTGACAATCCCATGACAAAGATTATGGCATTCATCTTTTTTACAAAAGAAGGCATCTTTTCAAACCCAGCCTGTAATGTATGCTGACGATGTCCATGGCCATTTTGAATAAAATACGCACAATACAATTTTCATCATAAACTTACTGAAGGTGTATCCCAATACATCATATTAACTTATTTTGCAGAAGCTTCAATTGAAAGCCACCAGGCAGGACACATTAGCAGAATCGGTAGAGTTGTGCTAATGTATATATGCAACACAAATGAAACGAGTTTTATTGTACAGTACGTATGTGTATATTGGCTCTACAGTTTCATTGCAAATTCTTGTCATTATTGAACTTTGTAAATGTGCAAGCAGATTTCGGGCCAAATTACAGAAGCAAGTGGCCTGGTAAGTCCCAAAGATTGTACCAGAGAGCATCTACAATCCAAAATTTTCCAAATGGAAAACACTGGTGCCCCCCCTACTTTTTTATACCTTCTGACAGGTCTAGAACACTGTAACAACAAGGTACTTGGAACTTCACAAATTACTTTATTATAATAATTGCCTTGTGTTATCAGTTGTGGAAAATGAAGTAAAACGGAGACGTGACCAAAAATTGTCCCTGTTATGCATATGACCTTATATTATCAATGCTCTTCTCATCTGTCTTTGACTGTACATGTATTACGGCAGTCTATCAGGCTCCCTCCTCAGATGATCATGAGCCATGGCCACACTTTCCATGCAGCTGTTACACACATATGCCCCCTGGGTCCAACATATCTATGGTGTGGGCATCCAGATGTAATTCAGATAGTAGCACATTCCGGGCCAACTTCCCAGATCTCTGTCCTGGTGAATACACCATCAGTATGAGGACCCAATTCTGGGTCTCTGTCACAGCCTTCTTTTTGCTGCCATTGGTAGGCCCACCCAGGCCACGGGGAAGCAAGTCCACACCTCACCTGGTGATCCTTATGATCGCTTCAGGCCTAAACCTACTGGCATGTGAGACTACACGTACATCACTGGGCACCCCATTCAGGAACAAGCAAATAGCATTTTATTGGCAGTCTTCCCATCATTTTTAGCTCTGCCCCAGTGAATTTGCCATCATGACGCAAACCCGCCGCTGCGTTTCTCCAGTCCGCATCCCCAGGCATCTGAACCTAACAATCTTCAAGCCGTTGGGATTTGTACACGTCCCTTGTCACCCAAAAATCGGGAGTTTCCTCAAGGGCCCTCCTGAAGAAACTTAGTGAATCTATCCCCACTGTGGCTCACCACGTACAACCCTGTGATCTACAGAATGACCATTCTGTGGCCCCCACTTACACAGCTCCACCTGGCCACAGATTCTACCATGCGGCCCTGCCTTGCCTGCACACCGTCCTGGTGTGTGTTTACTTCAAAGTGGGCATGTCCAAAGTTTCTTTGCGGTGATTGTTACAAGGTCCGTCAAAAGTAGGCTTGCTGTGAGCCCACTTTTTTGTTGGGATGGTGACCCGGAGCATCTCTTCCAAGCGGCTGTCACACATATGCCCTCTGAAGAGGGGTACTTCATCAGACTCTGTCTGTTTCTGCAATAAATGCTTTCGGTTGTTAAGCCTTAGCAGGATTTCAGGTTTAACATGTACTATGATGAGTTCTCTTCTTCTTAGAGTGACCTCCTGTGGATGCTCCTCTTTCAGTTATTCATATCGCAACTGTCATGCAGCCTGATCTCCTCAATGACGGCCTTTTATTTTTCACGATCCTTGCACCCTGGAGACGATGCTGATAAACTTTAGTGCCATGTTCTTGTCCTACAGTGGTACCTGACAAAAAGGATAGTATGAGAGGGACGATAACCCCCGTCACTTATCACTATCATGAGATCACACCATCCAGCGATGTCAGTCACTGTCCGCTCCGAGCGGAACAAAAGAGGGTGTGTTTTTTTTTGGTACTCGCCACAATGCTGCGCCTCATGGCGCGCAAGCATATGGGTGTTTGATGCGGAGTACACATTTATTCCGGCATGTGTTTTCTTTGCGTACATGCAGAATGTGTGCAAGAACCCGATTGTAACCACATGTCTTTCTTTGGGGGTGCACTTCAGCTCGGGGTGGAATGCCTGCATGACAGCTTCGGCCATTAGATTTGCTAATCCAGTCTAGCCATCAAGCTCTGATGAACATAGTCAATATTACATCAGGGTTCATGATGTAAGAGCAGTATCTGCATCTTGGTCTTACTCTCGAGATGTTTCCATTGCAAGCATCTGCAAAGCTGCAATTTGGAAGTCTCCCTCTACCTCCTGCTACTTGAGGGATGTCCTGCACAGCGACACCACAAATGGTAGGAAAATCTTACTGTCCACAGACCAATTGCATTGTGGGAGGTAAGAGTGCACCTTGGAAGATCAAGTCTTTTCAGAAAATAATAATAGGCGCGTGGGAAATTGGCATATGTAGTGACTGTTTGGGTAGGTATTCTCTGGTAGACCTGACCCACACTGAATGTGGAAGAGGAATTGTCCTGATGTGAAGCCTTTGTGTGCAGTGTTATCCAGTAGTAAATGCTTGAAAAATGATTTTAGCTCCTTAGAGTCAGCGCAAGGGATGAATCTGAGGTTTCTAAATGGGCTGTGTTCTTCTCAACAGCAGGAATGGAATAGGAACTTGAAGATTTGTGTGAAATTGTGTCACTCCTTAAGGTTTCAGTTTTTTAATGTCTCTGTTTTTCAGTTCGATCATTCCAACTCCTTAAGATGAAAGCCATGCTTTTGCTGATTGTTTGCTTCTTTTACACCGGTAAGTCTCTGGAATCAAAACAACATTGCTTCATTATTGTAACTGAATTTTTTGTATTGGCCTAGTTTGTGGAAAAGCTCTCTAACAACTTATTCATCAAGATTTTTTTATTATTTTGCAGGGTTGGAGTTGACATACTTCAGTGGTGTGTATGGAACTTGTGTTGGCAACACCCACCTACTGGGCCCCAAGTCTAAGAGTTATGTTGCCCTATGTGGCATTTTGATTGGGTGTGGTGAAATCATAGGTAGGTTTGTAGGGCTGAAAGTTTCAAAAATATATTGAATTACAGGGCCAGTAATTAGAAAAATTACCTGACAAATGATTACTTCTTGGGCTAAAGTAAGGATTTCAAATATACCTTTGAAGTTTGAATTGAAGAAAGTGTTGATTCAAACATAATGGTAAAAGCTAAGTTTTTGTACAATGTTAAATTGGCCGAGCGGAAAAGAAGATGAATGTGTTCATTGGAAAAATTGAAGTCCCATGATCAGTACACGTAGATGTTGCACTCTTAGAAAAATCTACCAGGACTCAAATTGATGACTTGAAGGACTAGGCCCTGAGTCAAATGTCATAGGACTGCTGAAGAGGAAATACTAATTAGAAAAATTACACACAAAGCAAAGGTCTGTAGAGAAACAGTTTAGGGCTGTTTGGTACATATCAGTTTTCAATCATAAACCAAATATTTGAATAGTAATTTTACAAATTTAATATTCCAGTAAAAAATCAGCTCTTGTTCAAAATTTGGGGAACCTGGTGAAATTGTCTGCCTGAAAATATGCTGTGGATTGTTTAAATTAACTATGCATCAATTCTATAGTGTACATTCAGGCAAATGAACATGATGTCCAAATAACAGTTTTCAGTTCTGTCTTATGTTTAATTAAATACAGTGTTAAATGTTTGAAATAATAAAACTGAACGGATTGCTGGCTGGCTTATTAATAGCATGCAAGTAACTGTGAATAATATAAAGGAAAGGAAATTTAGCTCGGCCAAATATAACATGCGAGTAGTTTTTGTGCTAAAGTAAATCCAAATGGAGCCCTTATCCCTGTGAAAGACATCTTAGTTTGGGTCGTGAATAAGAAGTCATTAAAATACAATTTAAATAGTAGCATAAGAATTAAAAATGAGACTACTTGGAACACACGTGCATTTGGAATGATTGTTGTGAAATGAATGTATTG
Source organism: Acanthaster planci (assembly GCF_001949145.1). The sequence goes on along the minus strand of NW_019091401.1, from coordinate 1,610,761 downwards.
AATAGATCCTAAAAATTTCTGTTGGTCAAGTGGGTTTTTGAAATCGCACTTTGTCTTTCGTGAAAATAATGTACATGTAGCTGGATTTGTTCACATCAATTCACCTCAGAGCTGCTGTGTTTTACACTTGTATCTGTACAGAGTTTGATCGCCGTGTCAGATCTGCTCCACATTTTACCTATAGTAATTTACTTTGTATTTTTACTTGTTCCAGGTGGAGCCATCTTTGGGCTGATGGGTAGTCGTACCAACAAGTTTGGTCGTGACCCCATTGTTCTTCTTGGCTTCATTGTGCACATAATTGCCTTCTATCTGTCTCTCCTGAACCTGCCATCTGACTCGCCCATTAGCGATACATTCAACCACAAAGGCTACATCCAACCGAAGTAGATATCACATTTCTCAAACCTTTGATGACGTCTTCATGTCAGTGCTAATGAGTCCAGTCTATGTCTATGTCTAAGCAGTTTTGAAATTTCATAAATTCATGTATTTAAGATATTTTATTCTTCTTGCGTAATGCCATGCATGGAATAACCATATCTATATACTGTTGCTTGGCTTGTACCCATCACATAAAAGTAGTCATGATAACTGTGTAGGAGCAATTTTGTCACGAATGAGGGTAGATGTATTTTATTTACATGTGGTTTGCTTGAAAAGACATCTGTCAATGTGAAGTTTTGCAATTTAGTTGTTTGTAATTATCATTGTTAATAATTCACATTATCTATAAATGAGAGGTCTGCTATGACGACCCCCCCACACAATCTTTGAAGTTCACACAGCAATTATTACTGCAAAGTTTGGATTTTTGCAGGACTAGTGTTTCATGTCTTAACACAAAGTGTCACTGAAGAACTTTTTCAAGCCCTACAAAATAGGGAAGAGATGAATTGCAATGATATTATAACATGGTTGAAATAGTTGATATTTTAGAGTTTACATGCAAAATGCGCCTATTTTTACAAAGGAATTCAGTTTTGTTAAAAAGTAAGTGGTTGAATGATATGGTTTATTTCATATTGCACTATTTAAAAACTTCTTTTTTTCTGGTATAGCCTTGCAGTTGCCTTGGTCACAGCTTTCCTGCTGGGTTTCGGAGACAGCTGTTTCAACACCCAAGTCTATTCCATTCTGGGATACATTTTTCCAAATGACAGTGCTCCGGCCTTTGCCCTCTTCAAATTTACGCAGGTAGGTGTAGTACAATGCATTGATGGTGATTTCATCTCTATCAAGTTTGTCAGCAAAGGATTTTTTTAGTTCTTAGTTTTTATTTAAATAATTTAATACTTAAGTGGTTTGTAAAGAGCCAAATATGTACTGTGTCTTTATGTCTTTAAAAAGGGTCTGCCAAGCTAGATATGTCAGGCCCTCTTTCTTTTTTCTATATTTAAGGTCACTTCAGATAGTAAGCAGTCTTTAGTGGCTTCTGCAATTTTTATTTCTTAAAATTTACAATGGATGGCAAATGTTGGATAGTCAGACTGCAAACTCTGTTTTAGACTTTGGACTATTACATTCTTGATGAATTGCAGGGCGTTATAGACAGAAGGTCTTAAACTCTTAGCAAAGAACTTCTGTAAAGCTATGCACCAAGTCAGTTTCGTATTTTCAAAAAGCAAGGTCATTGGCTTACATGTAGCACTGGCTCCAAAAATTGACATTAAGCTAAAATGTTGGCTCTCCTCAAAATTTGCTGGATTTCTGAGTTTCTGGCATTTAGTTTCCTGAGCTAATTCTGTTGGGGTCATTGCTGCCCGATTTCCTGCCTTAAAAATATCAAATTGTCTGATCTGAGACTAAAGCATGAAGTACTTTATTTTATGGTTACACGTACTTACCACTTACTGTGGAGGTCAAAGTCAAAGCAAACAGAGGTGAAGCTAATATTTGGTAAAGGCCCTTAATCTGAAAATAAGCAAAATGATGTCTTTGATACACATTGACACCCTAAGTTCCTTGAACGGTTTTGTTTCCCATAATTTTTTCAGTCGTCTTCTAGTAAGGTTTTGTTTCAACAAGGTAAAAAGTTGGCTAGTTCTAGCAACCTCCATATAATTATAGTTCAGTTGTAAACGTTTAAGTCTTTAAGAGGTCCATGTGAGCTCTCACTTATCTTTCTTTGTTCTCCTTTCTTGCCTGATCAATAGTCCCTGTCTGCAGCCATTGCCTTCTTCTATGCCAAACATCTACTCCTTCACTGGCAGCTACTAATTCTTGTCATCTTTGCTGTCCTGGGGACATTGTCCTTTGCCATGGTGGAGTGGACTGCCAGCAGAAAGGTCCGGGAAGGGTATGAGAGAATTTAGGCAGACAGAAAAACAAAAAAATCCCCATAAGTGAATTTCTCATTCCATGGATGACTTTATATGGATAAAGGTAGTCTCCATTTTTTTGTAATCATCTGTTACCTGTTAAATAAAGGGCCACTGCAACGAACTACTGTTTGATGCAATCCCTAAATTCAACTCAACATCTCTGTTGTGCTTGATTATAATTCTTCATATTGCCATTTTTAAGGATGATTTCGGGCCTTCTCTGTAGCTTTTTGGCAAATTTGATTTCTGTTTTCATTAGAAATATTGGAAATTATTTTAGGCAGAATCCTCAGTGTTGCAGCGATTCTAACAAAAGTTGCAGTTTCTGCTCTGGACGTGTTTCTTTTTGTTTGTGTTAGATTTTCACTGTTGTGGCCAGCAGGCAATTACAGAGCAAAGTTAATCACTTTTTACATAGCAGGGGATTGCATTACATAAAAAACACTCAAATGTAGAGGATTTTAAATATTGAAAGGTGCTCTTGAAATAAGTTGAATCAAAAAGGGATGTTTTGTTATTTCATAAAGTTGTTAATTGACTCAACTAACTGGTGTCAGCCTGTTCAATGATGAAGTAGATCTATAATCAATCCTCAATTAATTAGTGGTTACTGCTTCTAGGGAGAATGGCCCATTTGTCGTTTAGCCCTTTTACAAGGCTGCAGGCCTGGCTGATATATTCATGCGTCAATAGACATTGTCTGTCAGGCTAGAGGGGCCACCAGACAGTCCTTCACGTGTTTGTAAGTGTCCAGTAAATGAAGATAGGAATTTTAAAAAATTTTGAAAACAGAAAAAATGATAAATGTCCCGGCCCAGCATCTTCAACATTGATAACTGCCCCTGCAGGAAGTGGTTAATACAAACATGCGCCTCTACTACTAAGTGCATGCAACCATCAACCTAATCTGCAAACTCACAGCATCTTTGCAAGAGAGCAATATGACCATATGACCAAAATGCTGCTTGAGCATCTTTCATCCTTCAGTAAAAGGAATGTTTTGCATTTTATTCTTAAGAAAGTTAATATACTCAAAGTCTGTGTGGTCTTTTGATCTGTTGTACATGTAGTTTGAAAAGGTTCTAAATTGTTTATTGATCTGTTGTGTATATGGCCTTTTAATCGTTTGAATATTTTCAATCTATAATGTTAAGTTGAAATAATGTACTAGAACTGTAAAACATCCTGAACCACTTCCTGCTGGGTGTAATTTGAAGTTGCATGACGTAAAACCGGGTGATTTTCAGATTTTCCATTTTCAAAATTTAAAAAAAAACTATAGCTTCATTTACTGGACGTTGACACCCACACAAATTGACTGTCTGGTGGCTACTGTAATCTGACAGACAACATCTATTGACGCCCAAGTATTTCAGCCAGGCCAGCCGCCTTGCAAAAAGAGCCCAGATTGTGCGGTGTTATGTATTTTTTGTTCCCGAAACTGGCACAGTGCAGTACTGGTGTCTTCTCAATAAAAGCCAGATTAGCGTGCAGCGGTACTGTAACGCTCATCATTGGACCTCATTTGTCCCCAGTGGTAATCCACTCGTGCTGAATGCCACAAACTGTTAAAAATGTTCACAATTCCCATCAGCTCGATCTTTTGTTATGTGGCCCAGCTCTTTTGTCCAATTTTGGGCTTCCTGACTGTACATGTACGTATAAAGAACAGGTACCCGAAACTGGGCTCCCCGGCAGCATATGGTTAAAGTTATCGTGCCAAATTTAATAAAGAAAACAGAAAAGTGGAAATTAATTGGTTAAGTTTAGGTATTGAGCATTTGCTAACATTCTGTTAATACCAAAACAAATTTTTCAACCAAAATTGAACACCAACATAACAAAAAATTTTCAACTTTTGGAGTAAACCAAAGTGGAGAAGTGGCAATTTTAATAAACTTGGTAATCAGAGGACTTCATAAGACTTGTTACTCTTGTTGAAACTTGAATTGGTTTCTTAAAGAAAATCTTGGTTGTTAAAAATCAGATTTTTGAAATAAAAAAACGAGATTTTCAGAAATTTAATCAGATCTGTTAAAATTTAATTTTTTTTTTTACTTGTATCTTTGCACGAGTGATTAAAATGTTTTTGTCCAAGTTTAATGAGTACAGCATTAAATTCTTTGAAACATGTATCATCATGGACCACTGTGACTGACCACTTTGCGCTGGAGGATGTGTAAACATAACCTGGCTTTCTTACACTGACATAGCTGAGAATTAAAACATCAAATGCGTCTCGACTCACCTCCGCCTGATGTCTAAACATGCTAATCCCACCCATTTGTTCTACAAAGTCTCTTAAACTTGGCCATTGTGGAGGGCCCCCTTGTGGCAGCAATATAGCTCCATGGGTGTGCCCCAGTGTTGAAAAAATGAGGTTGCAGGAAGAAACATTATACCAGTACTGTTCAAATGACTCTTATGAATCACTGGCCATTTATGTCATTTAACATTCTGCTGTGCTGTTTCAGTCTTTCCTAGTCCCTGAAGTTCTTTGCAAACAAGCCTTGCAAACATTTGACATCCATTTTCCCCTGACATTTCTACTCTTCTCTTGAAGTGTAGCCGTATCCACTGTCGTTTTCAGCCACATATCTTTTATAAATTTAATGCAAAGCTGCAGGCTTTGTACATTCATTTGCACTGGCTTTTTAACATGCCATTTTTGGAAGGCTGAAATAGTACATGTAGGTTTTAGCTATGAGAGCCTTTGGAAAAACTGAAGTTTCACTCGGTGGCCTCTCATGAAAATCATAACACATGCATCTTTTATGCCATACATTTGGTGTACATACATGCACATTCTATGCACAGTGAAGATTTTCTCTCGGCTGACATCCATACTACCGATGGGCAATTTAAAAAGGCATCTTTATTTTCCTAACAAAAATAGGCGAAGTATGGCTTTATCTAAAATTGTAGCAAAACAGTCAGGCTCCTTCCCATTTCAGTGTTCAATAAATGATTTGGATTTGAGAAGCATAATCCAAAATGGCATTTTTGTGAATGCAGCCTTTTCTCATCAGAAAAATTTCGTTAATTGAACAGTAGTTGTGTAATTTTATTACATTTTTAATTCCTGATAAATTGTTTTCTTGCATCTTTGTAACATTTTACTATTTTCTATGGTGAAGAGTTGTGCATATTTTTGATTATTCAATGTTTCAATAAAGGTCCAGTATTTTTCTTTCACTGCAGTGTAATTGTACCACTGCACTGTTGATTAGAGGCTTCTTGACAGTAAATTATACAAGTATTTTTATGACAAAGAAGTAATTTGATACACATAAAGGCTGTGCAAATCATCACCTAGATTTATGCTGTTTTATCAGCAACCATTGTTGAGGTAATGTGTCTGGTATCCTAATCTTTTTAATTACATGTATATTTGTTTAATTTGACTTAAATTCTCCAGACTGCCTTAAATGGTTCAGTATCTTGGTTCCACTAGTACTACATGTACTTCTGACAGTTTTATAACAATGCATTAGTGCCAATTGCTCAATGTGGAACCTTGCTCCGAATATAATGCAATATATATGAAGCAACAGTATGTGCTGTCTGCAAAACTTAAAGCCAAGGTGTGTATAAATTAGTGTGTACCAAATGCCCTGCACATCGACTTGTAAAAGGCAAGGATCACTTTATGAACTAGTGTCACATTAACTGTTTAGATATCCCTTACACATTAACTAAAGCGGAAGAAGAATTCTCCAAGTATGTTAAAAATTCTTATCTTCAAACAAACTTCAAATCTCAATTCCGATTGAGCGATCCATGGCAACAAACAGTGCAATATATACATGTAGCTTTGTTGCACTGTCCAAGTCAAACCCTGCGTAATGCATTTTTCTAACTAAATGCACTGCGCTATTTTACACTGAAAGCCAATCGCACAACTACAAATTTACTGTAAATTCAAAGGTGGCACATATGTGCACATGTAGGCCCCTGTAACAGCTATAATTGTGTCAAGTTTGAAGATGAATTGGTTTGGCCTCGTGGTATATGAGACACAGATGCACTACATTACTCTGTGTTCCATTCGTGCTTGTGTGATAACTAATAATATCAATGACTTAAACATTTTTGGATTGGTCCAGTTACATCTAAAGTAACTTTTCCATGATGTTGTGGGGGGCACTGTCTTGTCTCTTGGTAATTAATTAAATGAAGGCCAAAAATAGACTTAAATCCTAGCCAGTATACACCCGAAAAACACTGAAATGCAACGTCTTTGTAATTAAAAAAAAAAGAAATAATAATAGCAACTTGATTTCAGATTTCACTCAGACAGTCATTTTGGAGACCTATTTTAAGGTCTGGAGCCTAAGACTAATGGTGCGTTTTCTGTTTTCCTGATGAACCAGACTTAGTTTGTTTGTACTCCTGGATATCCCTGACTTCTCAAAATGATTAAAGGGGTCGTTTTGCAGGGTCAAAGATGTCCCACAGTCTTTCATACTCTGCAATAAATGGCTGGACAATGTCAGGGTTGTTCGTAATCAGCACATTCTCATTGTTGCTGTTGACAGCATGGCAAGTCCAGTTGAAAGAGCCATTGATGAGTGTCATCCCATCGATAACCACAAATTTGTGATGCATGAGGTAGCTGGAGTAATCCCTTCGCACTTGGATCCCTGCACATAAATGGAAATCAGAAAAATACTCTAATAAGATTGTAGGTCAACTCGCCCCCTGGCCGACTCGCCCCTTACCAACTTGCCCCCTGACCAACTCACCCCTGACCAACTCGCCCCCTGACCGACTCGCCTCCTGACCGACTTGCCCCCTAAGTTTGCCAAGCACGTATGGCCGGCCCATTCACCATTTTAAAAAAATACATACAGTCAGAGATGGAATCGGTGATTGCTGCCCTTAAAAATAGGTTCTGGGGTTTGCAGCTGGCACTTAAAGTTGAGTTTGTTAAAAGCTTGGTGGATATTCCCTTTGTGTGAAATTGGGGGTAACAATATTTTTTTTTAATATTGGTAAAACTCAGTATTATCGTGTGTATGGGCCATGGCGCAGCGTTTCCTGTGTATTGTCTATGGGATTTCGTGCGCCACAACACCAACACCCTACCATATTAATTAACTTTGCAAACTATTTCAGATAAAAAAAATGGTATATATTAGGCATAATGCCTGGCGACGCAAACCTACGGAAGTATTAAGGAGACATGATTTATGACAAAGGGTGTAACGGTTGCTACACACTTTCAGGTTCTGATAACTTCACAGGATGCAATTATTAGTTCACAATTAACACTAAATACTGATTTATTCAGCGAGTACAGTCATCAAGGATCACAATGTTGATCGGCCAAATTGAATTATATCCCAGCATGCACTGTCGGTGTCATGACGTCAGGGAAAAACAGTCATGTCATCTGGTGCCCGTTACTTGTAAGCAAACTAAGAGCACTCTCAGAGATATTCAATTCCAAAACAGGAATAAAAATTACTCAAATAAAAAAAAAAAATAATGGGGCATTAAAAATTGACATTAGTGTACAATATACCACTTTATACATCACACAAAAAGCGTATATCCAAGAACCTAAATCAATTTTCGCAGTATATGTGAGGTCCCAGTCAAGTGAATGAGCAACAGAACACTATAACTAATTAACTGGATATCGGGTCACTACAAGAAGATACAGTCACATACCCAAATATTAATGGGACAGATCGAGGGTTCGAAGTTGTTGATCCTGAGGGTATGTTGGATGTACAAATAGCCTAATCAGACAGTGGACGTAAGAAGCGTTGAATAAATAAGTGATTAGTGGTGATGTCCAAATATCCATCACAGTCCGTGAGTCGTTCATGTCCCGTCGTTGGTTAGAACCATTGTTTTTTTGTTTTTTTAATACATTGGGCCAACCATATTTGCTTGACGTTCCGAGGGGGCGAGTCAGCTAGGGGGCGAGTCGGCCAGGAGGCGAGTTGGTAAGAGGTGAGTCGGTCAGGGGGCGAGTTGGACAGGGGCGAGTCGGTAAGGGGCGGGTCAGTCAGGGGGCGAGTTGACCTGACACCTCTAATAAACGCCCAATCTTCTCTACATTGTTGCGAGGAATCTTACCGAATCCTAAAAAGTTTACTACTATGCACTTTCTCTGCACTACCTTTCAAGGAGTATAAATGGTGGGCATGACTGGCCGATCGCTCTGCAAAATTGGACAATTCTCCATGAAATCTCCAACTTTACATTCCTTCCTTGAGACAATCTTTAAACTATGAATTAGAAAGAAAAGGCAATTGGCTGATGGCAGAGTTGACAAACTGTGCACCAAGTTCAAATGATCCCACAGAGATCAAGTGATCTCATATCGGTCTGTTCAGGCCAAACATAACAATAATTCAATCTTCCATGTTCCTCACTGAAGCACTCAAAGTCCTGGTGGATTTTGAGGGTCCTGGGACATGTAGGAAGGTTGTGCACCAGGTAGGCTCACATGACAAGAGTTCAGGTTTACACGTAGACCTAGACGATCAACTTCACAGTTCTGGAGGTACTATGAAGTATGAATTAACTGAACAGCCTACACCATTCCTACAAGTCACACATCAAAGGCAAACTCCACTCATCTTTTTCTCTGAGAGGTCACTCATTATGCCAAACTCACCATCTCTTCGAAACCTTCCAATGAAAGTCCCAGACGTGTTTTGGGCCTCATCATCTGTGATAATTCTCACTACGATGCCTCTCTCGTGCAGTCCAATGACTAATTCCGCTAAGTCGCTGTTTGTGATTGTGTACATGCAAATATCAAGGGAGTGCTTGGCGTTCAGTATATATTCGACCATACGGCTGAAGTTCGTTACCTCGTGCGAGAACGGACATTTGGGCCTCCAACAACCTTTTGTGGTCAAGAAATGATCGGGGCAGGTGCGCTCTGTGTCGGGGAAAAACAGGACATGGTGAAAGACATTTGACGTGTTCGATGATTGCCGTGTGGCAGCAGCTGACAACAAGGTAAAATGGCCCAACATTTGCTGGTGAACTTTTCTCTTGTACAGGTAATACAGCACTTCTGAGAATAGGCCTACTCCAAATGCGAACACAACCGTAATCCATGAACGTAAACTCATTCCAAAATGCCTGTTACTGCCAACATCATCAGTGAAACAGGAAATTTTCAAGATGAATCCGATCATAAGTAGGCACTTCACTACGGTCGTCGCCCTGGTGCTCTAACGGACCAGGCTGAAATTGGCACGAAATTCGGGCCGGATTTCGGCTAGCCTGATTTTGGGCTGGACGCTATTTCTACGGCTGCAAGCAACCCTAGTTCACGTAACCGGATAGAAATTCTACGGAGGCCGATCACGGCATAGCAGAAA
>NW_019091401.1:1576852-1597376 GCF_001949145.1 Acanthaster planci | reverse complement strand
TCGGGAAGAGTGTAAAAAGAGAGAATTTCACACAGTTAGTACGGCAGCACTGATGTTTGAAGAGCAGTGAGTCCATCTTCCTTGTGTTGGGCTGTGGGAGAAAGTGTGACGGGATATCTATATATTTGTAGAGGCAATTGATGACAAATGAGACAATTAAGTATAGGAGACGGTTGTAAAGAGGGGAAAGATTAAGTTTAGATAAGCGTTGTTCATAAGAAAGGGAGTTGGCAGTATTGAAGGGGAGGCAAGATTTCGTGAAGCGCCGTTGTATTGTCTCAATATTCTATGAAAGTACTCAGCACATACTTTAATAATCTGATGTTTTATTTCAAAAGGAGAAAGAAATGCCTGTGGGCATACTCAGATTAGAATGAAGCTAAATCGGTTTCCAAATCAAGGCCAGCCACACCCATGGAAAATGGCATATTTTGGCTACTACGTTCAGTCGGCAATGGTCTTTATGTCATCTTTAAGACAATGTGTACCCTGCAGGCATGACATATTGTATGTTTTTATTGTTTGATCTGAAAGAGCAACCTACTAGGAATACTTGATTTTGGATAAAGCTAAATCGGTTGACAAATCAAGGCCAGCCATTGACGGCCGCGGTCGGCGGTATAAACTTGAAGAAATCTGGACCTCCCGTTCTTGTATGCCAAAATGCGGCTGAGCTGGAGGCTGAGTTCGAGGCTGGAAAATCGGGCCTAGATGGCGCGGCTAACTTCAGGTTGGTGATTCCTTCATCGGGTCTGGTATCCAGACTGTGCGGCGAGCGAAAATCATGGCGAGATTACACGAATACACATGGGGGGGGATACATGTATATGTATATTCGCGCCTACGCGATTCTATGGATAGACACGACTTCACAACGCGAATGTAAACGGTGTCGGCGCGGCACTCGTACTCATCACTGGTCTAGTCGACTCACTTGTTCACGTATACATGTACTTCGCAGCTTCGCCCACCACCTCACAATCGTTAAACCATGGTGAGTAATTTTCTGTCTATGATAGTAAAAATAATGTTTGCAATTGGGTGAAATTTACTTGTGCATTTTCAATTACCAATTACGGTTTGTATCGTTATATTTCTCAGGCAAGTTTAGACGATACAGAGGATGTGGCTCTGGATTTCGGTTCAGAAGATGATTGGAGGAGAAAACGAGCAATTAGGTAAATGTTTAATGCTATATGGAAAGCTTTCACCATTACCTAGCTTCGAATCCGATAATGTATGTACTTGGGTATCCAACTGTCATGACTGTCGCTGTGCTTTAATTTTTTGGTTTAATAGCCAGTTGAAAAGTGTAATAAAATAAATAACCGTCATGACCATGACTACCCCCAGAACTGCGGGGTCCAACGTCTGCCCCGCTCCCTCATGGGGGGGGGGGTGTTGGTCACTTCACCCCATTATCATTTTGCCCCATTCCACTTCACCCCATGCCCACTTTGCCCCATTTCCACTGCGCCCCACCAATTATTGTTCACTCTATTCTTTAGTGTTTAGTAACAGAGGTAGCTCTAATACATTTGTAAGTGGAGCGCTAGTATTCCTCTTTTTCGATTTTGGACGGGATCGTCATACTAACGCTCCATGCCTGTACATATAGTAAGGTTGAAACGATTCTCAAAAATTCCAAATAATCGCCAAAAATACCTCTATCACCACCTGCTGGCTTCCGTAAATGCCAACGTCAAACGGTTGAAGCTTCAATGATATTTCTGACTTCAAAATCTGTCAAAATCCGACCGTTTTCGCTCGACACTCGCACAGCACTTAAACTTTTTGCCACCTGTTCCTTTCAAATGCGCGTATCGAGATTTAGAATACGCAAGAACTCTATGGGCTAAACATGGTCCTCCCAGAAACATGCATGAGTGGCCTATACGGGGTCTGGGCACAAGACTTGTTGATCGTGATGGTTGGGAGTGCTACCAACGACTGTTTTCTCTATAGGCAAACATGGTCCACTAACAAAACCATAGGAGAGGCCCAAATGAAGTCGGAGCACAAGAGGTATTGACCAGGAAAAAGTGTTTTCTGAGTAGGCCTAAATGCTTTATGGGGACATTGGGGAGTTTTGTAAAATGGCGGGTAGCAACCGATGGAAGCAATTGTAAAGAACACGTGCGTACAAACTGATCAAAGGAATGATTGTGCATTCCAATCCTCTGACTGGCTGGTGCACAGGTGTATGCAATGTTGCCATGGTTGCTGTTTTCATCGGTTACTACACGCCATTTTGTGAGATTCCCGGATGTCTGCGCTGCCCCATTGTTTTCACTACTAAATTTGACTTTTCTGGGCATTTATAACATCAGAATAAATCTGGAGAACTCAAACTTTGTTTTTCAGTGAAAGTCATTACTCTGTGTGACTTTGAATGGGGTCGTAATGCTATGTTTTTTTACTGAACTTTTGAGGTAGGCCTATATCGTGGAGTACCCTAAATTCGCGCATCCAAATATTTGCACAGACTTTACAGTACTTTACAGACTAAATACGAAAATGAATCAGTTGAAACTGTCTAGAAAATGGATAAATGATCGCTGTTTGCTCACAGTCAGTGTTGGACATCCGGTACAGGCACTAATGACGAGTTCGATCAACTTTCGCCAAAATAAGAGCGCTATCAAAAATACTGAGCCTGAAAACAACTGTGCACCTTATATTTTGAGATTTCCAATGCCGACGATAGGCATGGATTTGGCGGCACTGTATTTTGTGACTTTTTTCCAGAAATACACATAGAAAGAGAATTTATCATAATATCCAGATCAATTGGTCATATTAATGCTAATAATAATTTAAACGAAAGAATAAAAATTCATGCCTCACTGTACATATGAAGCAAGATATGAAATGGAAAGGAACCCCCTGCTTTGTATTGGTCATTGTTTCACTGGAATCTGAGGAATTCTTTTCAGGCACGTAGGGGGACATATTAGGTACAGTAACAATACACTAGAGTGTGTATAGTGATTGGACATGTTGGTGGAACTTGGGGGTACCCCTCAGTCTCATTTTTTCAGTCTCATCTCTTAAATTTGTTAACTGTAGCTATTACGAGGCTCAGTAGAATCAGTGTCACAGCAGCAATGCATAATGTTACTCTTACCCAACCCAGTCCTCCTGTCACTCTTTGATGATCGAAACAAGGTGACGTTTGGACATGAGAATACCCTCCTTGTCAATACGAATCTATTGCAACTCTGGATTTGTAAGACATTAACTGTTCATTTGTAATGAATCTACAGTAATTGTTTTTTAACAATTGCTGTAGTATCGTAAAAATAATCTACACTTTTAACAAAGCAATGATGTCACAGAAATACTATAAGGTGAATTAAAATGTTTTTTTCTCAAACTCCATCACCAAACTAAAGTAATTAATGTGAAAAATAATTCCTCATTCAAAAGATGTTAACTGGCAGACTTTTCAGAAGTACATGTAGGGCATGACCGATGCCCGGTAAAATGATGTTTGCCATGTACGTGCATGAATTATGGTGACATAACCAATTTGAGTCATTTGGAGATATTGTTCCTGTTGCTTCTGTGACATCCGATGTTCTTCCTAATGTTATTTCACGTAGGATTTTAGTAAAACTTTTAACTAGCGAGAATAAGGCCATAAAACATGTAGTGTATAGGGAACAAATTTTGGTCTGAACTACTAATTGCACAAATTATGGTTACTCATGGATAAATGATCCAACAGATCAAATTCCACTTTTTCAATCAAATTTTTCTTTGAAAGCAAACTTTAGGTGCCTGTAGTTCTTAAAAAGGGTGTAACAAGAGTTTCAGTTTTTTTTAAAAACTAACAATTTTACTCACCAATCGCTCACTTCCACCTGACAATGATCACACCGTTAATGCCATACATGTATGTGTTTCACACACTGCACATGCATTGGGCCCACCAATGGCCAAGCTTGCTCTGCATCTCGGTTCTACCATATTTGGAAGTGAGGAATTTCTAAGATCATGCAATCTTGTCACAGCTACACAGCATAGCCCACACAGTAAAGATGGTCACACAATGAAAACAGTATGCCACCCCCTGTAAACTACTGGTACAAACTAAACTACATTGGCTCAAAGTCACATGAAACAGTGGCATTTGCAGTTTAGGCCTATTGTATACATGCATGTATATGGCCTTCAGACTGATACCTTTACACGCTTGATAATGGATTGATAAAGGGTGATTTCTGATTTGTCACATATAAATCAAACATTTTGTGGATTTTTGCTGACACAGAATGTTGCACCAAACAAATGGCTTTGGAATAACACTATTGTGGCTGACTGAAAAGTGTGTTGCCATAGACATGTAGAATATACAATGAAGAGAGCAAAGGAAGCATGATCACGTCCACTAGAATAATGTTGACAGGACATTGTTACGAAGTCACTTCAAATGTCCGAAGACGACATAACAGACTAAAGTAAAGTAACGGAAATGGGAATGGAACACTGATAGATAAGAATCGGAATCAAGCAGTTTAGCACAAACAAATTATAATTACTTTAATAATTAACTGAACAAGACAGGCACTTCAAGCTAAATGAACCATGGAGAAAGAACAGAATTATTCATTATAAGTTAGGTAAATAATAATGGAGTTGGCCGTAGTGAGAGGGGAGGCACCTCCACGAGTGGCATCCAGATTTTGAGTTTGCCAGAGATGAACAGTTCAGAGCCGCGAGAGTTCTTTGTCTCCGACAGCCAATGCTGTGGATGAATGTCATGTCTGGTAGTAGCTCATGGACTGGTGGATAGGATACGGACGAAGGGCGTGGTACAGGTGGGATTGATGCTATTCCACCTCTTGATACCACACAGACAGAGAGACGCCACTAGGTACAGCACGGCCTACATGTAGGATGGGACGGCCGGTCCGCAGGCACTTGTGAAGCCTGACAGTTGGGAAACTCAGTATCGCCAGTGGACAGTGTGTCTCGTCCATGCCCCAGCAGATTGGAGGTTAGAATCCGATAAAGGACGAAATTCCTCCGCTTATAAGATGGAAAGGAAATTCCAATGTCCATTCCACTGGTCAGGAATATGGTTGGACCTCAGCACAGAACAAACGCTAATGCTGGTCGAAGTACAAGGACAGTGACTGGACTCCACTTGTTTACATAACTCTGGGAAACTCTTAAATTAATAGAAGAGATAAACATAATTACCGCGGTGGATGACAAATACAGGAAAAAAGATAATCGATGACTCGCGGTGTCGTGTTGCTGGTAGCGACGTTTCGGCTGTTGGTGCTACTACATGTAGCCTTCATCAGGTAACTGAAGTCTGGATGCTGCAGAGTCCGCTATATACCGCCGTGTATTGCGGACGTAGTACGGGTGACCTCAGCGGCAGCCCGACGGCAGCCTGACCACCACCGTGTATCGCAAGCCTACCCACACCGACCAGTACCTGGCCTTTGACTCACACCACCTAGTGTCCGTCAAGAGGGGCGTGGCCAAGTGCCTACATGACTGCGCCTCACGCCTAGTCACCAGACCGCACCACACAGCCGCCGAGAGACGCCGAGTCACCGCTGCCCTCACGGCGAACGCGAACAGCGTCCTTCATACTGCAGTCATCAAGACCAAAGACCAGCACCGAAGTGGAGCGACTGGAGTACAAGGCTTTCATCGTTCTTCTCTTTGTGGACAGTATCTCCAGACAGATGAAGAGGATCCTGGAGGACCACGGCGTCCGCACCGTGTTCCGATCATCCACCACCTTGAGGAACCAACTCGTGCGTCCTAAGGATCCCATCCCACCCGGAAGACGGGGAGGAGTGGTCTACAGGATACCATGCGGTGACTGTGACAAGGTATACAAATCGACAAAACTGGCAGACCAATCGGCAAGAGAATCAAGGAGCACCAGCGCGACGTGAGACTCTCCCGTGTGGAGTTGTCAGCAGTAGCCGAGCACACCTGGGGAGCTGGTCACACCCCAGTTGGGACGGCATGCAGTGCGTGGACCAAGACCAGCATTGGTACACAACACACGTCAAGGAGGCCATCCACATTCACCTGAAAGGACACAGCATCAACAGGGACAGCGGCATCGACATCCCCGGGTTCTGGCTCCCCACCATCCGCCAACACAACCACCGGAGCACCGGAGCGCAATGGAGCCACACCGAGGACACGCCCCCTCACGCCCATGGAGTGGAGCGTGCGATGCCCGCTGAGGTCACCCGTACTATGTCCGCAATACACGGCGGGGGGCACATGGTCCAGCGGTATTTTGCGGACTCTGCAGCATCCAGACTTCAGTTGCCTGATGAAGGCTAGCAGCACCAGCAGCCGAAACGTCGCTACCAGCAACACGACGCCGCGAGTCATCGATTATCTTTTTTCCTGTAACTCTAAATTACTTATTTTCTTTAGGAATGCATGACAACATGACGTGTATGGTTGTTGAATGGCAATCAGCCAGCAATAAAACACTAAGAAAATTCATTTTGTGGAAAAGAAATATTCAGTTCTCTAGTCTTTTGGGGAAGCATACATGTACATTACCCATTTCAAATGCAGTTCTGAACAGACCCTGTGCCTTGCAGATGTGTTTAACCCTCCAAAACTGTAGAAAAATCAGTAGACTCACAATGTTTTATTGCACCATCCATAAAGAAGCTGCTGCTGCTGCTGAAATCCCTATATCACCCAAGTAGAAAGATCTCAAAGAAATGGAATAACCTGCAATGCTGCACTCAAAGAAAGTTGCTCTACATGCTCTACATTGTACCTGTAATCCAACAAACATCATCATCCCAATTCAACCACTACCTGCCGGGGACTCCGAAATCGGAGCCGTATGGTTTATATGCGTGGCCGGGTTCTCCGAACTCTGACAAAGGAAACAGAGCCCTGTAACAAAAGATCGTACTCCGAATAAAAGACCAGGCTGCTGGGCATTACTGGCATTTTTCACTCTCAAAAGTGGTGATAATCTAGCGTTGTTTTGAAACCGTATACCGGGGTTTGGGGCATTGAGAGCGAGCAGATTACCACCGGGGACAAAAGCGCTCCACCACCGCAGCGATGAGCCACACAGCACCGCTGCATGCTAATCTGGCCCCTATTGAAAAGAGGTCAGCAGTGCACTGAGCCCAGTTCGCGAACAAAAGACAGTTATACAACACCGCACAATCTNATTTAGAGTAGTGCCTAAAGATTACAATCGTTAAATGAAACGATGAATTTTTGAAGGATTTTGAAAACGGGAAAAATGATAGTCATGCCGGCCCAGCATCATCAACATTGAAAAATGCCCCGGCATGAAGTGGTTAAGACAGCCCTAGGAAAATATTTCTTAACTTCAGCACTGGCATGTCGTCACACTCGATGATGATGCCTAATGGCGATATCCAGTAAACAATCTGAGATTCTGAGAATTCTGTGCTTAAAAAACACAAACGTTACACATCCAGTGATCAGAAGACAGCTGCTGCTTGAGTAGTGATAATTCAACAAAAGATTTTGAAGCAGGTTACCTCATCATGTGATAGTCTACTTAGCTCATTATGAGAGTACTTGTAACTCAGGGTTTCAGCTGGAAAACTTCAATAGCCAAGGTTGTAGCCACATGTTTGACTTTATAGCCATTCTACAAATTTATGAGCCAACATTATGTATATTTGCAGTCAAATTTGTTTGAAAATAAAGATAAACAAAAACACCATGTTATTCACTCTGATTCATTTCACTCTCATTCATCTCATATTTCAAATTTTTGTTGGAATTTATTTCCATACATCTCATATTTCAAACGCTTTGCTGGAAGTTGTACCCAAGGTACATGTACATGTACATGTAAGTACATGTGAAGAATACATACATATATGAATGATTAAGATACCAAGAATTTTTCTAGGTTTTCATCAGACCACAGTTTTAATGCCTGATGGAAATCAAACACACTTCTGGAAGGTCTTTCGGCAGGAAACCTCATCAGGTCAGACAGTGTTTCAGGTTTAACTTTGAGGTTGCACCATTTTGATGCAAGCATAAAATCATGTGGAGACTAACCGTACTTATTCATGTTCAAGGCCTGGGACCTTAAGTACAATGTAAGTACATGTGAAGCCCATGAATACCTGTTCACGGGCCTACGCTCAACCGGACTTGGGCCGCAACTTTTTTTAGCTTGCCCGATTGGGTTCAAACCTTGTACATGTAGATATCTTAGAAGGGGAGTGCTTTAGACAAATATTGACCTGATGTGACGATGACGTCATCATGTGACAAGTCACGTGACATTAAAGGTACATTCTTGAAAGCACTATACCTCATGAAGCACATATCTGATTGGGTTGAAACCTTCCTGATATCTTAAATGGGGAGTGCTTTAGACGACTATTAACCTCATGTAATGATGACGTCATCAGGTGACAAGTCACGTGACATCAAAAGTGCAGTTTTCAAAGCACAGTATCTCTTGAAGCACGTCATCTTTTGTTCAAACCTGTATATGTACATGTAAGTGTGTGAATAAAAATATTTTAAAGAAATTGATGATATGCCAACAAGGCACTTTTTTTTAGAACAAAAAGGGAAAAAGCCCTGTGTTCTGTCCTTGTGACAGACACAGAACCTCTAGTTTCTCTTCCTTTTTCAAACTTTCTCCACAGAGTTTGCACGTCTTTTTGTTCCTTAGGACTTCGATAGTTTCATACATCTGATCGACTTCAAACTTGGCAGACCTTCAGACAATCATCCAAGAATGATGATACAGAAGTGTATTTTACGAGATCTCATGATCACATCTTGTGATGAAATGGCGCATTTTGTTCCTTATGAACCTACAATGTACATGTAGCTTTCCAGCAGTGGTCAACATTTTGTTGGCCAGTCGTCAAATTTGTACCAAGTATTTGGAAACTTAAGTATCGGAGGGAAAAGAATAAAATTAGAAGCTTTGCATGGATAGTGGTAAAGTGTATCAAAATAAAAAAGTTAATTCACGATGGCAAAAGTAAGTCTAACAGAGATTTTTCTCTATATCACAGCAATAATTTGTCTTTAATACGGACGATTCACAAGAGTTTGCAATGCATTGACCAATCACAATGCACAAAATCTGTTGACCCAATGTGCATTAGGAAAGGGTCGACAGATTTCGCGCATTGTGACTGGTCAATGCATTGCAAACTCTTGGAGGCGCACTATTGTGAAACACCCGTGTTGGAAGCAAAACACTACAACTGCATGTATTGCTAGGATATTACTAGCCTTGCGTGTCCAGCTAAGCTGCAGGCAGTAATCAGGCATTTTGGAATTTCTTCTATTATTCGTCTGACTGGGTGACGACAACGTCAATCATCAAGTACTTTGAAGTCACAGAGTTGCAACTCCTGTGTCCTTCCTATATAGTTACTAATACTCTATTGCGCCCTCACTTTATTGAAGTAACTCAGATGCAGAATAAACAAGTGTATTGTAAAGGGTGAAAGTAGTTGGGGACAGAAAGGTTCAAAGCTTCAACAGAATACCTGTATTGTGGGAAATGGAGGGATTGTTAGATTTGAAGAAATGTGGTCACTCCAGCTAAGGTGATCATTAATTAAGCACAACAACCTAGAATTTAGTACAGCGGATACTCGATATTGACATCATCTAGTAAAGGAGGGCAGGGCAAAGGGCATCAGAAAAACTTATCTTAATCTAACATATCTGTTACCGGTATCTTACAAACAGTTAGTCTTGAGACAATTTGTTTGCTTTAAACCAGGAAGAAACTTTGATAAATTCTGTTTTAACACTTACAATTCCAATAGAGATTGGCCAACTTGGCCCTTGGTCATATTTGGCAAAGTTGTAGGCTACAGCGCCCTCACACTGGCAATGAAGGAGAGCCTGTGCACAGTGAATATGTACATGTGCGGTACTTCCATTTCATACACATGACAAGACCTTTGATGTAATCATAAGTGTGTTGGCCAATTTGTTCCAAAGTATAAATTCTCCCAAAACTCACATGCCAAACAATGCATGTAGCTATTGTTTGGCATGCACAAGGGTTTATCCATTATGAACACAGGTCGAGGGTTCCCCTTGTTTTCTCTGTTTTCTCCTAAATGGCGCAATCTATATTCCGAATTAGCATCTTGGCTTGAACAGAAAAAAGCCCTTTGTAGCTTGTTATAGTTGAAGTCTGAAGTCAAGTGACACTGCGTTCGATTTGGATGCTTTCATTTTTATTGGAGCAGAGAAAATAAGAGAAAACATGTTTTACTCAGAGGTATCTCTATGCTGAAATTGAAGTTTGCAGTTGTTTGATGTACTTGCTTCAACTTACATTACCCATTTTGGAAGATGAAAGTAGTATAGACCAAAGTACAGACCCAGTGTATCTGTTACTGAAGCACCGACCTACGTGTACATGTAAGAAAATCATATTGAGGATTTCATTAAGTGAAAAAACAAACCACACTCTTACCCTAGCACACCTTATCCCAAAGTTATTTGGATTTTTGAACTACAGGTATCCTGCAGCTGCTTTCTTTCACCTCTTCTTCAGAGTTGGGGCACTAGTGTCCTACCTCTTCTGCAACCTCTACAGCAACAGCTTCATTGTGGATTTTGTTGTCATCCTCTTCTTTGTCTCGCTGGATTTCTGGACAGTCAAGAACATAACAGGTCGCCTACTGGTGGGCTTGCGCTGGTGGAACCACATTGATGACGATGGGACAAGCCACTGGGTGTATGAATCGAGAAAGGTGAACCTACCTGTACATGTTGGTCAGATATGATGCAGAAAAAAGTACTATTTAAATATTTGTATATTAGTGAAAGAAAGAATTTTACCAGAGGGGGTTTGGACCTGCAACCTCTGGAACACTTAGCCAACTCTCTACCATCTGAGCTGTCTAGCCCTATGTCAGTGGTTCCTCCCAATTATCAGTATTTAAGTTCAGATATCCATATCAGAAGCCATACACTGTGCACCTACATAGATGTAGGTTTTATTGCTTCTGACTCCTGGTAACACCCTAAATCTTTAGTGTTAACCATGCAGGCATTGGAAAAAATTATTTTATTGGTTATTGTCTGATGACTTGACTCCTAAAGTGGTATGCATGTTGAACTGTTTAACAGATTTTAGCACGATACTCAATGAGTTACCACAAAAGATGGTATCAACCTAGTGCAAGATGTGTGAAGCATTAAAAGAATTGCCCAAGCATGTCAGGTTTGGAAACTGATCCTAACACCAATCTGCACCTGCACACTGCTGAAACATTTAGCGGATTAAGCTTTGATTATAATAGTTTACATATTTCTCTCAATATTTGGCTCCCCAGGGATCCAAGAAGAACACAGAAACAGCCACAGAGTCACGGTTATTCTGGCTGGGCCTGGTCATCTTTCCACTTATGTGGGTCATCTTTGTATTCTCCAACCTGTTCACCTTTAGATTCGCATGGCTGGTGAGTTTGGCAAAGGAGAAATATATTGCTTTTGACACCATATTTTGTGGTCAAGGACCTGCAAATATGGTTTTAAAAACCCACTCAAAGGGTGTGGAAAAAACCCATAATTGAATTTTACCTTGTACTGGAAAGTGATATCTGAAAGTTCCCTGCAGTGGCTTTGTTGCTGCTTTTCACGTTTATGTAGGCTTGTAACGCGAAATTACGAATAAAAAGCAATGGTTTGGTGTCCCCGTTTTGTCTCCTCAAAAAAATTTTTAATTTCACTCCCAGAGGGTGCTACATAAAACAACGTCCCTGGTTCCCTGCTCAAAACCAACATGAACACGGTATGAAGTACGAAAACCCGCATCAAGTCATGATGCCTGGGTGGTACTTGTTGTGGTAATGTGATCATCGCGATGCGCTAGTGATAATGCATACACATGAATGAAGATGAAATTAATTTCATGATTTTGATTCATTATTAGGGTGTAGGTCTAACGTTAGCACATTTCAGGATGCCCAGAAATTGTGTGGTTGGTGGACGCAGAAGAAACAAGTTTCTTTCAAATTCCCGAAAAATGACTAAGTTCGTAGGGAGTGGGATCGATTTGTCTCCACCACTTGTGCAAATTTTAAGTTGTCGGATGTGACAGAGTGGTCTATAATATGCAACAAGTACATGTACTTTAATGAGGACTGCCAAGAACAGTTGTCTCGGGTGAAGCAACAGCTTGGCCTGAAGACAACTTTTATGCTCAAGGAGGAAGCAGTATCCAGGGTTAAATCACCAACTGGCACTACCGATGATGCTAGACAGTCTCGTCCTGCTGCCAGGTATTCGAGAGAGGCCTATGAGAAGAGGGAGAAACAAAGGGTAGGCCTAGGGTCAAGGCAGGCCCACATTGTCTCTTGTCTTTTGGTATTCCCCTTTTTTTTCATGTAAACACTTATGAATTATCTATTTGTATCAAAAGCAAGTAATGGTTTAAAGGTTTCTAGTTTGACAGAAGTATCATTTTGGGGGTCAGTAGTAGGCAAGGGCATAGGGCCTTTGATATTGGCAATTTATAGATCTAGGCCTAGGCCTGAACACTGGGTAGGCCTACATGTATCTGTGGAAATAGAATTTTTATATGAATGATTCAAAAACTCAGGCCTAAGACGGGGCCATGGAGAGGGCCGGCACAACGTTTCCAGCTTTTGTGGTGGTGGTGGAGGAACATAAATCAAAATTCTGAAGTTACTCGTACTCCTAGGCTATCTGTTGTCATCATGAAAATTCTTTTGAAAGAGATCCATATATGGACAAGTGTTTTCCAAGTAAATGCTTGGGAATTATCTCGGCTAAATTTCAATTTGGGGGATGTTTTATGACTTTTTGATGGCTGTTTTAAGGGAAAATTAATGTTGTCCACATATGGAACTCTTGGTTACAGCAAACAGTGTCTACACTGCACGTACATGTTTTCACATAAAATGATGTGTTGTAAATACTGCTAATCTTTCAATCAAAAAATTTATGAGTGTGCACCTGATAATATAGTAATGTGGAAACCATCATGAACGCTCCGTTTATAATATAATGCAATGAAGTTGAATACATTCAGTCGATGGTAAGCGGATTTATTTTCATGTATTTATAAAATACAAGGTTCAGCGTGCATACTTCTTAGTTTTACTTGTACGAGTTGAACCTTTTCCTGAGTTTTGATGTAGGCCTACTAAAAAGAACAACCAAAAACACACTTTTGTACTGTACATGTAGGCCTCCATTGTGTACAGCATACACATACGCAGCGCTTGGTTCGCATCACGTCATATCGCAGTTGATGAGTACCACCTCATACGTCATTGTTCATACATGCATGTTTGTAAATATACTAATAACAACTCCTTCGTTTTCCAAAAAGGCAGCTTCAGCCTGAACAGAAAGACGTGAGAAAACAACCAAGATGTATTTTTTTCAAATATATGTCATTATTTGACATATTTTATTTGACATTAAAATCATATTATAAAACACATTTTGAATGGGTCTTTAAAAAGTCTCTTTTCAAGATTTGTATGCGGAAAATCTCTTGTAATATCCACGTAGGGTAGAAACTTGTGTGTTACCTTAGATTTAAGTTATTGTGTGGGGTATAGTTATTCATAGCATGGAGCTATTAAACACAAGGAGTCAGCACATACAGAGATCAAAAGGGTCAATGATGGCCACCGCCATCACTGTACATGCTGCAAGGACAAAACAAATTCTGCACTGCTTATGGGCTGGAAGGAATGCTCCGAGTCACATTTGCAAAGGATCGTGGGTACCATGCATGCGTGTCTGTAACACTTCAGCATGTTCAATATGGCCGCCTTGAGACGGAAACCATCATCATGGGAGACTTAATGACAATGGAAGTCTGGTTAAGTCTTTACTTCCCCAAAACATCTCTCTTAACAATAAACAGAATTACTAAGTAATACAAATTTTCCAAAAAATATGCACAAGAAAACTGAGAGAATGTAGCTGGTCCAGAGGAAAATAAAAAACACAGAAAAACATGGGAAGATTCGTTGTCCTTTCTGTCATTGTCCACAACTGTGTCGGCATGAAACCTCACCACGTTGTCAAATGCATCCCTGCGGCATGTTTCCACCTTCTTTTAACCATAGGAACCACTAGGATTGTGACTTATGATAAATATCGCAGTTCATACTTGGGTATTTGTTCTCTATCTCCAGAAACACAAAATGTCATAACTGACTTTAAAAACGTCCGATTTTTGCCAACTTTTGATTTGTAATTTTCGAGCACATCTGCGGAGATCACTCGCTGACTCCTGAGGACTACTGAAGAGAAGTGTGCATCTTTTTCGTGCATCTTTTCCACCATTTATTTACTCTAGTATGCCGCAGCGAAAGATGGCGAGTCTTTGGGTTACCAGCTACTTGGCGGTGGCAATCACTGTGTACAAAAATGTCTACGGTCTTCAACAATGGAGCTGGTAACTGCACTTTGTCTGTGAAGCCGACAAGAGCAGTTAATCAGATTATGGTCTGTAGGGACTTCGTTCTAACTCCTTGTGTTTGATAGCTCCATGTTCATATTACAAGTTACACCAGCTGAAGAGAGGGCTTCTGCAGCACGATTATGATCAGGGAGAGTTGTTTTTTCCAAAAAAATGTGTGATTCCCGATCTTTCAGATGTCACTAATTTGTAAAGTTCTGGAATTTTAGAGGTTTGTTCATTCAGGTTTTCCTACTGTTCTGCACTTCCTACTTTGTACACAGAAACTATATAAAATTTATATATGTGTAATCATTGTCATTAGGGTCATAATGATTCACTGATCCATTGATACTTGCAATACTGAAATTCCACCATGCAGTATTGTGATACAAAACTGTGTATCATGATTCTTCAGTGGTGGGGCTAATACACTTGAATGGGAGGGAAAATTACAGTAAAGGTGAAAATAAAGTTGAAGACAAAACAAGCTGTTTACAAGGTTGTATTTTGGGTGTAAGGCTTAATTATGTGGTCTAACATTGCCTCTTAACCAGTGTAAAATGGGTTATGGAAGGGTAAAAATGCTGAATCATACCATGTTCATGTACCACATAATGCAGCCCAGTATATGGAAGACTTACAGTCGCCCCATCTTCGCTCCAATTTAAAGCGGAATTGCTGTGCTGATATGTCTGGGAAAAATCAAGTTGGTTGTTCATTTGAACCATAGATCAACATTCAAATGAAGTCCAGTACAGTACCAACAATTAGTTCTTTGTGAGTGACTCCCTGTGAACATTGCGCCTGTTTGGCGTGGGTCCTGTTTGTAATCAGTGATCAGATGTTGGTTCACCCAACACAAGTACCTGCCTTGTGGATGGAGCAAACCAGCATGGAGATCACTGATCAAGATCCTCATCCATTTGAAATAAACAAGCCCATTCCGCCAGGCTTTTTTCAGGGGCACAACGTTAATTTTCAGTGTATATTTCTGGACTGGTCCTGTGTGCAGCATTGATGTCTTAAGTGTGTATCTTGCAGTTGCACAGCCCATGGCAGCAAGTTGGTTACCAGTATCCTGGACTTGTTATTTAGTTCAATTTCCGAATAGCATTGAGCATACTGAAGTTAAACCTGGCATAAATGATCCTGAAGCAATTTTTTGTGTGTTCAAGACCAATCCAAAGTAAAACCCTTGTCCTCCTCGGAGAGTTTATCTCTATTCAAAAGCTGATTTTGATAGAGTGAGGGAAGATACGGTGATCTTTAAGGATAACTTTGAAGCTCACAGTGAAAGATCTGCTGAAGCAAATTGGACCGCATTCAAGTCCAGTCTTTTATCTGCTAGAGATGTACTCATTCCCTCTCAGATGTCAAAACGACAGCAGAATGTGCCGTGATTCCACGGTAAGATCAGAAAATTAATTAGAGTTAGAAATAGAATTAAAAAAAGCCAAGAAAACTGCCACATCAGAGTCATGGGAGAAATTTAGGGCAGCTAGAAAGTTTGTCAAACAGTAACTTAGATATGCACACTTTGACAACTTGAAGGAGAACTCCAGATGGTTTTGAAAATTCATTAAAAGCAAGAGGTCCAAGAACTAAGGTTTACCCGCTCTGAGAACTGATGGAGTCAATCATGTTACCAATAAAGAGAAAGCCTATGCTTACGCCAAGCAATTTAAATCAGTTTTCACCAGAGAACATGTAGATAAGATTCCTTATTATTTATTTGTCATACCCATTGTGGAGGATATCACCGTTTCAGTGGAGGGGGTGTTGAAATTGCTTAAAGAAATCAACATTACTAAAGCTAGTGGCCTTATGATATTAGCCTCAAGCAAAACCAGTTTTGACAGCTAACGAATGGGCTGAGGCAGTAAATGCAGGTAAACAAGTGGATATAGTCATATTTGATTTCTCCAAAGTATTTGATACTGTCCCCCATGAGCGTTTGAAAGCTGTTTCATATGTATGGAATATGTGGGAAGCTACTGAAGTGGTTTGCCAATGTAAAACAAAGAGTGGTGTTCAATGGATCTAGTTCTGATTGAGATTCTGTGGACTCTGGTGTGCTCCAAGGCATAGTCCTTGGCCCTCTTTTGATTTTTGTTTGTATCAACAATATCACAGATAATCTTCAGTCAGAAATTCGTCTTTTTGCTGATATTCACAACCGGGCTGATTGTATCACATTCCAGGAAGATATTGATAAACTCCACGAACGGGCCACTATATGGCAAATGCAATTTAATATAAAGAAATGCTACATCATGGTCTTTGGTTTGCTGTGTAGAAATTTAAGGCAGTGCTCAAAAATGACAAAAACAAGTGCTTATTTAGTACTCATTTGTCCACACCTGGAGTATGCTTCAGTAGTATGCGATCCCTTCGAGGCTTAATACATCAATAAGCTGGAGATGGAAGAATGACGTGCAGCATGCTTTAGAAGAGAGGCTAGTGTGACTGATACAATCACAAACCTTGGGTGGGATAAACTAAAACAGCGTCTCGAAGTTGCTAAATTGATCATGATGAAACAGATGTATTTATGAGTGTATCTGCTATTCCGAAGCCTATTGTCAAGCATGCTTCTGTAAGACCACATTGAACAATTACTGGAAATAGTTCTCAACTTGATTTGCCACAAAGCAGAACTGAAGCACACAGAAACTTCTTTGTACCCAGAACATGTAGAGATTGGAACGGACTTCCTGATATAATAGTCTAACAATTTCAATTGTCTCTTTTGGGGATCAAGTTCTCAAGTTTGTCAGATCCAGGGATAGGAACTTAAATTAACTTTGTGCCTCTCTGTCTTCTCCCTCAGCTATAGGGAACATGCAGTGACGTGTTAGCTGTAACCATGCCGCCATTTTAGATGGCAACGACGTACATACACACACAACGTTTAGTAGTATCACGAGTGTAAGTTTGCTACATTGTGTTTTCATCCTACATTGCCTACGTTATCGCTGAAATATGTCAAAATGAGTGTTTCCTTGTCAAATGATACGTTATCAAAGTATACTGAGAGTTTAGATGGTGATTTCAGGGATCGGTATTTGAGTAAATGCTCATGGATCAAGGTGCAGGACCTGTACAATTTGCCCGTGAGTATTTTCAAGAATCTGCAAAGCTTCGGTTTCGGTGGGCATGGCGGAAGGCCTTCCGGACGTTGCCTATCACAATGTCTACAATTACCTGGTTCATCAACAGTCTTGCTACACAGGAAAAGAGCTGAAAGCCTACAAGAGTTTGGAGGCTTACAAGTATTTTGTGGCTGGATGGGTCTCCAGTATCCAGCTGTGGAAAGTTCCTCACAAGCTTGACAAGGCGAAGTATTTGGTCATGTCAAGGGTATGTTCATGTTGTAACGTTAGGCCTGGGTATGATACTGTGATAGGCCCTAGCATGTCTAGGGGTATGATTTGCATTACACGACCAGCACTAATTTTCCTTGTACATGTAGTGACCTATCAGATATCAAAAACTCATTAACTCGCCGTAAAAGTCAAATTTAGGAATGAAAATTCATAGGTTTTGTGCATATGGTGTCAAGTGCCGGTCGTGTATGGAAATCTTTCCGGCTATGCCTATCATTTTTTGAAAAAATTAATAGGCCAAGTTGACAATTTCTTTAGAATTTCCAAAGTCTGTTTTTCATTTCGAGGAGTTGATTCCATGAATTCCGTCTCATTTTTCCTCTATAACAAAAAATCATTGGCCCTAGTTGTACAGCTTCGGACGACTCGTACTTAAGCATCTCCTACCTTTGCCAACTGGTACCTTTGTCTTTGACAACTCGTACCTTATGTTAAGCAGTGCGGCTTGACAAGTCATACATGCTGACTAAACGACTTGACTTACTGTAGGCGGGATGGTACAAGTCGTTGTGCAAGGTACGAGTTGTCCAAGGTACGAGTTGTCCAAGGTACGCGTTGCTGTTCCGCATAGTACGAGTTGAGGAAAGAGTTTCATGCATGACTGTCATTTGACCCCCTGTGCACAATCCTACATGTATGAGACTTGTCTGAAAAATTCTGTTTCCTTAGAAAATGTTTCAATATTTTCACTGCTAAACTTGACTTTTAAGTTTTAAGACATGGTAGTGAGTTTTTACGTGTCTTGATAGGTGACTACAGGGAAAATAAGTGACAGTCGTGTGTGAAAATCTTTACTGAGTTGACCTGTTCCCCATTTTACATGCACGTTTTGTATCAAATCAAGCTCCATGCCTGACCTGACCCTACTGCAAAGTGAAACATTGTTTATTTTATTTTATGTATTTTTTTAGGTTGCACATTCCCAATCCATCTCATCACCACCCCTGAAATCCTAGATCATTGTGGAGAAGGATGGCACGTTGAGACGGCCCACTGCACATGTATGGCGGGACTGGGCGAAGCCTGCAGCCATATAGCCGCAACCCTCTTTGCCATTGAGGTTGCAGTAAAGATGCTGAGGGAGATAGCATGTACGTCACTACCCTGCACATGGTTGGAGCCTTCAGGGGGACACATGAATTTTGCTGAGGGAAACGAGATTGACTTCACAAGCCCTTCATGTAAGAGGACATTAACAATGTGTCAGGAGGGAAACTCTCCAAAAAGAACCGTTCAATCCAGAGACATTCCAGTGCTTACTTTTGAAGAAGCGAGTATTTTGTATGATGCCATCAAGGCAACTGGGGTTAGAAGTGCCATTCTGGCTGTAGTCCCAAAGTATGCAGCAGAGTATATCCCTAAGGCAATCACCTTCAACTTGCCAGAACCGCTGTCACAGCTGTACAAGGATGAATGGAGCAAGCTGTCCTACCAGGAGTTAGCTAAAGTGTGCAAGGATGTCTTCTTCAGCATCAGAGTAACAAAGGAACAGGTACATGCATGGATTGGCATGTTGTCAATAGTCAAATGGGAAAGATTTCCATATACAACTGTTACTCATTTTCCTCCATAGTGACTTACAAGCCCCTAGATAGTCATTACATATCATCAAAGTCAATTTGAGCAGTTAGAAAATGTAAGCATTTTCTTACCAAACACTTAGGAATTGTCAGACCCGTCTCATAGTCTCGTAGTATATCCATGGAACCATTTCAGGGAATTCTGGAGTTGAGTCAAGAATTGCAGTTGTCTTCACGTTTGCTTAGACAGTTTATTGTACATGTACATATACGACGTAAATACATGTGTAAACTATTCTTTACTAAATGAATGCTGCTAAATTCACCACTTCACAAGCAATTCATTTACATTTGTTTTTTATTACTCAAGCCTTTCTTGTTAACCCTTTCGACGTCCATTCAATTAAACAAGAATTTGACATTTCCATCATTTCTGTTTTTCTTTGTGTACTTCTTTGTCTAGCTGGTTCTCGGCAAAGAATGTGTTACAAAATTCCCTCCTTAGTCAAAAGGCACAACTGATTCGGAAAGGTTCGTAAGTGCACAAGGTATACAGACTATTTTGTCAAGTGTTTTTAGATTATGTTGGTCACTAAGCAAATACGTGATTGGAACAGTTGATTGCAGCATAGTGTATTTTTGCCTCGTGAGACCAATCACACGCTCCACGTGGATCCTTTGGGAAGCAAGAACTCGTTTGGCCCCCACATCCAATGGCCTCAACTGTTTTTTGCCCTTTGTAAAGGCAGGCATTTTAAGGGTGGCATTAAATAAGCCAACAGAATCCCCAACATCAAAGCCTGTCGGGTAAGATAACATCACCTGGAATCAATTTGTCCAGAAATCCACAATTATTTGTGATGTATTTATCACTTGCCCTCCCTTCCTTAGCCTTTCAAAATGTAAGAAATACAACCCTGAGGTGTGATGCCAATCAGATACTTCATGGTATTGTGTGATTTGTAGTTGGAGTGTGTCTGTGCCCTAGCTTTTAGATCACTGGCTCTCTATAAAAATTTCAAAACAGTCAATGATACATGCACCATGTTTGAATGTCTTTTGGAATGACATTGGCATGGACATTCTGAACTGCTCACGGTCAGGCCACATTACTAAAGCAGGCACCAAACGACGGTCCATAACATGAATGACATCATTAAAACCCC
>NW_019091401.1:1535995-1576499 GCF_001949145.1 Acanthaster planci | reverse complement strand
CCTTCTGCGGTGAGGTAATGAAGCAGAATAAGGATGGCACGTAGTTGGGTGATAGGGGGTTATCACTCTTTTTACCTACAGAAATAGAATGTCAAAATACATGTTATGATACAGTGTTTAACATGCAAAAACTGGTGGGCAGATTCCAATGTAACATGAAATGGAATCATAAACAAAATTGAATCTTAATTCTATTCACTCGAAACATTCCATTGGCATCAAATACTGAAGCCTTGGGGTTTACTGTGAAGACTGGAAAGAAATCAGCCCACACAGTAAATGGGAAACGACAGTAAAAGAAAAGCCATCATCTAATATCCTAACGTTACATGTGCAGTATTTTGACATGTCATGTTGACAAAATTTTGAGAACAATCAGTGCAGCTTTTGCGAGAAGTATTTCATTCCAGCAAACTGTAAAAAGGTTTCACACTACAAATTTCAGGAGTTCATCTTTGTCTGCACAATGATCCCACAAAATATTTTTGGAAGTCCGTAGCTTACCGGATACAAAATGTACGCTGCATATTCTACTCGTGCTGGACGGCATCCAGTCTGCACATTTCAACGCCGCAACCCATTTCGCTCTTCTCTCCGAATTTATTGGAAATCTGTAGAACAAAATGCCGTCGTTTCGGCCTTATCTGTTTGTACAGCGGTACGCAGAGCAAGATATCACCATGTTGTCACGAACAAGTAGGAATACGATGTCAAGAAAAGCTTATCCCGCTGACGGTGTTGTTGTAAATCGCGTGGTCGCTATCAGTGCATGCATATGATGCGGTGTGGTACCACGTGTACACGTACGTGCATCCGTGCTGTCTAAAATGGCCGATAAACATTACCGCGTTGTCAAGTGACGTCACTTGCTTGGGATTTATACATGGATTCAGTGAATACTGAAGAAGATGAAGAAGAGGTGGTTAGAGCATGTGGTCAACATGGTCTAATCTGTTACACCTTGTTAACATTCCCAAAGACACCATTGAACACCATTTTGCACCAATTTAAGGTTAATGCTTGCCAGGAGGCTTGAACAAACAGAGAAAAGAAAGGATGTTATTCTTCTCCACAGCCTAAAATTAGTTTCGGGCCAATTTATTAAAAAAAAGGGGAAGTTCCAAAAGTCATTTTGATTAAATATACATTAAATGCAAAGTTTATGGGACTCTTAGGTAAGGAAAAAGTATTTGTAATCACACGTACAGAATGACCTATCACCATGTATTTTTTGGTTGAGTTTTTTGGCTCTCATGATTTTTGACAAACTGTTCAAAAATGCCGAAGTTCGAAACAGAAATGTAGCTTGCAGAAATACTTTTTCGATGTTTTCTTAGAACAAAATTTTGTATGAGAAGCTTAAATTTCACCTTTGTATCTGAACTTATTTGATTTAGAACACAAGAGAAAGAAAGTTTTATTTCAAGCGATCTGGATCTGGGAAAAATCCAGAACTACATGTACATGTAGGAAATATGTTGTATTTTCTGAGAAGAAAAAAAGCATTCAGGGCACTGGTTCCTGACATGACAAAACGAAAATGTTATGACCAGGAGATTGGAACCAGTCCAGAATTTTGTGCTTGCATACTTTACTGCGTCTGGTTTTATCACAAAAGCTGCAAAGTGTTGTACATGTATTGTTGTGCTGAATAATGATGGCAAACTCATCATGTTCCATAAAGTGCCGTAAACATCTTTGCATTTAATTAAACTGCGAAGATGGTGGAGACTAGGGAAAATCCAATAGATGAAAATAGCTGGGTGGTGAGAATTTTGGCAGCGCAGCAAAACTTTAGCAGGGCGGTCTAAGATTTTGGCAGGGTGGCCCGCTCTGGTAAAACCCCTCATGGAGAATACTGCAAAGTGTATCATATTATGACCTACATGTACATGTCAGAATATCATGAAACTTGACATCTTTTGCCCGTTGAGAGCAAATTTCATCAAATCTGAGAAAAAAAACAAAAAACAACCGAAAACCTTCAGACAGAAGTGACCAAATCTCTGATTACTAGAAAGTCTTGGGATCCTTTGTATTTTTCACACGCAGTGATGTATTCACTTTCAATTATATTTCATTTTCTTTACTATTGACTTTTAAATGGTTTTCTTTGCTGTCTCTTAAACTTTCTTGTGAATTCATTATCTGTAGGATCACTAGATCCCCAAACTTTCCGCATTTTATTCCATAGACAGCTGTGTAAACAACACTTACAGAGGAACGTGGATAAGTTAAACTTAATATGCGCAAAGCTACGTGTATCAGCTTGGCTGGTATAGTTTGGCAGCCCTTTACCTGTATGACTACTTCCCATCTGTTGAAAGCGCCCATGTTCTTGGTAGTGGTTGCCTCTCTTCATCATGTAGCCAACTGTTTTTCCATTTTGTCTGCCATTTCTGTCAGCCCTAGATAGACTTGACCCCTGCATCCTCAATTGCCTCTTGTAATGCCTTGGAGACTCTTAGTTCTGTTGAACAAGATCAAAGTTCAAAATATATTTTAACTTAAAAGTGCCACTTGCTGAGTAAAATTCAGCAAAAGCAGGTCATTAGCCTAAATGTCATGCAGTGTGTATTTGTGGTGACTGGTTCCCAGCTGATTCCAGCTGACCCATATATATGCTGAACAGCTTTTTTTTTTAAAGTCAGGGTTCAAATCTGGCTTCAGTCAATGACCTGGGTCTTCCACATTTGTTGATATTCTGGGCGTTCAGGGTACAATGTATTTGATAAACTTGATGTAACCCACACAACTAGGGACAGATTATGCCCGGAAGTCAGGATATATCAAATATTATAGCCCTGAAAGTAAAACGGTTCACGAAGTCAAAGGTTCGAATCTAATTAGGTTAATTATTTAGATTTATGTTTTGTTCTCTCCTCAGGTTGTAACAATAGTTGCCTTAGTCCTAAATGTAGCCAATCTCTTTGGTTACATCAGATGCAAAGTCAGTTCTAGGAAACAACTGTCATCAATGGCAACACAGTTCCTGGGCCAGCAGGTGATGAGCAGGGTAGGTGTCATCTTGTCTGAGGTACCATAATTTTCAGAATATAAGCCGCAGCTTTATACGTTGATTCTTACGCTGAAAATGTCTCTGCAGCGTATACACTGGGCAGCTTATACGGCTACCGTTGAAGGATAAAATCAGTCACAAAAGCCAGACCTGGGCCACGCATACCACGCAGATGGTGCAGTCATTTTTTTTTTGGTTGCTGTTTACATCTGAAAACTCGAACCTCAGAGAATAAATAAAAATTGGAGTTGTGAATAATTTGAGTTATCAATGGAATTCTCCGAGTCATGGAGTCATGAAACACATGCATGTACATGAATTGTATATTTAAATCTTGAACTTTACTTGCCCTGTGGCAAGATTTTTTAGTGATTATTTTTCCACTTTTTATTCAATCTCATGGAGTATTTCTTGCAGACGAATTATCATTTACTAAGGTAGTTTTATTGTCGTGACCTAAAGATTTTGTTCTATCGTTCAATAAAAAATCAACCGTTTCAATGGTGTGCCTTCGTGTGGCAGATCTTTTATCTTGATGCTGATCGTGTTAAGTGTAACATGCCACAGAATTTCGTTTTTATTATTTATTTTGTTTTTTAACTTGGGTTTTCTGATGACAACACTTTCTGTGGTCACATGGTTATCAGAAAGTGTCAGTGATTGGATTGCCCATTAATGGGTCTGCTGTAGCAGTCAGGCTAGCCTGAAAACAGGGTTTGTGTGATCGTGATGGTGCGCGTGTGCCATGCCATGTGCAGCTTGCATCGAACACAAGTGGTTCCATTGTGATGACTCGAACTCAGGTCTCACGGCAGAGTTTTCATTTTTTAAGTGATTTGGCAGTGGTTTTTTTGAGCGGCATCACAAAAACCTCAACATTACCGGACATACATGTAGTGTTGTGGACAGTTACAGAGGTATTTTTTTCAATCAAAGCCTATTATTTGGCAAGAAATAGTTGACCTATTGAGATAAAATGATCTCTAGACTTAACTGACTTTGAGTTACCAAGATTTTATTGTACGTCCCTGACCGCATTACTTTTGCTGACTGCTGGGAAAAAGGCAAGAGCTGATGCATAATCCACGCAGGACCATGCATCCAGCGTGCAAAAAAAAATTTTAGGACTTAAAGTTCACTTTTTATGGTGATACTCGTTCAAACTTTGCTATATACTTTTGCTAGGATTGCATGTGTAGTGGAACCATTGATGTACTGTACATTCTGTATTGGTGCTTCAGCATGCAGCAGCATGACCTTCATAGTTGGATCGTTAGCATTGTGGTGTGCCTTCTACGCCAGTGCAGCTTCTATGCCAACTTTAAATCTTAATTTGCAGATTTTTGCGTGCTGCGGCTTATACACCGGCCGACTTATATTCCAAAAGTAACGGTAATATCCAAAAGTCATGGCTGCTGCCAAGTTGTGCGTGTGTTTATATTTAAATCAAAGGGAAATGGATACAGCCACTAGTTTGTGGCTTCAATTAGCCTATTTGAAGTATGGCAGACAAAATAGGAGAGCACCATCAGACCTGCCAACTAGTACAGTTTTGCCGTATTACCTACTTGAATTTATTGAAAATATGACTTTTCCCCCCCCCATAAAATGTGGCTTTTAGCCATTTTGACAAATCAGAGTTCAACGGGGGAGATGGCCTCCACGGGTAGGATTGGGGGCCGGATCCACTGGCTCCTTGCCCCCCTGCCCGTGCGGGCACCTCCTCGGCCAGGGCTCCGCGGGCCGCGCGCTCCCACCATCCAAGCTGCATGTCGCCCAGGTAGCGCTTGAGGCGATTGCGATGCATGATCTGAGGCTTCGCTCGAGCGGTACGCTGCACTTTGTAGGTCACATCGTTGATGAGGGCGCGACCGACCTTCGTCTTGGGGGGTGAACAGTCAAACAGCCTGGCTGGGCTCGAACCTGGCCCCTTGGGCGCAACGGTCGTACTTTTGCTTCTGGTAGCTCTGAGTCTGCCTCAAATGTCGCCGGGCAAACTCGTGGGCCCACGTGAGCCTTGCTCTGAGCTCGTCAACGTAATTTAGTGCCTCGGTAGTCTCCATTGGCTCCTCTGGTGACCCCACAATGACGTCCAGGGGAAGTCCCACCTCCCTCCTGAGCATGAGCATGTTCGGGGTGAGCCTGGTGCTATCGTGCTGGGAGGAACGGTAGGCCATCAGGACGTAGGGAAGATGTTCGTCCCAGTCGTCCTGATTCTCAGCCACAAACATGCTCAGCATGGTCTTCACAGTTCGATTGGACCGTTCGACCATGCCGTCGGACTTTGGGTGGAACAAAGTCATCCTGGTCTTGTGGATGTCTAACAGCCGGCAGACCCCGCAAAACAGGCCCGCCTTAAACTCCCACCCTTGATCCGTGTGGATCTCGAGGGGTGTCCCGAAGTGCATGATCACCTGCTCCATGAGGGTCTTGGCCACGGTCTCGGCCGTCTGATCCAGAAGGGGAAATGCCTCCACCCAGTTTGGGAAATAGTCCGCCACTACCATTATGCTGGTGTTCCCGGCCTTGGTTCGGGGCAGGCGTCCAGTGAGATCATGGGATCCACACAGACGCGTGCGGATCCCCGAGTGAGGATCCACCTCATGAGGGGACCTAACCAGAAATCCCCCCACGCTGCGCACTCGATACCCTCGAATTTCTGCCCCCGCTCCTGGATAACTGTTCCAGATTCCCTGCGAGGAACAACTCCAGCTTGCCCGCCAACCTAGGCGAGTTCCACATTGCCGTCGCAGTCTGGGCCCCCGACTGCAGGGCCCCGCGCTGGCCTGTGCTGCCGCTGTCCAGCGAGTCCGGCACCTGACCCAAATCATCCACCCATTCCATGGCACAGAAAAGGCAAAGAGTTTACCTGCTTTTCTTGAAAACAGCGTCAATACCAGTTGTAGCGTGTCCTACTTATTGGGCTCTGACGCTGTCACAGAAGCACACAGTCAGCCACAAATCGCCGTTCTGGGCAAGAAATCTCTGTTTATTTCTTTCGATGTCACAACACTGTTTTTTTTCACACCAAGTTCTAGACATGAGGCGTCTAGGCGGGGACTGCGCAGGCGTTAGGCGGGAAAACCGTGGGCTGTTCGCATACCAGTGGGGGCAGCCAGCTATCTCCATGCAGGTCTGAGCTGGCGCCCCCACCGGCCGGACCCGCCGGCACTACAATAGGTTTAAGCATGAAACAGTTACAGTATTTGTTGAGTATGCCAAATTTCTCATTCTTCTTCCATGCACAAGCACCACTTTTTCTGTTTTTTTCCTTTTCTGTTGACATGATGGCCAGGCCAAATTTTTACATTTTCCCGACACCAAACACGTGCAAAACCAGTACTAGGGTGCTATCCTGCAGGTAATTGAAGCAACTGTACAATGTATGCACGTACATACTTGTGTACAGTGTATACAAATCTGTGTGTGCATTTTTTGACATGGTTTGAAGTGCAAGCCTCGTGCGTAAACAGCATCCTGGGTACCACCCGATTATTATGTTGTGATTGACTATTAATGAACTATCAGTGTTCATGTACGTGTCAGTTGGACTTGTTACAGCTATTCCTGTGTCCGAGCATTGCTCTATGGTCTGAGGAAGTAGTAACTAATAATTCTCACTGTAGCTGGCGGTAGCACAAGTCACCGTACATTTGTGGCTTGAAATAAGGTTAATAAATTTTCGTTTTTGCTGATAGAGGACTTTGTGACAACTGGTTTGAGGTAAAGTTCTTTGTGTGGTGCTTTGTCACATGCTGTGCGCATCGTTTTGTATGAGATTTCAAACAATATTTGGACATTAACTAATCAAAATGTCAGTGTAACACAAGTGTATAAATTGTCGTAAGAGGCTCCTACTTAAGCTGCAGAAATGGACTTGGCTGGAATACACCGTAGACAGGCAGGCAACACTATCCACGCCTGGAAAATCCAAATGCCTGGACATGCGATGTGCGTTCTTTGTATCAAAGAATTCAGATTTTGAAAACATGGTCAAACCAGGTGGGAAAAGGGCCAACTCACTCTACAACCTTGATAATGGATTTTTGTGATTATTTTCATGTGTGAAGAAGTTTTGACCTACAGGTAATCCAGAGTTGGTCAAACCGATCAAATATGACTGGAATATGCTCATATTTTTTAAAAAACAATTTTTAATTGAAAAACATACAACTTTTGGATTTTCAAAATACAGTTTCGTGATCTCAGAGGTTGGCAGGTCTGCGCTATTTGAAGTGGGTAAAACTTTGAGCAAGCACAAAAGATTTTATCTAAACCAAAGAGTACCCTCCTATTGTGTCCATTGCACCTAAAGTAGGCTAATAGGTGAACATGCTATCTCACTGCTTGTCAGTGTTGTAGTTGAGACTGTCACAAGACCATGCGCAAGTAACTGAGTGAACAATGATAAAGGAATACTTTTGTTGCAGTTCATTTGGAGAGCTTGTGACTTGAATTCAGACTGGAGGTCTTGTGTAGGTCTTCAGTTACAATAGTGGACAATGTGTGACCTTGTAGTTGACATGTGTTGCTACAACCAGATATTAAAGCGGCAACTTCTGACATTAACTGCACTTTATGGAAACAAAACATTTATTAAAACAAAACATTAGGCGAGTATATTTTTCTCCCTTTGGGGGTTTTCCTTGTCTCCTACCTACCCAACGCATTTTTTAAATTTCCTCCACAGGCCATGACTAGTACCATCAGGCCAAGCACTGAGACAGTGCAGTGAAGATGGCAATTCAGCAAGCCGACTATTTGAAGGGCATTTCTATGTACATATGCCTTTGTTGTCTATTTATAATTATTATAACATGCCATTTAAGATGTGGACGGTTTTTGTTTCATTAATTTGAACTAAAGTCCCTGGAGTTCACATCCTTCAAAGTTTAACATATTTTCAAAATTGGATATTGTGGGCACAAGATGCAAACATTCCGTGTTTCTCTGCTGCACTGCATGTGCATCTCTTAAAATATGAATGGCATACAATGTTATAATATGTTTAATGTAAGAATATTGATGTGCAGAAAATAGTTCAATGCTTGGGTTGCTTTGCAGTTTAAGCCTGTTAACATAGCATTTTACAAGGCACATGGTCTGTATATTAATATTCGTCCAAGTTTGATCAATTTAGTACCGTGATTTTTTTTCTCAAAACAGCTCAATAACATTACTTATCTTGTTAACAAGTCTTTATTAAAATTTAGATTGTTTCGTTTATGCTTCAGTGATTTACAACAGTGTCCATTTTTTCTTTGTTGGTATAGATTATTCATTACCTGTGAGATGCGTTTTATATTACAGAATAACTTGCTGGATTGAACGTAGAGTTTTGTGTTATATTTAGATTGGTTTGGGGATAGGAATCTTTAAATTGTTGCCTTATTGGAACAGCATAAATTGAATTTTTTTAAATACTGAATGACGCATGCAGTTGTGCAGTAAACAAACGAGTTTGTTACCATTGTTTAATCTCTTGGGATAAAATTAGTGGTAAAGATGTGTTACTTTTAATTGATGCCGAAGTTCCTTTGAAACTGTAGTGTCCATGCTTTTGCAAACTATTCATTAATTTTTCTTTCCGAGCAAATTTTGATTTTGAAATGATACGATGACTTTTAACAAATAAAGTTTATTGGTTGTAATTTCAGGCCTTAACACAGTACATTAAGTGCCATGTAGTATTGTTGAGGTTATTATTCATAAACTACTGTTGTGAAAAGCATGTACACACTTGTTCCCATCTGCCTTCTGATTTGAATTAGAAGCGGTAACTGAAAAACTTGATCATTTGATTCAGTATTTGATTATCAAGGACCACTTTTTTTGAGTACTGTCTCACTGGAAAGCTCATACAAAATGTGATCCTAGAAAAACATCAATTCAATTTTTTAAAAAATCTATTTTTGAGGTGCCACACCCCAAAAGTACAGATAACACATCTTAAATAGAAACATTATTTTTAAAAATTCTGTTTTGTGCGAATTACCCTATGAGGTCAAGGTTTATTTTCATATTGTTGTACCCCATGTCTGTCAGCATGGCAATCGACACAGGGCACATGAAAAAATGAATACTCGACCCTGTAATGAATAAAAGGAGATGATAAAGTCATAAGCTGCACTGCAGAGACTAACTTTTAATACATTACGTGTCATTGTCACCGCTGGTAGAACAATGGATATGAACATATGTAATTCCATAATCTTCACATCCACTAACTTGACCCTGTGCATGTTGGTACAGTCATAGAATAGTGATCATTTTGATGCCAAAATAAATCAATTACATCTATATGGATACTGACTTTCTCAGTAAGTGAATAACTTGACCAGTTGCTTGTTGTCTTCCACAATACTGTACAGCTGTGCTAGTACGCACAGTATACATGCAACCAGCAGCTGAGATAAAAACAGTGAACTTCAATCCGTTAACTAAACAGTTGAACAGGTCTTAAAGGGAATAGCATGGCCTTGGCAACATCCCGTGGAGTCTTGAGTCCACACGTGAGGCAGCACTACAAAAACAACACAAAGTACTATTCTATCATGTATGTTCTACATTGAAGTCATCATAGCCTTTTGTTCAAAAGTAATATGATTATCTCCTTTCCCAGGCTAGTGACTAGGCAGTAGT
This sequence comes from Acanthaster planci, assembly GCF_001949145.1. Next base: position 1,566,838 of record NW_019091401.1, on the reverse strand, counting down.
ACTGATAACAATCTCAGTCACAGCCAACTGTTTGGGAAAATGCAGTGCACTCTAACTTTACAGTGAAAAGTCCTCAGAGTAATAAATTGTTATAAAACGTAATAAATATACATAAAAATACACTAAAATGCCGATCACTGTATCCCCAATTCATTCTCTCAGTTGCAAGGAGCGCTGTAATATACTCCCAGCCCGTCATACAAACACACTGGGTGCGTTCGGTTAGCTTCCCTGAACACACCACACTTCGGTACTCCGTAGAGCCTGAAAGTAAAAGGTCACGCGGCGAGCTTCCGGAACCCGCGAGCGGTCCTCCTGTGGGGATTATACGTTGGGCCGTCCTATCACATTCGATGATTTTGGGAAGAATAGTTCTTAATTGAAACCACCCCATGAAACGCCCATGTTGGAATTTTACCTTTGTCTTCCTCAAGTAATATTTAGGAAAAGTCACCTGGAGATGGGTAAAAAAAGAATTTTATTAACGACCTTTCTCTTCCGTGGATATCGTACCTACAGTAGGTCTCCATGTTCGCGTACGTTTGTTTTCACTGCCCGTGCTTACGTGAAAACGAGATTGTAGAACGTTGCAAATATTTACATACTTAAAGTCGATGTGTTCCAGATTCCGTTGAGTTGACATTACGCAGTTGTTGTCAGCCAAGGTTAGATAAAAGATTAGAGTCTTTCGTAATTGAAGTAGAATATTGCTTTAAGTTTACTTCTTATTTTAAGACTGTGTGAAATATTTTGTTCTTTTTTTCTATTTTTACTGACGGACAACCATAAAATTTCAAACCGTGAATATTCATCTGTGTACGAGACTGCCGCATTGCACTTTTCTTCATGTATTTTAGATTTTCGGAAGTGATGGGTCAGTTTTTGGCAGGATATTTCTCTTTTAGGTCAGGTGAAATTCCGTTTCTATAAATTCATATACTAGCAAATATTTTCCAAAGCCCCTTTTCCGAGTTTAACTTTTAAGAAACTGAACCAAAAATTACAAATTCTAAAATCTTTGCACGTTATTTTTCCTGACCAAGGGTTCAATCTGGCGCGCCATCGGGGTCAATTTTTCAGGTGGGCTCTAAGAACACCAACAATGTAATTTATATATTCTTACAGTGAAGGGGGCCATACTAAGAAATGGCGATCTTGTGCGTAGGCCTACAGAAAAAATAATGATTATAAAGTCTTTTAACAGAGCACTAAAAATCCCACTTAGATTAGAAACTAAACAGCTAAAACGATTTAATGGAGTTTTATGACGGAAAGCCAGAAAACCTGAGAGAAAAAGGATCATCGAAGTCGCATCCCTGTACTTTTTCAATGGCACCTTCACACTTCTTGCCGCCAAGGCCATTCATGCGCATTCGTGCATAACCGTGAAAGGTCGGGAACCCCTTTCGACTTGTACTACATTATTCATATCAGGAATGTTGGATAGAAAACGGCACTTTGCCGGAGGGCTTTCTCCGATTGCTCCTTTGAGCCGAAGCTCACTAATCTCGGTGTTAATCGTTAAGGATCCTTGTTCAGAGAAATTTTTCTGAGGAGGTTCAGAGAACTGAACAGAACAACTCACAAAATATATTTTGACACCCTGAAACAGTGTTCAGAATCCATCGATCTGAATTGATTATTGTTTTATTGTCTTAATGTCTTTTAATTAAGCCTGGCTTTAAGTTTCCTGGCACGTGCCGATGGAGATGGAACAGATCTGATTTTACATGTCCGTTTTTTCCCGGTACAGGCCTAGTTTAGAGTAGATGATTTGGTGGGTTTCCTCTCTCCTCTAGGGTCAGTAATACCGGCCTTGTAGGTTTCCGCTACCTGTTTCATGGTATTCTTAAGGTCTTTTCCGAAAAAATATCGGAGACGGGAGTTTGCGGGTGCATAGACCTCGTTACATGGGATTGAGAACCTGTTTCAGTTTCTCTCTTCGTTTCATGCTTAGTTCATAAGAGGCATTCCCTGCAAGGGTTATGCCATCTAAGGCAAGTTCTTTGACCTTGGCGACATTTACAGGTTGGCCCGACTTACTTGCGTTTAATACACAATTCAGTAAGTACATGTATATTGTAATAAGGGAGCAACCCTTTGACAACATGTTTCTGACTTTCCTGGAAGATCACATCTTTGGATCTGGTTGAAGCAGGGATTGTTCCCCTCAGTTCATTGTCTATTCTGGGTGCCGTGACGGCCACTGCATTTCACGGCGTAGGATATTGCTCAGCAATCTTTTCATATGTCTCTTTTTCGGACGGGTAAACTTACGGCTTTTATCATCCTTTCGGCTTAATTGCCGAAAATCTCAGGCCTTTGGCTTCAATGTCTGTGTAAATGTCTCGCTTGGAACATCAAAATCAGCATGCACTTGCTCCAGCTTCAGTATACCTAAAACACTGGTCAGGTCAAACACTCGGACTGAGCTGGGTCAAAGGCAAGGGCCGCTCGGCAAGACAATGCTTCCTGGAAGTCGTCGGGCTGAAACTTCAAAATGAGGTGAGCCCTTGACCGAGAGGCCAGCCAGCTTGCTTCGCACGTGTGGCAGGAAGGTTTTTCACCAGGGATGTCAGCATGTATTGCATGGTATATACAGAAGCTGACAACTTCTGTTTACCCTCGTCGGCATGAACCTGCAATCGAGAATCGAAATCTCGGTGAGAACTGGCTTAATTTGGCTTGATTGAAGCGACCTGGTCTCGCCTTCGTCAGAATCAGTCATCATAGTGCAATGCAGGAGCTCCTCCAACTGTTCAATTCCTTTCCGCAATGCTTATCACATGAAAAAAAAAAGCTGACCCCTTCCAGCAGGAGTTTATACAACTGAATACCCATCGTGAGCCACCTTGTTTGAATTTGATCCTTAAAATCTATTGTGTGAATCACATGCCCGACACGAAGAAAGGAATGCAAACCCTATGGAGACTTGTATTCGGAAGTGTTAAGCAATATGCCGTGGATCACATTTTAGTCTTTTTAACGTTACATATATGAATATCAAATTTGTATGGTTAGGTTGCTGATTCCCTTTTCACCAATATCACATGTCTTTTATTTCTAGTTTTTTAAACATATTCTAATGCACTATTCCTCCTTTTGCATTCCGTGCATTTTTTTGGCTTATTCTTCCCCTCAATCCTCTCCTCCCTTTCTCAAATTTGTTTGCGAGTTTTCCTCTCTATTCATGCCTTGCCAGGCCTCTCTAAGACTTCCCCTTGCTTTCTCGCCTATGTCCTAGGTCGAACGTTCTTTTCTAATTGCAATTGACCAAGCGTACATTTAACCATGCCCATGATAACTGCCCCTCACCCACTACCTAAAAAAAGTCGAGGGCCGGGCGGCAACGAGCGAAAGTTTACTCTTCCCTCATAATGACATGTATCAAGAGGGCGCCCTCGAAGCGACAGGTTCGTCATCTCTTTCCGTTGCTAAGCAACTGCACGCGGAAACCTGTAGCTCTCTTACTCCATGTGCATTGCTTAGGCCGTGTCCGAAACGGGCTTCCAGAGCTACGGCTAGATCTGTTGTCTACGTGTCTCCACGCATTTTTAATGGAGTGAAGACCTAGACCTAGACCTAGCTCTAGACAAGATATTCGGATGCATAGTCACATATAAAACAGAAAGAAGGATGAGCGTTCTGTACAACGTTAAATTTGTACACACACGTTGATACTTCCGTGTAATCGCGATTCAAATTTGGAATGGTCATGATACAGGAAAAACCATCGTGGCCATTTTTCGGCATAAAATTCTTTCCTAAATTGGATCGAGCTCTCACTGGTGTGTTTGGAAAGGTTCGGCTGCAGTTGGCCTACGCCATTATTCACGCACACCATTTAATGATGTAATTCGTCTAAAGGGAATCGCTCATTCATCTGGAACTACTCGGTCAACACCCATTGTGACTGGATCAGTTTATCTCGCGAGCATAATCACTAGATGAACATGCATAATAAATTATGTGAAGGTGGTGTGCAGCACACATTGCGCATACTTGAAAATAAGATGAAATTTATTATGTTCGAAGGTCTGATTAAATTCACGCCTATTAACGATTTATGTTGTAACCATGAACGTTGAAGGTTTTGGCATTCTGTTTGTCTTACGGTTGTTTTGTATTCTCCAAAGATACGTCTTCGTTAGGGCCTACATACACGTGTTCCTTGCATGTTTACAATAAAAATGATGAATGAGGAAATATGTTTTCCCGTTGTTTCGAGTTTTAGGCTTCACTTTTATTTATTGGTATCAGTGTTCACAAGCCCGACACTATAGACACGTCCTGAATTCGCAAAATGGGAGAGTAACCCTGTTTAAGTGCAGGTTCCATCTTCGTGCTTGTCAACTTACAATTAACCTCAGCAATGAAACCTAATCATTAGATTGTAGAGCAAGGGCACGGTGTTCTGTTAGAGTTCACAAGTTTCGGGTTATGACTGCATGGGCCCGAAAGCTATCGTTTCACAACAGATAGATGGCATGTGTACACACACATTGCCCATAACCTAACGTCCTAAGCTAGCAATGCTTTTTTTCGCCTGAGTGGTTTTCTGTCGCAATTAGCATAACAACAGGCGGGGAATCAATAGCTCGTCGTTAACGGGCATTCTGATTGGTCAGGTTCAGTTAAAGCTCCTGGAAGCAATGACGCTAGCCGTCTGGCGAGCAACTGACAGGCGATTGCACCTGCATATTTTGTGGGTATTATTTTTCCAGGAGGGATTTTTATCTGCTCGTGTGGCGGAGATTCTACGTTTGACGGAGAAAAAACGATTGTAAGAAGTGACGGGGAATATATTTCGTTGGAAATAACATCTCACAAGAACATGGATTGATGTCGATGCAGTGACATTGGAAGTCAGAGAGGAACGGTGAAAAATTGTTTTCTGATATCAGGCAAAGACAGACCCAAAATTATGTAGCGTGGGTTGCTGAATTGGCTTGGCAACAGCTGAACAGTGCTGCTTGACTTGCGCACAACGGGTGTTAAACGGCTAAAATCGTGCGGTTAGGTTCGAGCATTAGAAGAATTGCAATATTTTATTCTTCCATTTCCCGACGGGATTTCTTTCCTCATTAACATGGATGTACTCTGCAGTGTCGTTTTGGGCGCCATTCTGTCTCTTTCCGTGGTGTCTCAAGTCTCCGGAGTTGGAGGTAAGATTTACTATCAAACAAATGTCTTCGTTCTGGTTTCTTTGTAAAAAATCAAAACTTACTAGGATATTCGTCACACGTAGGAAAAGGTTTTCCCCAGACTGCCTCGAGTCGGTCTTGTTTGCTCTTTCAAGCTTTTCCTCCGTGTGGCCTTCAATGGAAATCCATCTGACATACACCATTACGCAATGTAGACTGCAACACAAACATTTTTGAACACATTTGAAACAAAATGGGTGTGCATTTCAGTACTACTTTATTATGAAGTTACATGAAGAAATGTTTCTATGTAGAAAAAAAACCCAAAATAGTATGTAAGGTATTAATCAATTTCTGACGGCTGCAGAATATATTAAGCCTATATGATTTTGTAATTTCTTTAGTTGATGGGCGTCGGGGGGGGGGGTCGCTTTGTCCCTGAAAACGAACGGGGGAGAAAGGAAAAGGAAAGGACAACGTGAGATGAAAATGAATACCCCCTTCGACCGTTGGTTTAACTTTTTTGTTTTCCCGACCCCATCCAAATGAAAGCTGAGCTATGATTGGTCATTGGAATGGAAGCAAATTGGAGGGTGACAGGAAAACAGAAGGAAAAGATAGGAGCTGTGGTGCGATTGATCAAGCTATCACACAACTAACAATTATTGCGGGTACATGCTGCTGATTGTCTGTAGTGTGGATGGGCAAAATGCTCAAGAATTTCAGCATTTTAAAGATATAAGATGAATAAACTTCCCCATATCTGACATCCTTCACCAAGAAATGTATAAAATTTGGTTGCACAAATAGTTGTGATGGAAGGGTAAGTTGGCATAATTAAAAGAGCCAAAAGTGTGTTACGAGAGTTTACACATGGTTATCTCTTAGGTTTGTATAAACGTTAAAGTTCTTGAAGTGGGAAAACCCATGTGGTTGAGTTTTCTTTATTTTTTTATGGAAAAGGGCTTCAAACAACCTCGTGAAGTTCGATACCTTTCCTTTAGGGTCATTCTATAAATTAGGGGTCCATTTTTTTTCGTGTCCCTGTCACATCTGACATATGACTTGGTAAGTTCAGAACACATTCTGTAATTTCCAAGAGTGGTGAATAAATGCAACATGTTACCTGTTTCATTGCAAAAGCAAAAACCACAATATTGATCAAATTGTATTACCTGTTTCTATTGTCTACGGTGAAAAAGACCACTCAAAATTAAGTTTTGCTCTTCAAATTGCATAATATATGGCTTTTAAGCCATGCATGGTGTGTGCCATTGTGTATATGTTGTTCATATTCAGGTTTTGGCAACAGATGTTCAACCTTTCTAATAGCAGATGGCGCAGGTGATTCGTTTTTTCAACAGTGCCGTAAATCGGCAACTGGAACCGAATTGCTTCGTTTTTTAAAATAAAGTCAGTTATGCATGTACCTGACACGTGAAACACGACACAAAAACCGTTGGAATATCAACATCTAAATTAACCGCAAAACATTGCACGGCAATCAGTACTTCTCTTATTTAAAAAAAATAAGGAAATATCACTACTGCAGTGCTAATACAGTTTCATATTAGGTGAATTAAAGATGGGATGTTCCACTTCGCATTGTCAACTTGAACATCCATGTCACAGAATGAAATTCTTTATAATTTTCATCGAAGTACGACATTCATAATTGCCGTATGCAACGAATTAATAGACTTTGAAAAATATTGTCACTGCAGTACTTGAATAAATTGCAGCATCACTTACGAGTTTCTTGTGACGTTGAGTAGAACTTCTATTTAGCATAATGTGCGTTGTAAAGAATAATACAATGACACGTGATCGTAGCCCCAACAACAAGATGCTGGGAATTTATTTGGGCGTTCCCCGGAAATTATTGTCAGTTTCTTAACTTGACAAGTTATCAGCATTCAGTTAAGATGAATAAAAAGTATCAGAGGATAAAAAAAAATTGCGACATGAAATAGACCGGAATAAAAACAAGCAAACAAACCTACATTCTGTCAGTTTGTGAACCGCAGAATGAAATAGAATACGTTTTCATATATGCGAACTGAGCAGCTGAGCTTTCTGTAACAAGAATCGGTTTGCAGTCGTACGTGTAGGGGCAGTGCGGGCATCCGGGATTCTCACGAAATTGCAGGAACCGCGCCGGTGAAAACAGAGACGTACGCACGCACCAGCCAGTCCGAGGATCAGGTTTGATCAGTTCCGTCCGCGCTCTCGTTGCAGTTATTTGCATCGGCGTGGTGTGTATAATGGAGGACGAAAAGTCGCCATCTGCATTTCTGCCTTCTAAGGGCCGTAACCGGGGTCGTAAACCTCAGGTTATCACCATTTCCTTTCTTGGGGATTGAACTTTTTGAAGACGTATATACCAATAATTACAGTCCACCCTATCTTCTACGTTTTCCTCGGCACAAGCAAGCTTGTGTGTCTATCGGATGATAGTTGTAAAACTGTTTTTCTTTTGAGATGCTGTTTTTTCTGCCTCACAGGGACACTGATACTGCCGTATGGGATTGGTCCGCAGAAAAAATGGTTCAGTCGTGATTGGTTTCTATACGTCTCCACTCCCCCAGAACGGAAATGGTCGTAACCTGCAGGTTCATGACCCCATTCACTGCCCGTTGAGGACAAAAAAGCAGATGGCCACTTTTCGGCCACCTATGTAAAATCTGCTTTTCTGGTATCACAAAAGCAGAAAAGTTGAATTCACAGTTGTCGCCAAAACGTTCAATCCACTTTCCTGCCTGTTTGACAGGTAAAAAGCAGATGGCCACTTCTCGGCCGCCATCAAAACGAGGAAAAGTAAAACTAGTTTTGTAGTAGTAGAAAAGCAGGAAAGTGGGAAAAATGCATTACAATAAAATGGTCATTCTGCTTTTGAGGTAGCAGAAATATAGAAACGTCAAAAATTGAATGTTACAAAGACGTAAAATCTGCCTTTTTTTACCATTTTGATAGCAGAAAAGCAGATGGCCACTTTTCGTCCTCCATAGATGTGGTTGCTTTCCACAATTTTGTGAAATCTCCCGGATGTCCACACTGCCCTACGTGTGTGACATGATGCACGCACACGGCATCTTCACTCGACCAAAGCTGTGTAATCCGTCCCGAGCTGAAGTGCACCCCCAATTGGCGAAAGAAAGACAGGTGGTCACAAGCAGGTTCTGGGTGCATTCCACCAAATCGTTGTATTTCTGCGCGCGAGCTCGCTAATATTTTGTGATCCCACTTTTTTTTAACAATAAAACAGGCCATAACCAGGAGGCATCATAGAAATATTTCTATAAACTTCAAATTTAGGACTGATAGTGTGTCCAGTTCAGGGTATTTCTTTCATAAAAAGCCCGAAATTGCTGACCTATTTTGGATAGCGGCGGGCGGCTACATTCAGAAATGAGCGCTTAGTTTTATTGTTATTTTGGGGTAGCTTCGTTCAAAGTCGAATAAGAAAATTCGTGGCTAACCCCATGCAATTCAAACGAAAAGTGATCTTCTGGCCACAATCTTGAATTTCCAGTGAAAAAAGGAGGCCAACCTCTTCACGAGAGTCACCAGGCAGCGCTATTTTGATCCGATTTTGCACTGTTTTCTATGGGCGCAGACTTGGTGTAGTGCAACCTTCTTGTTCGCGATCGCGACCATTCAAGCCGGAATAGATTAGTTACGCGTGCCAAGCGTGCTCCGCGTCAAACGCGCATATACTTACGCGCCTCGTGGCGCGCCTGTACGGTAAGTACCACAGACATGGATTATTTATGTCTGTGGTGAGTACCATTGATCTTCTATATCGTGGAGATCAATGGTGAGTACGTAAAACACGCCCTCTTTTGTTCCGCTCTAATTTTTTTGCTGTGGAAGCGAGGAGTATGGTGGCCCTGGACGGGCATCACCAATGGTCAATATTGACGCCAGTACTCACGACCAAAATTCACGACTCGCTCTGCAGTCGCGAATATGGCTGTCAATATTTCCGACCAAAATTCACGACTTGCTCTCTGGTCGCAAATACTGACGTCAATATTCATGACTCGTTGTATTTCTGGGTGGTAACTTCTTACACCCATGGTCTAACTTGGACTAGGAATACTACTTGGAAATTGCTGCGGTGGACTATAGCTCACTGAGCTATAACTCCCTGACCGTTCCACGTTACGTTGGGAGTCCAGGATATGAAGATCGTAAATGGGCCAAAAAATAATTTCATCATGTCTACCTTTTCCAAGAAGCCAATTTCACGTCCATAACTCCTATACGTCCTTATATAAAGAAAATTGACACATCACCACAAAAGACAAAAACGGGAACATGAAATCGGAAGTAAGACACTGTGGACTGTTTTCAGCTGTTCCCCTGTTCAGTTTGTACAGTGTGCGCGCGCAACTATTCGGCGTACGAGATTCCGTGGGCTTAATATTCTTTTTAAAAAGTAGAGTAGAAAGACGAAAGGTGTTCACAAAATTCGATTAAAGGGACTCCCGACAGTTCCGTGTCGAGGGAAGGGGGATCCAATAAGGCTCGGGCAAATTTTTGTTGCTAGCAATTGGCTCATGTTTGCTGATTTGTCCCATTTTAAGTTACACCAAATACATTTTTATAGAGAATTTATCCAGAACGCGCTGGCACAAATAAGTATTTTTTAATAAACGAGACTGATATGAGAGTCAATAACAGCGATTAACAATCATGATCTCTTGGGTCTGAATTTAAAGATGAAAGATCATATATTTTGAGATGATTGAGTATTTTGAAATTGCACATTGTTGGGAATCCATCACCCGATAACCAGACAGAGCTCCAGCATGACCATAAACGTCAACTTCCCAAGCGAATGAATTTTAAGCCCACTGACAAAAATGTTCGGCGACATTTCTACAGTAGTGAAAAACGTTGACAAGAATATCGAAAGGCACTTATGAATACAGCTACAAAGGACTCCAAACAACTACATTTGACAAAATTAATGAACTTGGGTTTCAGCTGATGTAGGCCTACGACTACGTGGGGCTAAGGGTTTTAAGAGAGCATCTCCTCTTCTCTCTGTAGTAATGTGCAAATGTATATTATGTGACACGCAGCCATGTACATGCAGGTCAGACGTCATGCAATAAATCCTCCATGCAGCCCATGTCCGCCAGCCTGATGTGCGGTCGTGTCCACGTTATTTCTTATCATTCCACTAACACAACATGGTGGCAACGGTGAAAAAGGACCATATCCTCCTTTAGACGCCACCGGGACTGTTCTGGAGTGTCCAGTGCCTCGGACATTGCCCATTCTGCGGCGGAAAATCTGACCAATCTAGTCCGAGTGACAAGCGTATTCGCACGCAAACAGGACTGGCCGACGACCCCGTACATGTTTTCCTTGCACATGGAAACCACCACACGCGCAATGAACACAACCAGCGGAACCAGACGGTGTGCGTTGTCACGCAGTGACAGTGGACATCATCGCGGAGCATTTGAGCGCACATATCGCCTTGTAATACGGTGATTCGCATCATCGGAGGACTGCTGTTGAGCCGAGTCTATCTCCCAGTGTTGTCAGGGCACCATTGGAGCCCCGACCGACTGGATACTCGTCACGGAAAGCCTTCGCGGGTCTCACTATCGTGATTATCCCGCGTGGACGCTAGCTCGCGTTCCGGCCATTGATCAACGCTGCATCTAATTCGTGAAACTACCCCAGCCAGCAAAAGCATGCCAGGAAAGTTGCCCCAGCTCAACTCAAGAGCCCATACCGACGTTCCCGACCAGCGGAGAGGTGTCAGGAAGCCGCTTCCGATCCTAATTTTTGACTAGGCATCTACCGTACCGCTATTACCGTGAGTACCGGCTGACTTGAGCTTCCTTCGTGTCCTGTAGGGTGCTATACTGCACCAGGGCCCCACCAGGTGAATCATCCTGTGGTACTACCCTGTCTACCCAAGACATTATATCCAGAGACTGGTGGGCTGTGCGCACAGTGAACTGGATTAAACTGTCGAACACTGAACTGTTGATTTTTCTTTGAACTTTTGATAGTTTTTATGCAATAATCAAAACTGTGTAAGTTTGAGATTGTCTAGGGCTTCTTATAATTTTGAGCAGTTGTTCACATGAGTGTTTAGGCCCAATCTGATTCTTGTACATTAGTCTGCAAACTGTTAGTTTGTTACTGGTGACTAACTTGGGTACACATAATGCGGTACTGTATTTGCTAAGCAACAGTAATCTTTATTATCTTGCTAACTGCATTGCATACACTGTTGCTTGCGAAATTGTGGTGAACCAAAAACGGGGCAAAATGGCCAAGTTCCCAGAAATGAACTGGCAAGCACAGGACTTGTCAGAGGAGTTCAAGCTCTTCAAACAACGCGTGATCTTGTGCATTCAAGATAGCGACATCAGACAGCCTGAAAAACAGGCCATCAAAATAAAGATTGCCGTGGGTACTGAAGGCTTAAGGCTACTCAATGCTTCAGGTCTATCTGAAGAACACCAACGTAATCCAGATAGGTTGTGGTCAATTTTTGAGGATCAGCTGAGGATAAGTGTAAATTTTCGAATCCACAGACTAGAGCTCATGCGCTACAAACACAAAGTGAAACCCTAGACGAGTTTACGAGCAGATGTAGAGAAAAGGCGAGTCATTGCATATTCGCACTCGAAAAGCTCAATGAAAGAGTTGTAGAGCTCGTGATCGCTTCCACGCCACTTGACACATTTTGTCACAGTTTGCTCGAAAAACCCAGTGGTTACATTATAACTGAAATGCTTGAGGAAGGGTGCCGCCATGAAGCCGTTGCCGCCAGCACGCAATGCCTGCAAACGCTTGCGAATGAAACCGCTAAGCCGGGCGCACATAACTCTGCCGCCGCGCAGCAAGGGACAGACGCAATCAATTCTTCCCGCCGCGCATGTGGTAATTGTGGCGGCGGCGGCGGCGAAGGCGCTCATCAAGCAAATCACCTGGCAGACGACGCCGCCAGTCGCGTCGCGCATCCAGAAGGCGTAGTAACCGCAGTCGCGCCTCCACTATCAGTGGTTCCAAGGAACGCAACCCCAACCGTTCTACTGAAGAACAAGACTACCTGGATGACCAGTCCACAATGGATTCACCTCCTGAGATGTTCAACTCTATTACTCTCTCAGTGTCAGACTTATGTACGGCAGCAGAGCATCGGCCAGGACCAGCTGAGGCATTCACCACACTTGACGTTATCTGCCCTAATCGTCTCGGGCGGCACTACCTCCACATCAAGGTTGACACAGGAGCAAGCGCCAACACGCTATCAGTCCGCACAATTCGCCAAATTTATGGAGACGAATGGGGAAGCCAGCTTACCCCCAGCTCAACCAAGTTAAAGGCGTACAATGGTTCCGAAATGACTTGTCATGGCCAAATACACATCATGTGTAGGTACAAACAGTCTGACTGGCATCGTGAGAAGTTCTTTGTCGTGGATGTGCCAGGACCAGCAAATGCAGGTCTCCCTACGAGCCAAACCCTACACCTGATAACGATCCACATTGTTACATGTACGCATGGCCCATAGCCTCCGACTATGCCGGGGTCCACAGCGTAGCCACATGCCAACCCCAATGCCCAAGTGTGCGACATCCAAGATCTCAGGGAGCATTACCCGAAGCAGTTTGATGCCTTAGGTGACTTTAACCACCTGCTCGCTTGCACCTCAAGCCTGATGCTGAAACGCACATAGATCCACCTCGGAAATGCAGTGTACACGTCAAACCTAAATTGCAAGCCGAGCTGAACAAAATGGCAGATGACGTGGCAGTCTTCGGGCGCACTGAACAGGAGCATGATGGACACCTCATTGCTCTGATGGAAACCGCTCAGCGAGAGGGTCTGGTATTCAACAGCGCCAAATGTTAGATAAATGTCAAGCAGATACATTTCTTTGGCTCCATCTACTCTGCTGACGGCATCCATCCTTATCCAGACAGAGTCACAGACATCCACGCTATGCCCACACCACAGGACAAGGACGACCTCCAACGATTCCTCGGCATAGTGAACTTTGTCTCCCCGTACATACCGAAATGTGCAGATGAGGCTGCTCCCTTGCGCGACCTTCTACGAAAGGAAGTGCCGTTTCTCTGGCAAGAAGACCATCAAGCATCGTTCTTAGCCTTAAAGCATCCCATCTCGCCACAGTCTTGCCTCCAATTCTGCGATCCTAAGATCGATACCGTCCTGGGGGTGGATGCATCTCAACGTGGGCTTGGAGCGTGTATCACTCAAGAAGGGAAACCCATTGTATTTGCCTCAAAGAGCTTGTCCCACTCTCAGAGCACATACTCCAACACCGAGAGAGAAGCTCTGTCCCTTGTATTCGGCATCAAGACGTTCCATACTTTGGATGCAGATTCACCTTCTATACTGACTGTAAGCCGCTGGTCACGATCTGGCGCAAACCCCTTGCAAGTGCACCACCACCCTTCAACGATGGTGATCGCAGATGCACTCAGCAGACTATCCAACCCTTCCAAGCTGGACGATGTACCGCTTGATGAGACGATTGCCGAGATGGACACAGTTAGACACCCAACCGGTTGATCTCGTCCATTTTGGGCGGGCCCGACAAGCCATGCTCCAGCAGGAGACAGCCAACAATCCAGTTCTTTCAGAACTACAGCGAGTGATCTACTCAGGGTGGCCTGACTCCGTCAAAGAACTTCCTCGTGACATACGATCATATTGTCCTACCGGGAGGAACTCGGACTGTCATGTGGGGTCATCTTCAAAGGGCGACAAGTGTTGATCCCCGAGTCCATGCATGAGGGCATTCTAAACGACCTACACACTGGCCATTTAGGCATTGAAAAGACCAGACGTCTAGCACGTGACTTAGTCTTCTGGCCGAAGATAAGTGACCACATACGACAGATGGTTTTCTCATGCAGAACTTGTCAGGAACACCAGCCCCTTGACAACACACCAAACCTCTCCAACCACACGAAGTCCCGACTACACCCTGGACTAAGCTTGGCACAGATCTCTTCGTGTTTGCCGACGAGATATACCTCCTTGTTGTGGATTATCATTCAAAGTTTCCTGTTGTCCGCAAATTGTCAAACACCACCAGTGACGGTGTTGCGCGTGAAACGGCAGAGATCTCCAGCCTACTCGGAGTACCTACAGAGATCATCTCTGATAATGGCCAACAGTTTGTTGGCCAGGCATACAGAGCTATGTGTTCCAAGTGGTAAGTCATTCAGACAACCCCCTCCCCCCGCTATCCACGTTCAAATAGATTAGCGGAGCGAACAGTTCGCACGGTCAAATCTGTCATGACAAATTGCCACAAGTCAGGCCAGGATGTTGCTCCAGCGCTTCTCAATCTTCGATCAGCACCAACCGATTCCCATCTTCCCTCGCCTGCGGAAATCTTGCCTGGGCGCCCCATCCGAACAATACTTCCCAGCAACAACCGTCTGGGCCCCATCCAGAAGTAGCAACAGATCCATGATCGTCTGGAGTATCGCAGACAGAGGATGAAGTCTGACCATGATGAGCATGCTGGCTCAGAACTCCCACCATTATATGTTGGGCAGCCAGTACGCATTCTTGACCCAGTGAAAACCACATGGACCCCAGGCACAGTCGCCAAGGTCTGTGAACAACCACGGTCATACGAGGTTACAACTCCTAATGGCACCACTGTGAGACGCAACCGTTCTCACTTGCGCGAACTTCTTGCAAAATCAGTCTGACGATCGATCAAACCCAAATGCATCGACAACTGCCAAGCGCGTTCGCTTTGATGACCGCCCCCCCCCGCATTATGTGTACTCCTCAAGGCAGCCAGAGGCCGAAAGCCAAGCGCACGCCCCCTGTGCCGCGCAGCCAAACCACTAGATCTGGTCGCACAACACGTGTGCCAGCGAGATACATTGATGATTAGTTGCCTAGCTTGTAAGATGATGTGATTTGTCCCTTTTATGTGTACAAAACGTGTTCCGATTTACCTTTTGATAAACACTGTTCTGCAGATGATATCTTAACTAGTTGAGATATTGAGGTTTATTGTTGAGCAACATTACGCAGATGACATTATGTTACTCGTGTTATCAAACAAACTGTCTCAAGCTATCGCCAACCTCTTGCCAAGAGATCAGTTTAGAAGTACCGAAGTGTTTGTGTAATGTTAGCACAGTTATGCTTGCTTTATGATTCTTTGTTGGTTTAAACAAATAGAAAGAACATCTGTCAATAACGGGGAAAACCCTATTTTTTTTCAAAATGGGGGGGGGGTTGTAGTAATATGCAAATGTTATTATGTGACACGCAGCTAGCCTAGCCTAGCCACGTACATGCAGGTCAGAGGTCATGCAATAAATCCTCCATGCAGCTCATGTCCGCCAGCTTGGTGTGTCCACCGTGTCCACGTTATTTCTTATCATTCCACTAACACAACACTCTCCACCCCCCCCGAAGTATGAATTGAGAATTTTTAAAACTTCAACACAGTCTAGCTATCTGGCCGTTGCTCTAAAATCCAACTCCAAATTCAGTCTGCTTATTATTTGTTTGGTTTACGAATGAAAAAGGAAGGCCGCTCAACGACATAATTTGCGTGATCGCTATTTGCCGCACGTGCTCGCACCAGTCCTGCCTAGCATCGCTCTCGTCGTCTGTTCATCACTATCATCATGCCCGCAATGTAATCCCCTTTTTTATTCCTCATTTATCAAGATCAGTTACTGTTTCATTTCAATAAGAATTAGATCTCTACAATATTTTGTATTAATACATCTTTAACCAATAAAACTCCACGAACAAATTAAACCGTCACGTTTAACACTTCAAAGAGAGATCGTTGATGAACTCATTAGGCCTTCGAGAACCATGCATACTTGTACATGTACAAAGCCGGCTACGCTGATGACCGAGGTTATTCTTAAGATGTTATAAAATAGCAGGTTGTATCGCAAATTTATGTTTATAAACCGAAATATAAAGCAGAACAAAATATGAACATTTTAAGGGTAACCAATAGGGGGTTAATTGGTCAGTCTGAAGCCCCCGATCCGACAGAAATGGAACTTCGTAGTAGACAGGCGGGTTAGAACCAGGAACTTCAATCATCATGCGCGTGCACGCAGCCCGCGTGCGTGCTCTTTGCAACTCGAGAACGGATGATTTACGTCTACAAAAGTAACAGTGCCTCTCTCTTGTTTTCCTCGATTTTACAGTCCATGGTTCGTTCTGAAATACCTAAATCCCCCGGACGAATAGAAGGCCATGAAGATAATCATGAATTTATCAGTAAAAAGGTCTGTTAACATTTCCTCGACACAAATACTGTACAGCTTGAAGTTGAAATAGTTTGCGGTACCAGCTGCATGCTCTGACTCGGGGCGGTCAGCCAACCCCGGTAAGGCTCGGTGGTTGAGTGGTTGTAACAATAAGTATTAGTACATGTACATGTACATGTATGTTTAAGACTACACGTCTGCACCATATAAACAGGAAGTAGTACGTGCGTTCGAGTCCTACCCGAGTACATGTAAGTATAGTAAACTTGGACTCGAAAAATCGCCTTTTTAAAAATTTGGACTGAGTAAGGCTGTAACTTGTGAATTTTTTCATAAGCTCTTGGACAAGTGCACAGTGTTTTTGAACATGTATTGGGTAAGAACAAAACCTGTAAAGTTACACTTTATTCGTTTTCTAACCATCACTTTTCAAAATGAAAGAACGTGTTCTAAAGTTTCCAACATCGGGATACAAAATAATAGACCCCAAATTTATAGAATGACTCACTCAGCATGAACATGATGAGCAACATAGACAAACGGAAAGCAATAATTTGATCAACATTTTTTATGTTAAG
Source organism: Acanthaster planci (assembly GCF_001949145.1). The sequence continues at coordinate 1,549,837 of NW_019091401.1, read as the reverse complement.
TGTTGCTGAGGAGTGTTTTTGGAAAGTCAAACCTATTGAAGTTGAATGCATTTTTCATTTTGAATGTTCAAATTTGTTTTCTTGCCTTTTTAAATTTTAGAATAGGTTCCTGTTATGGCACAGGTAGATGTACCCAGTTACCTGTGTTGTAGCGCCACCCAGTTCCTGTACTGTCTGTGGATATGCAAATGAAAACTATATGTTAATCTTTTGATATTATTTTCCATTTCACAGAATGTAACAGCAATCCATGTGTTGCAGGGTTATGTAGAGAGGTGTCCACTGGAGGCTATGTCTGTCTATGTCCTAATGGCCAAATTCATGGTACCAACTGCGAGCAGCCATTACCGATGAGTGAGCATGTCTATTCCTGACTTACAGATTATTATTTGGACATTCATTTTGTTCATTGAACTTAAGTTGGTGTTGGAATAGAGCTGTACCAGGGATGGAGCCAACCACACAAGTGGGGGAAGGAGAGGGTTTCAAATGAGTGGAATGCGGGTTTTTTTGGGGGGCCAAAGATTTGGGAATTTTCTCATATAAACTTTTTATGGCCTCTCTGAATGTTGAGGCTACATTAAAGGGCTTTTTACAAACTTTGGGAAGAAAGAGAAATACCTTGCTCCCAAAATCTCCATTTTCTCATTGTATTTGTTAACAAAATTATCCCCATTGGCCCTCATGGATCTGCCATGGGAGGGGTTGGACGGGAGCTTCAGTGTATACAATGTACATGTACACATTGTTGCAAGATTATGTATCCGACTGGATGTCTTCAGTAATGTGGCATCCTCCCCAAAATGTTAGCAATTAAGATCTATCCAAATTTGCCAGCTCTAAAACATTTCATCCAGTCATCTACAAGTGCCATGATGATGATTTTCACATAGTTTGGTCTAAAAAAGACGAACTTTTTGAAATTGAACCTTTCATGCATTGCCATTATTTAACTTCCAAATAATTACTTTCTTGGACCATACATGACAGTTGGAGGTGCATGTACCTGCAGCTATTTGAAATGAGCCAGTCGTAAAAAGACAGAATGATGGTGACAATCAACTAACTTTTTTCTTCGGTTTTGTGAGTGGAATGTCAAGTGGAAGGACTTTTAAAAATGGTATTTGACTATCGAACTTTGCTTTGAATTGAAAAGTGGCCTGCAAGATGTTCGGCTTTTTGTGTATTAACGAGTTGCCCCAAACGGCTAACAGGGCTGCCAAAAAATTACCTAGACTATTCCTTTGCTTACAGTCCTGAAAAGTAACTCTTGTTATGTACAACCTTGAGAAAAACTGAATTTTGTTTTGTTTTGAATGTGGGACCTTTGGAATGCTGGTAAACAACCTACTATCCAGTGCTTGGCTGTTTCGTGAGTTTACAGTGATTTTTACCTTGGAGTTCTAGTCAGGTGTATCCACACAGGCCAAGTAGCCAGGACACATACATGTACACATGATGTCATAATAATTAATTTTAGCAGTGCTGCTAACCCAGGAGATGGCCATTTGGGATCTCATGTTGCCATTTCCTCAGTGTTTAGAAGTCAGGGATCTCTATCCTACTTTAGGCAATTTTCTTGCAGTCATTCTGCATCATTAATCATCCCCAATCTCCAATCTTTATTAGCGCGTACATGTGGCGAGAATTACTTCAGCCAGACGGGAACAATCCAGTCACCCAACTATCCAAATGACTACAATCCTGGTGACTACTGTGTCTACCTGATCCAAGTTGTGGAGGCCCAAAAGATCCGATTCAACATCAGTTCCTTTCAGGTAAAAACAATAACAAGATGTACACTGTTGTCTGTATGTAATCTCTGTCCTGTTTTCACATTTCAAATGGTGTCAAGTGCATGGTTGGAGCTTTAGATCGATACATAAAACTTCACAATACATGTATAGTGGGCTCCATGTGAGAGGGAAAGAAGGCACCTACATGTACAGGTAGCAATACAACCTTGGTCAACATTTGCCTTTTACTGCAGCATCCTGCATACTGATGCATACTGTTTCTCATTTCCCTCAGGTGAGGCAGGTGGACTATTTCTGCCCTTCTCCCTTGTTGTCCTAATGATTGTAATGTATTCATATATATGCATACAGAATATCCATATGTTAATGTTGTGCACGTGCATAGCACATGTTTTGAAATAAAATGCTTCTTGAAACTGGCAAGTGTGAGTTTTCACTGGTCTGTCAACTTGCTCTACGAACATTACACCGATGAATGATACAAAGGCAGGAACCAAACGGCAGTGTAATAGTCGAATACCTTTTGAGCAGCAAGTTCTCTGCCAAATATTCAACCAGTTAGGAGGGAACAAAGCTGAAGTACATGTACATAGGCATCTGATGGTACGTGTACAAAGGTAACGGACTACACAGTAAAATTATGACTGTCACTATCACTGTTTACAGCCTTCAACCTACCCAGATTACCAATACATTTGCATATTTCCCTAGTCTATTATGCCTTTGCTAGCTTGATCATCCAGTAGTGCGCCCTCAACTCCCATAATGCCAAGCAGAACAGCTGCCAAATATTTCAAAATATACATTGTGTCTAACGGAACAATAGAGCTGTCAATCACTCCTGGGGAGATTTCTTTTTCAGTAGAGCTGGGATGGATTTATTCTAGAATTTTTCTTTCATCGGGACTTGCTGAGCCACTTGAAAATAGTCATTTCCTCTCACATATTTTTGGTGTATTGGCGTCTAAGTCAGATAAAATCATGATATTAAGTATTAAAACAGCTGAATATTTTTGTTCAATGTTTAGACAAATAAAACCTTGGGTACGCAATCCTCAATATTACATCTGAGGAACATGTACTTTTTCTGCTTGCTCAAAAACTAAATAGGGACTGTTTACACTTTTGCCTGTCCTCAAAAACAGATAAATCATGAATTAATGGAATTGAAAAAATACCAGAAAGCAAAGTTTAACCTTTTTTTCTGGGTGAGATCAGGCTACGGAAAAAGCACCTTGCAGTACCACAATGGGGATGCATCTCACTTGGTGCTGTAAAGGGTTGTGATTGGACGGTCACCATGTGAGCAGCGTGCCTGCACTGGAGTTGAGCGGACAGCGGCACCAAGGCTATAGCTGCGGCACACACAAAGCTTCCTCCATTCAGTGAGGTCACCACATTGCTACCACAGAGAATCAGCGATTCTTTCAGCAGTAGTGAAGAATGTATTTCAGATAAGAGTTTTCAGTTCGCGGACTTTGAGTTACTGAGAGTTTGTTCGATTTGGCTGGGTGCTGAAGTGTTTTGAAATGTAAAGACACTTTCGCAGCATCGTTTGAAAATAAAAAGTAACCCAGACTGCTTCAATTAAATTTTGTGCAACCTCCAACAGTTAATACCGTTAAAACGTTTAGGAAAATGTCTAAATGGATAAATACATTTTTTTGTTTAAATGGTTAAACGTTTACACACCCGACCCTTACAGGGCATTATGGGAATTAAGGGAGCACTATTACCGACTGATTGAGAATTTAGCAAATGGCGTAATGGACTAGGTAAATATGCAAGTGTATTGGTAATGTGGGTAGGTATTCAGTAGTAGACTGGCCCACTCTTGGTGGGGGGAAAATTAAGTTTCAGGATGAAAGTACTCAAAAAGTACTCAGCTGAGTACTTTCTGAAAACTTTTCTCTTGTCTCTACAAAACTGGGAGTGTCTGTAGTCATATATTTAAATTGTAATCTTGCCTTTGTACATGTATCATGGAATGCCTACATGTACATATTCCAGCTTTATTCCCTTATACCCAGTTCAATATTTGGCAGAGAAGCTTGGTGCTCATAAAGTATGTGACTACAACACTGCCAAACGGGCGGCCCAGCATTTATGTTGTTTTATCTTTAAAAATAAACTTTTTAAGATTAAAATTAGGGTATTCGTACCAAAAAGCCCATCAGCTGATAACAAGCATTCTGTACTTGTTTCATGTTGTTGGTTGTGCTGATCTGACAAGTCCTTTGATATGTGTGAGCTACTTGAGCAGTTTGGGAAACATAAATTGTCATCATAGTTAATTGTCGTCACATTTAATGCTACCTTTGGTCAAGACATGCAATATTATTCTTCCCTCTAAAACCAAAAGCAAATCTGTGTAAAATATGTTAAGAGTGTTAACCCCTTGGCGCTGGGAAGCAGCTATAGCCGCTGTAAAAATTGAGATCCTCAGCCCGCTTTTCAGCTATTATTCTCGGCCCACGCTCGAGTGAATGCGGTGAAAGAAGACAGACCCTGGCTCTTGTATATATGGTAATTGGTCTTTGTGCGTAGCNGTCCCCACTTTCCAATGGGAACGTGGAAGGGTGAGTAGAGCCGCATGCTACTGAAAATCAGCCTTTTCACCATGTAATTCAAAGCGTGCAGAGCACGCAGGGCCACAAACTGAGAATTTGCGGTTTGGCAGGTGGCCTTCGTGGCCAAGCAAGGCTGGAATTCTTGGAGTCAGCTTTTGGTAGGAAATTACCGTTGTTAAGGGGTTAAGTAAATCTACCTTAAAGTCTAATCTAGTGTTGTAAAACAAGATGCAACATATGCCTAGAAAACTGTTGCATTGACTTGCAAACATGCACAGCCTGCACCAGCTACTGGAAAATTTGAGCCATTACAAAGGACATTTTCAGAACCATCCGTGGCTGGCAGCTTCCGATTCTTTGGCCATTTGTTGGCATTTAGATGCATACATGTACATGTATGTGTAATTGAGTTGTAATACATTTTGGTGCACTGGACAAGCTTCTCACTTTCACACCCATTACATGCTAATGCATTGAGCAGGACTTCAAACCAAAATACTAGGGGCATGAAAGTTAAATGCCCAACTGCAAATTTCAATCATGTAAAATTCAAGAAAAGAATGCCGAAGTTCTTTCAACACGTTGATTGCCATACAAGGGATGGAAAAACCCTGGACCATTGTTATACTCCCATTAAGGATGCCTACTGCTCCTTGCGTCGTGCACCTTTGGGTGAGTCCGATAATTGTGGTGGAAAGTGTGTTGACGCAATCTATTATTGTTTGGTATGGTAACACGACTTTGGCTGAACAACAGGCATTGGAGAGAGTTGTTAGAACAGCTGCTCATATTGTTGGCAAAGATCTTCCATCAGTATCTGAAATATATGCCACAAGATTAAAGAGAAAGACAAGTATCATAAGACGTGACGACTATCATCCAGCAAATGAGTTTTTTTAGTTACTGAGGTCAGGAAAATGGTGCAGAGTTATTAAATAAAAGACAGAAAGGTTCAGGAGAAGTTTCTATCCAACCGCAGTAAGGGCACTGAATGGGATGGAATGATTTCAAAAAGTCGGTTGTTGTATGTCATCATGATTCCTCATTTGATTTGTGTACATGTCTTTTATTTGTCTTCGTATTTAGTGTTTTTATTCTGATATTTTTATATAGAAATTTTTAAGGAATATGTAAATGGCAAACTGTAATTTTGTGGATCATTATCTGTATATATTTAGTGTGGTGGATGGCGATGTTGTGGTACTTGATACTTGATGTTCTTAATATGCTTTTTTTTACTGTATTTTTTAGCATGAGAGCCATTTCAATTTCTATTGTGTATCTATTACATGCAAATAGTAATAAATAAAAAAATAATAAAAAATTATGTAGTGTTGCATATTTTGTATTAAAATGATCCCAAATGTTTCTGTCATGCAGTTGGAAATTGATAGCAAGGACCCATTCGAGTATGGTAGGGGGTCCACTGTAGATCGCAGGCAAGCCATTGCACAACTTGATGGCAACAGTCAGGAGACCCAACCAGCTAACCTGCCATACACCTTTGATGTCATTGGGAACCAAGCCTGGATTGTATTTATCACTGACAATAGCAACGAGTTTTTTGGGTTCAGCCTCACCTACAGGGCAGGTAGAATTTATCAATTGTGCTCATCAAACGTTGATCAGCAAAATACAGTGACCAAATTTTGATATAAAGCAAAATGTCTGAAATACTGACTCACTGAATTCATATGAGCAATTAAAAATATGATTAATTATGCCTCAACTCCATCTTTTGCAACTTACACTCGGTGCTCTGTCACAGCAAGATTTGTCCCATTGCGCAAGCTAGTTGGGGAGTTCACTTTCTCAGTGACAAACAAATTTCCCCTTTTTTCTGCTGCATTCTCTCTGATTGCTTGGCAGACCTTGACAGCTGCACCAGCTTCCCTTGTCTTAATGGTGCTACCTGCACTGATGGAGAGTTTACCTTCACCTGTAGCTGTGCAGTGGGCTGGCAGGGCAACACCTGCCACCAAAGTGAGTAAAATCACTTTCAACTCTAAAAGAATCTCCAATTTTTGAAAAGAACTTTCACCACCAACCCCCTTCACAGATTTTCAGAAATATTTTATTGAAATCTCATGTAGTTCCATCTGAATAAACACATTGATAATTGTCAGTGATAACTAGATACATGTATGTACATCAGTAGGCATTTCTCCCTCTGTCTTGTCAGTGAATACTTCAGCTGCTTTTGCAGGTTCACATTTGTTTGTAGTTTGACAAGGGAACAGCTGATAGGCCATGAAATTGTCCCTAACAGCAGGTTTCGAACCTGTCCTTTCCACAGTATGAATTGAGTGCAGTATCCACGACTATTCCAGCCTCATGCTTGACTGCTGTTAATATTAAAATTTCTGAATCCATCATGTATACATGAATACATGTACGTTCCTCATGCACTAGATTCTATTCTTGGGAATAGAGGGTTGAAGGAATGCTGGTTAGCTCACATTTGAACCAAATCATAAGTGCCAACTCAAATGCTGATTCATGCTCTGACCAACTTGTACTCTGAATTGTTTTAGTTGTATGAGGTTGTGTGCATCCTAATTATGTGTAATAGTCCATTTTTGTATTGATGCTTGACTTTCAACTATAACAGCCATCATAGTGAAACACTGGATCTGTCTGGTATTTATATCTCCTGAATGTTATATATATGACATTTCAAAGAATTCTATTAGATATCAATTCTCAGTACTATTCTTTAAAAAAAGATACGTTTTATTGTTCATGCACAAGTTGCTTTGCATAGGAGTGTGCACATGTACAAGTTGACCAAACTGCAATTGATCTGGTCAATGTTTAAATGACAAAGACTTCCCCCCAGAGAAGGAACGCTGTACCGGCTCTTTGGAAACTAATACAGCTATGACAAGTGGAAGCCATTACAGCAGTAGTAGTATACTTAAGTGTTGGTCATGTGCATGTTCAGTGCCTCTGCAAACTGCAACCAATAGAGTGCTGTGACTTGTCAAAATGCATGCACTCCTCATATTTAAAAACGTGTAATGTGTGCACAAGTAGTCTGTAGGAGGTGATGTGCAGTTTGTGTCAGCATGCTTGATTTCTACTTACAGACATTGATGAGTGCACTAGCAATCCATGCCAGAATAGTGGCACCTGTGTGGACTTGGTGAATGGCTACCAATGTCAGTGTGCTGCTGGCTACACTGGCTTGAACTGCGAGACAGGTAGGTAAAATGTGGGCAAGGGTCATTCCATCTCAGAACGCTTTATAGAATACAGCATGAGCGATTCTATTCATTCTAATTGCCCACCTGAGCTGAGAACTTGCCAGACACATGACGTATTGCCATTTAGAAACTTTTTATGCATTTTTAGGAACAACATGTACTTGTGCCTAAATGATTTACCATAACATGCTTTGTTTCATAGGTAACTTTCATCTTTTACCTAATTCACTGCCATATCTCATACCTACTTATAGGTGAAATCTTAATGTAATAAATTCCAGAGATGCCAACCCTTCCCATTTGCCATACTTCCGGATTTAAGGTCAAATATATGTACTTCAACCGCCTTTTAAATTCTTCTGGAGTTTAAAACAAACTGTGATTTAAAAAAATTACAAGAATATTTGTGTTGGTTTTGTATATGTTGCCTGTCTTGGCGGTGATATTTTTAAAGCCAACGTTGAGACAGGAATTATTGTTTGTTGTAGCTTGTGTCATGTTTTATACCCATTTATGAAACCGACCAACCTTTATATATACGTCCCATCCCACCAAACCAGCCGTGATACGCAGTGTACACACATGCACGATACATCAAGGGTCCAACTTGTTCATGTTATTGTCATGGGTTTCTGAAATATTGCCTGGAAACGAGGTTAATTGACCCATTATGTCACTGTTTATGCTAAAATAGTCAGTTACAGCCCATGACAAATTAGATTAGGCAGCTTCTTTAGTTTTAGTTTGGTCATTTCGCCATTGGCGATTTTTCATTTAATATCCAAAGATCCAGAAGGCATTTGAAAAATAGCCTTTTTTAGGATGGCGTTGAGTGTGATGGCCAGCGGAATTATGAACTGGTGCACAGGTATTTCATAAACATAAGTGTATGCATGGCCCTGGTTACCAATACTTGTTTCTCTGCACGGTACAATGATTAGACAGAATGTGAAGGAGAGAGATCTACAGAATTGAAACTGGTAAAATTTAATCTACTTGTCCACCACACGTGTTGATATTGCCGCGATCTTGGACCTCTTATCATAGTTTGAATTTGTAAATTTTGCCATTTTTTCTGTAGAGTCTAAATGAACATTTTCATCATACCAAGCATGTGCGTGACAGGCTCAATTGTAAGCGTTCATACCAAAATATATTATGATAAAGTTTCAGGTTTTTTGGAGACCTTAAAGATTCCTCATCCTCAATGATGGCATCTCTGAAATTTATCATCAAAATGCTACGTGTAGCTGTTATCTTTAGCACATTGGGATGCCCATTGGGATGCACATTGGGATGCATGTATTCAACTAATAAGTTAGCTGTTGACACACGCATTTTGATACTAAAAAAGCAAATTTTGTCTTAGCTGTGTGAAGAGCAGATGACACATACATTTTGGCATTTTGTGATGCGTGTTATGTGTGAGGGTCTGGCCGATCTCACTGAACATGTTTCATGAGCAAATTTTCCTATTAGAGCCTCTATGAATTTTACATGCTGACTTACCTTTTACGTAGAAGTAACTGATGTTTGATGCCTATGGAGATCCACACATGAACCTATACCTACAGTATACATGCACTTTGCATTGCAATGAAAGCTTTTGAATCTGTGACCTCACCACGTAGAACATATGATTAACTCTGTTTATTGGTTAATTAATTCTCCAGATTAGCTGTCTTTACCTTTATTTGATAGAATAATTAGAAATTTTAGTTGAATCTAAAGAGAGTATTTCAGCGGATACATGTATACTACAATTAATTAAACGGGAAAATGTGTGAGCACCACCACAGGGTTGCTATGCAGTAAACGCTTTCAAACCCATTAAGAATTCCTAGATACTCTGTGGGATATATCAATGCCGAGCATGCTCACTTTAGTCGCCGCAGTATGTTGTGTTGCTCAATAATACATGTAGGTAAGAAACTTTCTTGTTTTTCTGACTTACTGAAGACCTCCATTGTACATTTTTGTCTGTTATTTTTTGCTTATCAATGATCCAGAGCTTCTCCAGATAGTATGTGGAAGTGACAATGCCTGACACTGTATTTCTGATATGCATTAGGCCTTTTCCTTGACCTATACGAAAAACTATAAAACTAAACTTGAAGACTGTTACGACTTATTTAGCAGGAACTTCAGTTGCATTGGAAGAACATTTTAGGAGATGGTTGCTCTGGTTTTGATTGTTGTGATATTGATTGTAAATAATTTACTATAAATGAATAAATGTAAGTGAGGCGCTGCAAAAATTGTGTCCTTGAAAATAGTTTAATGGGGCTTTATGTAAAGGTTTTATGTAGTGATTTATGCAACTTTGGTGACTTTGAGAGGTCGCATAGGTGCAGTTGAAACTGGTGGAGTAGCAAAGTGGGTACTTTCAAATTCAGGAAGGAGCTGGTGCTGTTAATAGAAATCTGCCAGAGAAATTACAGCAGGGCTGGTTACTGACGTAATTTAGTTTAAGTTATAGAAATCAACCAGACTAATTGCGGCAGGGCTGGTTACCAACATAATAGATGAAGTTGTAGAAATTTACTGGACTAATTGCAGCAGGGCTGATTACCAACGTAGTAAATAAAGTTATAGAAATTTACCGGAGCTGAAGCAGGGCTGGTTACCAACGTAGTACATGTAGTTGAAATTGTAGGGAAGCCTACTTGAGCAACCGCAACGAAGTTTGATGCATACTTACATGTACATGTAGGCTAAGTCCAGTAATTAGAGGAAACAATGATTATTGAAGCATGTAAGATGTACTGTAAATATTTGAATAAAAAGAATAAGGTTGACATTTAGGGCTGAGTCAATTTGAATAATTCACTATTCGAATATTCAACCTTCTATTTGATCGAATATCCAAATGTTCAGTTGCACCGACCGGCGCATTGTTGGTGAACAAAACATACAAAACCAGTTGCAATAACACACACAATTGTACATTGTGATCAATATGATAGCTTCTCACATCTAGGAGTATCTCCAACCACGATTTAGCAAGATTTAAGAGATGAACAAGACATTTTTGCCCTCTTGAAAATTTCTATTTGTTTTAAATTGTTTAATGAATAATTTACTTTTCAAATCATTGTAAGATTTCCGATGCTTTTCATTTGAATCTGCCTGAAACAAGCCTCCATAGTGCAATTTTTCTCACTTAAAACAAAAGAAAATTTTCATTTCCTTTTCATGAATTTTGTGTACAGAATATTGAAATAATTGGTTATTTGGATATTTGGCACAGCCCTATTGACATTACGTAGTTATCCAACCGTTGTTTCCCTCCACAGCCTGTCTCAAAGTGTTTAAGTATACCTGGTTGTATATTTCAACCAAATAAATCTGGAGATTCAGTAGATTTATTGTTGCAGCCCTACCTCAGGAGAGCACCCTCTAATCAGCCTGACAGGGAGTAACTCCGTCAGCAGCATGTGTGACATAGCTCACTGTTCCAAGTGTCGGTGAATATGTATTAGGTGTAGTGAAACTACTGAGTTCTTCTTGAACTATGATATTCCTTTTTTGTGTCTTGGTAGACATCAACGAGTGTGCATCAAGTCCTTGCTTGAACCTGGGCCAGTGCATTGATGCTGTCAACATGTACACTTGTAACTGTGCACCTGGTTGGCAGGGAGATAGATGTGAAATTGGTATGTTTATTCTTCTTTAACATACAGGATAAACCCAGACATTTAAAGAAGAGTGTGGTTTCACTTAGGCCTTACATTGAAAAGAATTAAGTCATGCTTAAATGGAAGAGGGTAACCATTGAAAATTAAAAAAAGAAGAAAACTGAAGAAAAAAAGCAAGTATGTAAGACTTCTTTAAACTTACAGTAAACGTGAAAGTCCTCTAACCAGCACATAACAAAAGCCATGGAGTTACATGTAACAGTATTTTAATGAGTAAGAAAGAGAATAAATAAAAATACTGATTTATTTATTGAAAAAAGACAATCACGAGGAAAAAATGTGCAAGAAAAGCTTGCAAAACAGAACATTGCCAAACTTTTACACTAAATTAGCTTTATCTTATATCTTTGTAACTAGATATACTAAGCAGTTATACTAAAGTGTGGCAATTATAACACAAAGTTCACATGTAGGGCAACAAGTATTATTTGGTCATTTTGATATTGAAGAAATTGATTTTTCAATAGATTCTGTTACAGTCTTGTTCCTTTGTATTTTATAAAAATTCAAAACCACTTCCTTTGTAGAAGCACCAGAACAGCTGAAAACCTTTCCAGTTTTTCAGAAAAAAATACTTTCACAAAGAGCAAGTGGATGAGCTCGGTGACGGCCTGTTTGCTAAACACATTTGTAAAGCCTTTATTAGAAGCTTGCTTTAATGGCGCTATACTACAACTGGAAAATTAGCATTCCTAAAAATCTTGCTCTTTGATGGTTTTAATTTAAAGCTGTATTCATTAAGAGCATTAAAGGGTTATCTCAAATGTTGTACAGGACAAGCTGAGGACAAATTTGGACAGGTTTTGCTGCTGAATGTTGAAGGCTCCTAACCACCTTTCACCACAAACTACATGAATGTAATTAATTTTGGAATTTTTTTTGCCCTGCCTGACATATATAATGTATACTCAGTGTATGCCCCTGAGGACTTGTGAAAAAAACACTAGCGTACTCGGGTGGGACTCGAACCAGCCAGTTGACACTGGTAAGCTCGGTGGTCGAGTGGTTAAGACGTCTGCACTAGTAAGCAGGAGGTCGTGGGTTTGAGTCCCACCTGAGTACGCTTACTAGTGCAGACGTCTTAACCACTCGACCACTGAGCTTGTTAAGATATACATCAGGCAGGGCAAAAAAAATCCAAATTAATTTCATCTCCCCGGCGCAAATCCATCTTTGAAATACCTGAATGAAGTTGTCAGTATTTGTTTACACGTTCTCTCCCTTGCAATTTTGGCCATGTAGGCAACTCAAGAACACCTGGTAGGCAACTCATGCGGATCAGATTTGTTGCCACAGGCAATAGCATCACCTATAAAGATTAGACAAGCCTGGAAAACTTTCAAATGAAATTTAGACAAATTTGAACATCTGAAGTTAGGCTGGCCAGGGATAAATGGTCAGGACAGGAAGAAATCTCGCATTTTGAGCTACAGTGTTTTCTTTTGAATACATACAACTTGTTTTTCTGAAGTCAGATGCCATGTCTATGATCTGTGGGAAATCAAAAAAATGCCTGTGAACAGAGAAAGAACTTGAAATGACAAAGGGTACATTTCCAAATCAACCTAGGCTATTCCACCTAATATTTTATGCAATGGCTCATATGTTGGCCATACTGCATGCATGTGCACATGCTTTTATTATATGCATGGGCATCGTATACGTTGACATGTACATGTTTGCATTTTACGTTCGAATATTCCGCAGGCATGTAAAATTGTGTGTGTCCAATGTCTATGTTTCTTTCTGGTCTAAATGAAGTGAAAAGGTGCCTGACTTTAAATTTGGGTTCTCAAATGTTTTTCACCCATAATGCCATCATTTGAGGGTTAGGAAAATCAACCACAACAAATTCAATTGTATTTCATTTTTACATCCCCTATCGTGTTATTGGCATATGGTAGTCAATATTTAAAAAACAATCTACAGTTTATCTACAGGGGTCTTCGTGGTCCCTTTAAATTCTGACCACCTATGACACGCCTGCTGGTAATGTAAACAGTCCTTCACAGTAAGTGACCTGTTGAAGAAAATTCCCCCCCACAACTTGAATAAATGCACAGTTTCTGGTGGGAAATTCCGAATAAGGAATCACTTCAGCTGCAATTAGTATGCAACTTGTCCTGGACGACATTTGAGATGGCTCCTAAAATGAGGGAAAATAATTATTCATATTAATTGCCATCCTATTCCCAATTCATAAGAAATGTCAGTGTGAAAATACAGGAAGGAGATGTACATGCAAGTCCAGTCTTTGGTGTAATAATTTACAGATTGTTTAGACTTTGAACTTTGAAGATAATATATACATGTATGCAGCAACTGTAAGTGCCATTTTGACCAGGAAACTCTTACTTCTTGTATGTCTTTTTTTATTTGTAGATATTAATGAGTGCAGCAGTGGCCCTTGTAGCAACGGTGCACAATGCAGGGATCAAGTCAATGGTTATATGTGTATATGTACCCCTGGGTGGGAGGGACCTACATGTGAAAACAGTAAGGCTTGTCAGTTTTTACACTGCCCTCGGAGGCATATGCATATTATTAGTTGTGTGAGTGGAACAGAATAATTGTAGTGCGTCTGTGTCCTGTATACTGAACACAGTTGTCT
>NW_019091401.1:1515920-1534256 GCF_001949145.1 Acanthaster planci | reverse complement strand
CACCATGTAATTCAAAGCGTGCAGAGCATGCAGGGCCACAAACCAAGAATTTGCGGTTTGGCAGGTGGCCATCCTGGCCAAGCGAGACTGGAATTCTTGGAGTCAGCTTTCAGAAAAAAGTTCCCGTCGTCAAGGGGTTAATGCAAACTAGAACAAACTTTTAAAGAAATGGCCTTGTGCCTCATTTTGTCAGATCTGGTCATGATTATTCTATGGTAAAAGGGAAATTGTACTTTCCAAAATTCACAGTCCCATGTAGTTTCCTGGTAATCCCTGCTTTTTTTTTGATATGCTAGCTTCAACTCATGAGTCATGAGTTAGATTTTAAAACTTTTGGATTACAAAATGATGTTCATGCTTTTCCCCCAGATATTGATGAATGCTTGAGCAACCCTTGTGCTAATGGGGCGACTTGTATGGACATTGTTAATGGCTACACCTGTACTTGTGTCCAAGGATTCACAGACCCTCGCTGCCAGACAAGTGAGACAAATGATTTGAACCTTAAATAGCTTAACCTTAAATCAGTTTCTCCTTGCAGTGGTAGAACATGTTTGATTTGATTTGGAAAATCAATGTTATTCGACCACGACAGCCAATAAGCCATTTGTGAATTAAATTTGAATAAAATCTAGTGCACTGAGTTATCTGACTGCACATAAACACAACAATCTGAATTCCCCAGACTAAAGACACTGTTGCTATACCTTGTGATTCGGGGCAAGCTTTCACATAGCGACCACCATCTATGGACTGGGCTGGTTCCTTTGTGCCCTTCTTATCCTTTGAGAACAGTATATTGTTGTAAGGCATCTCTTATGTAACTCAGAAAAAGCTTGCCCCGCATCACAAGGTATAGTAATAGTGGTTTTAGTAAGGAGAATTCAAGTTGTTATGCTCACATGAATTTAAAGAACTCGGTGTATCAGATTTGTGTCAAAGTTAACTCGCAAAAGGCTTATTAAACAAGAAATTGCTTTAAAATATAATAATTGCACTGCAAAAAAAATTAATTCATTTGTACAGTCTATAAAAACATTGACAGCATAAAAGTTTACAAAAAATGCAAGTGAATATTGACTAAAAAAAGGAAGAGTACTTGAAAAGGCCAACCTGCATCTGGGAACTGGTCTGCAGCTAGTATGATATTGCAGCCAATAAATATTTGTACTATTACAAATACATTTTAGTACTGCAGTCCACTGCGCTCATCCTACCCAAACAGTCACTACTTAAGCAAATTTCATTTCACGCTTTTTGCCAATCGCTAAAAACTTGATCAACTATAGTCTAGCACAACGATGCAGCGTAACGCCACCACCACGTTCGTTTTCTTCTTTTTCTTGGTGCCATTGCTACGGACCTGTCATTTTTGGTGTGTTCAAAATTATCAAGTTATCCTTTTGTCTCCCCATGCACCAGTCAAGTTCTGCACTGCCCTCTCCTTAGCTCACGCAAACAATGCAGAAGGCATTGTGACGAGAGCCACCTACAGTTCCGTGCAAGATTCTGCCAAAACCACGTCCGACAGATGGGTTCTTAGATTTGTTTTGGCTATTCCTCAATTCATGAATGCCCCTGCGTCCAACCAATTCTTCATCTATCTCCAATCCCTTCCAAAAAGATCAATTGCAAGCATTGGAGACATATATAACATAAAACCCACCCTCTCCCCGAAAAGGTGGTTTGTCCGTCCCAGAAAGTTCTGCATGGGGAGTTCCTGAACACTTAACAGTAATTCAATTCAACCCTTGCCAATTTTAAGATGGGTATCCTTGGTGGATCTGAAAATCGACATCACATCACGGCACGTCACGTCACATCACATATATCGTATATCATATCACTTTCACATCTCCGTCCAACCATGGGACTGCAAGTTCTTTGATTCATGTTCAACAGAAGAACCTTTGAGTTTCGGCCTGCTATTCAGTTTATCGACGTCCAAGGGGTCTTAACCCAAATGGCAAAATGTTGTTGCCACCTTCCTACACCAGTTACTCATTCCGACAGTTAAATATCTCGACAGCTGACTCATCGTAGGCAGTTTTTTGGACAAGGCTGCAGCTTACACTGGCCTTACTTTCGACTTCATCAACCACCAAAAATCGAGACCTGTCCCTACCCATACTCCAATTTACCTAGGTGCAGTTCTCAACCTCCTCTGGGGCTCCATCACACCAACACAACACATCTTCGGCCCGATGACGAGCATGGTGGACCTGGTACGTCTTCGCCGTCTTCATAGGAGGCCCCTCTAGTTCCACCTGCTGTCATTTCTGTGGCCCAATGTGACTTGATTGACCTCCCAGTTCTCATAATGGACTTCATCTGGTCACACATTTGCTGGCAGCTGATACAGAACCATTTGAATGGCAACCTCTCTTTCCCAAAGATGGACCCACAAGTGACGATTCCTAACGATCCATCCCCTTCCAGGTCTTAGGGAGATTGGTGCCTCAGTTATTGGGAAGTTACATCAACATTCTGAAACTCCAGGCAGCCTTCAATACAATACATCACTTATGTACAGCCATCAAGGCAAACCTGCCCTGATTCGATCAGACAACTCAACAGGGTCAGTACACATCACCAAGGAGACACGCACTCCCCATGCCTCAGCCTCCTGACAAGGCAGATATTACTGTGGGTGTTGGACTCCAGGATTGACCTGAAGGCAACACATATCCCCAACACGAAGATCCAATTTGAATCATTCCACCCACAAGACAGCTGCGGCCCTAACATCACAAAGCACTCAGGTTCTGCTAATGATAAGCTATGCCAGTCTGTTCGAATTCTCAAATGGTGTTTGGCCAGGACTCAAAACTGAGAGGTCCAGTCTCTCGGCCAGCAAGCAGGGAGACACTTTGGCTAGGTGGGTTGTTTCGGTCATCAAGTTTGCCAATTCCAAATGGCTGACCTCGTCAGATGATAAAACCTGGCTGCCCTATCACAGCTCATGACATTAGGGTGGTATCTAAGTTGAAGGCATTCATCGGTGGCATCCCAAACGGATGATATCTGAAGGGAAGCATGCTGGAAAATAGTCTCAACATTCACCTCATGCTACCCGAGCAACCTCTTGCAAAGAGACTTTTCCCATGGAAAGACAGTCCTATCCTCTGCACCGAGACTTTGAGGACCCTCGCCAGGATGGGTCACCTCCAGATCTATCTGATGGCTTCCTGCTCCTTTTAGTGAGTCCTCAACACACACCCTTTTTCCTTGTTTCTTTAAAACATTCTAGACATTATCACACTTTTTCTCACATTCAGTGCATCTTTGCCAACCTTCCTTGAGGGAACAGTGCAACACTGCTGAAGTAGTGACTTTTTTGGTAGGATGAGTGCAGTGGACTCCTCCCCCACAGTAGTGTGGGAAAGTCTGCTTGGTAATACCTAAACAGTCAGCGCCTGCCCGTCCTCCCTACTCTGGCTCAGATCGTTCACTCTGAAGAAGGATGAACATGGCAGCGGCACCATGCTGCATCATAGCGCTACAGTTAATCAAGTTTTTAGCGAATAGCAAAATTTTTAAAGTAGTGACTGTTTGGATAGGCATTCCTTATCAGACGCTCCTACACTACTGTTGTGGAGGATTTGCCATATCCTGCATGTGTCTGCCATCAGTTTTAGGATAAATTTGACACATCAACTTAAAACTTGGTATGTGGGTTGGTCTTGGTGTCTTTTAGAAAACCTATTGATTTTGGATTACATAGGTCAAAGGTCAAGGGCATCATTTTTAGTAATCACTATTTAAATCGTGGGTTTAAGGCTTGGGCTTGATGGGGCACTTGTGTTTGTCAACAAATTTTTCTTCACTTTCATATTTTTAAAGCTAGATGACACCATTGGTAAATTCACAAAAATGGTACTACCGAATAGTCCTTGAAATTCTTACTTGAAAGTAAATAATAGCCTCAGTCAGTGTGTAAATTATTTACACCAAGAATGCTGTCGTTTTTGAGAAAATAGACATTTTGTTCTCTCATTTTTTCATGATGGTGAGCCGATAATCATTTCAAATTTGTTTAGTTTTAAATACCATATCCGATAACAGGCACCAATTTGTGTGTGTGTGTACAGATGTTGTAGGTGGCATTACAAATGGTTAATACTAAATGCAGGAACAAACACACTACTGGAAATTAACAAAAGGCATTGAAACTGAAACATTAGTAAAAAAGTGTAAGGTGTAAAGCAAAAGAGAACTTGGATCAGTTAAAAGTTACATTTTATCTACAAAAGGGATTTTCTTAATGCAAAAATGTTGTGATCTCACTATTACCCCTGAAGCATAATGGTATGGTTCAAATTGTATGGCTAAGATGGCTGCCATTTCCGAGTTGCACAGCGTGAGGATTTTCATCAACAAGAACTGCAAATTCCAGATGTTAAACCTCCCATGTTTCCAGATACAATTCCTCTTTGGCCATTTTTTTAGTTAGTCAACCCAAAATGGATTTTAGACTTCCATTGAATGTGTAAACTGATGCGAAAGTGTAGTCACGATGCGTAATCGTGCATGCACATGCACATACTCATCATGTCATGGACATGAGTCATGAATTGACTGTAGTAACTTCACTGCTCAATGAAGTTTTTCCATTAATCTACGGTGCTCCATTGTCAAAGAGGCATATCGCTCCAGGGTACATATATGATTGGCTGTGGAGAAGTGTTCTTTTTAAAAAGCTAGAACACCTGTCATGCCATGCCTGTTCATCTGCAGACAAACCTTGCGTGTACATTATTTGCTCACTCAGAATGCCCTGTAGTTCATGGATTTTTGATTTAACCACTAAGAATGCTGATGTAAGCTCAAACATGAAACAACTCAATTTGGGATGAAAGCTGTAGTAAATCTCTTACCCATGAAACAGCCAATCTTGTGAATTTGCAGCAAAAAAAAACAATGGTGTAACCTCCCTTTAAACACATGTAGACTTATTGTAAGAAATGTTTATTGTGGAAAAGTGGGAATGAGTAATCCTGCATAATACAGTTGTAACAAATGCAAAACCATTTCTGTTACTCAAAGGCACTTTTTTCTCAAAAGTTCAGGCAATTGTTATCTTCTTTTTTCTGTCAGATATTAATGAGTGTCTCAGTTTCCCATGCCGTAATAGTGGGAATTGCGTGGATGGAATTAATGGTTACACATGCATATGCCGACCAGGCTGGCAAGGCGACACATGCTCAGACGGTGAGTACGGGTACATCGTAGTCACACAAGAGAGGGTTTTTCTTTAATGAAGCAACAGTCTCTCTCCTGGTGACATATGGCATATGCAATGTTAGTCTTGTTTTGTCACAGAATACAGACAATTAACTTTGCAATCAAACAGTTGCTAGTTCTGGGACTCTATTTCTATTTGGAAAAATGTCTTTTTTAACTACAAAGCACACAAAGGAGAACTGCAGGTGATGACCTCAGTAGTTTAAATTCAAAGCAAAGCAAATCAAATTAAAAGCAAAGTGAGGATGTTGAAAATAGTTAAGGAATGCAAAATGGGGAGGATGAAAATAGATAAAGAGTCACTTGTTGCAAACTGCTTGTAAGGGACTTGTCTTGTTTGTGTTGTCGTAAACTAATTGTGTATTAAATGCAAATGTGATAAACTTCTTTGTGGTAAGGCAAAACAAAACCTTCATTGCTATGACTAATGGCAGTTTCTGTAAATCTTAATTCCTAACCTCGACATAACTCCTTTGATTACAGTCCTAAGCAGGGACTGAAATAACCTGTGTAACTGTCAGAAGTTTACGGGTGACAGGTTTATGTTTCTTCACCCCTATTTCCCCATACTCTTTCACTACAGATGTGAATGAGTGTGCTAGTAGCCCATGCCAGAATGGTGCCAATTGCCGCAACCAATTCAACCGCTACCTTTGTGAATGCACTGGGGGCTGGAGAGGAGTCAATTGTGATATCGGTGAGTAGATATTCAAGGGGATTCCCAAACAAGTTCTTAAGTCGATTAACAATTTCCAACACTGTTGTGGCAGGTTTAGGAAAATTGTCAGACAGTCGTTGATCACCTTGCAGGTACAGTAGACCATATAAACAGGAGATTTGATTGAAGACACATTGTATACATGCATTGATTGGCTCTTCCACAAGATTTGGAGTGTGTAAGAATTATTTTCAAGTTAATGCATACAAATTGATGGTATATGGTATATTGCATAAGAAAATGTGATGGCTCATTGGAGGCAAAGGGTAGTCTGCTTAAATGTCTTTCACATGGAGTTGCACTCTGTTCTGCTGAGGGCATGACCGTAATTGTAAGATAACCATGTAGCTGTGACATTGTACTGTTAATTTCCTCTGTCAGGATTGTTGGTGCTATTTTTATGATTCAGCTGGTAAAATTGTAAAGATGAAATGCTTTGTCAGTACCAGACTTGTCTTAGAATGCATCATATCATAGTCCCACCATGCTACTCTGAGCCATTCAAGAATAGAGTACCAAAGTGAATATGTCACGCTCACAATTAGTGTGTAAAAGGCATTAGCGCGTGAACCAACATGCACGCGTACTCCTTGTTTGCACTGCACTTTCTGGTTCACAGTGACATCACACTTTAGTACTCTATTGAAAAACACAAGAAAATCTTGTGCATTTTGAATGTTGTAATTTTTTGTTTTAATTCCAAGTTGCATACATGTGTGAGTGTGTATTTTGGACATACCCAAGAATAGCGTATGTCATGTGTAAAATCCAAGTATTGAAGTTACTTACTGTGGTTGACTTTGCAGACATCAATGAATGTAACTCAGCACCATGTTTCAATTCGGGAACCTGCAACAACTTGGAGAACAGCTTTTCCTGTACCTGTTCTTCAGGCTGGACAGGAACGCGATGCGAAACTGGTAAAGTTTGACTTCAGATTATTTTACTTGAATGCCACTTTTAGGATGAGGATTTACATAAAGATCTTGTTTCTGAATGAGGACTGTCTCTCATTGAAGCCTTTTACCGTGTATGTGTGTTAACCTGTAGTTATTTGTTCCTTCATTTTAATGTTTGTCACAATTTTATTCTTATAATTCTTTGCAGATGTTGATGAATGTACTTCCAACCCTTGCCAGAATGGTGGGACTTGCACAAATGAACGCAACCAGTATCGCTGTACCTGTGTACCTGGATGGGAGGGAACCAATTGCAACCTGGGTGAGTGTTGAGGTGGATGAGGATCAAGTCAGTGCTACAGAAGTTGAATTAGTAGATCACTTGAAGTTGCAACATGAGTGTCTAGGGTCAGACATATGCAGAGACACTGTTACTGCGATGGCACCTGGTGCTTTTTATCACGTCACAATACTCTTTTGGCCCAAGAGAGATCGTGAGATCTGTTAGTGAGCTCAGTACCATGGCAGTAGCACTGGCTTTTAACTGCAGTCACCAGCTTTAGTCCACAGAAAGTCACTACAAGAAGGATCTGGAACACAACAAAGCTTTTAAACAGAAAAAAATTAAGTACATGTATGCTGGTTTCTGGTCATCTGTATTCAGGTTTGGAATGGAGGGGGGAGCCTGCTTAAAAGTGGGGGCCAATTAGCAGTACATGTGAGCGTTCACATGCAAGGATTTGGCAAGAAAGGATGTGGGGGTAGCACACCTATTAAGCATTTTTGTTGGCAGAATTGTAAATGGCAGCAAATTCATAAAACTGTCCAGCCCAGATAATCTTGAACAGCACCCTCAATGGCAGATTGCATCAAGCTCCCTTCATTTCACCAGGCTCCTCCCTGCCCACCTCCACTCATTTTCATATCTTCAGCACTTTGCAAGTTTGAAGAAAGATTGGTCAGTATTTTTTATCCCAGCTTCGGTCTGTCTGCAATTTTTTCACATGCCCCATCATTCAAATTGGTCCAGTGACTGTGACATCCAGATGTGTAATAACTGCATACCTGAAATGACGTTACCTATGCTCACAGCTATGTTTCAGTCAGTACTCCACTGTGGGGTACCCGTCCTCATGGCCTATGTCTTTATGTTTTAATTTTGTGTTCTACGTGTACTCTTTCTTGCAGACATTAATGAGTGTCTCAGCAACCCTTGTGATAATGGAGGAACATGCCAGAATGGGCTGAACCAGTACACATGTGTCTGTGCCCCAGGCTGGGAAGGGACCCGTTGCAATCAGAGTATGTTAAATAAAGTTCTAATTGGCATGTAACTCATCAACAAAATAGGTTGACTATGGCTATTCCTAAAATGCCTCTCTACTTTGTCTCTTGCTTTGGCTTGGTTTTTTACTTTAAACTGTAAACTCTTAATATTGATTCCCATGGAAAGTCTCTGAA
This sequence comes from Acanthaster planci, assembly GCF_001949145.1. The sequence continues at coordinate 1,525,934 of NW_019091401.1, read as the reverse complement.
TCTTGTTTCATATTTGACATTCTAATATTTCTGCAACATTAAAATGGAGCTCTTCTGAGCCAGAATCTCTCAGTCAGAGACCTGATAATCATAAAGCCAGGCACAGAGCTGAGCTTTGAAAAAATTGCCGTTGGCTGCATGCATTGAAGTCATGTTGACACACACTGTACTGGATAGTTAAGAATGTGTCTTTTTTTTCCCACCCACTTTTTTAGACATCATCGAATGTGCTAGCACCCCTTGTCAGAACAGTGGTAACTGTATAGACCTTATCAACGGTTACCAGTGTGACTGCCTACCAGGCTTTCAGGGAACTCATTGTGAAATTGGTAAGAAATGGAAATATTAAATTGCCCATAGCAGTCTTGTATTAAGAATACCAGTCACAATTTTATGAGAATTGAACACAAAATGAAATTCTGCTCCTTCATGTTGGCCATTTTAAGCTCCAACAAACCTTTTGTTCATGATAAATACGGTACAAGCATCTTTGCATGGAAAACTGTTTTTCCAAATAATCTGGTGTACTGAATATCACCCTTGGCTCTCATATTTTCTGTGCACTTCAACCAAACTTTGAATATTGCTTTAAATATTGAAAAGAAACACCCGGCGTTGTTTGGATCTTTTTTGGGTACATGTATATATATATATATGTGCTTGCACGTGCGACAGTGCAGATGGACCACTGAGTATGTGCATGCAACATAGGTGACTCTGCTTTACAAAGGCAAGGTTTTACCTCCAACCAACCAACCAACCAACCAACCAACCAACCAACCAACCAACCAACCAACCAACCAACCAACCAATCAATCAATCATTCAATCATTTCTCATTTTACTGACTGAGTGCAACTTAGAACTTTTATTATTATGGCCTCATTGCCATAGAATAGTTTCAGACCCATCTATTATTGTTTAAAGTTAGCTACAGGAACCAGTGTATCCTTACTGCGTGTCACATGCACGTTTCAAGTGATGACTCAAGGAAAACTCTTAAGACCTGATTTCATTTCATGATTTGAGTTTCAGTGAGAAAAACTCAAAGGTGAAATATGAAAGGAAATGAACACAACTGAACATTATTCACAAATTTCATCAGTTATGTTTAACTTTAAAGAGCCAGAATTGAGTACCGGTGTACAATAGGAACTTGGAATTGCTGTGCCAAATGACTGCTATACTGAACACTTTATGCAGACCCAGTAATGTCTGTTATAGAGTCTTTGTACTGTAGTAAAAAGTGCTTATTCCCAAGTTCAGAATTTTAGAAATTGTCTTCTACTTCTTAAACAATAATGCCAGGACTAGCACAGTGGATTATGTGATGCCGGATTTGGAGGGCTCTGTATTCTTTTTCAGTCTTCTTTCAGAATATCAAAACTTCTTCTGGAGAGGAATGCAAGCTTGTGGGTACTCGGTCATTTAGAGAGTATTATATTACTGCAGCAATTCATCTTCAACTTTTCAACCAATCAAATGTGCATACGTTTGCTTTCTAAATATGCAAAATCTGGTTTGAAGGAGTTTTTACATAAAGATGTACAATTGGCTGCCCATGCTTAGTCACAAAAATTGAAATGAGAATTTGACACTAAATCGACCACATGGTTGCATTTTCTTCTGATGATAACGAGAGCAAACTGATCAAAATTTTGAGTGTTTATAGCCCAATTCTTTTCAAGTCTACTTTTTTTTTTTTTAAAGCTATTTCCACGGTTTAGCCTAATCTTGCAGAGGCCATTACATGTACTGTAGTTGCACCCTGCAAGTATTCAGGTGATTCACGCATTCAATATCTCTTTGACTGATTGAAATTGAGACTTGCCTAAGTACAGGCTACTCAAGATTAGGAACAGGAGTATGAGTGTAGTGCTGTACAGCACCGGCATCTGTTCAGATTATTTTGAAATTGCTGCACACTGTTTGTTGTCCATTTAGCCATTTTTTCAAGCTTCCAATCGGATTGTGAATCAGTGCCTTTTTTTGACAGATATTGATGAATGTCTGAGCAATCCATGTATCAATGGTGCCTGCACGCAGCAGGTCAACAGATTCACGTGTGACTGCAACCCTGGTTGGCGAGGTGTCATGTGTGACATTGGTATGTGGTGTACCCTTTTCCTTTGTGCCATACACACCGTGGACTTTATACAGAAATATCCTCTTATCTCTGACAATGAGGAAATATATAGTGGATATTTGAGTACCATTGTGGTCTTATGACGGGCATCCACTCAAAGACACTATTAAGGTTATGTAATGGTTGAAGTAGATGTCACATTGACATCATTATAAGGACATTCATAAAGCTTGTGTTCCTTGTAGTAACCTCATGAAGATGTAATCCTGTGAGTTTTTGGAGGCTTTTTCATTTTTTGTAAATCTCCTTGACTTTGTGCATGCTTTTACTTTTTATTTTATGTAGCATGTGCATGTTTTGCACATGATTTTTATCTCAAATTTAGAAATGTGGAAAAGCCTGAATGGCTGCTTTTTATTGTGGTACATGTATGCCCACACTTTTTCCTGTGAATAATGAGAATTTCTGTATAGAAACGTAATTTATACAGTTCACAATTAAAAATGAAAAAATACTCCTGAAGATTTAAACAGAGCACATGTTACCTTCTTGGAAGGACCAACTAACAATAGCTACATACAAATGATGCTTCCGCATGCTTTGAGACTTTGTCTCAGTAAGTGTATGCACATCACACGTTTTGTTGTTTTCAGACATCAACGAGTGTGCCAGTAACCCATGCCGAAATGGAGCCACCTGCAACAACTATGAAGCTTTCTTCAACTGCACCTGTGCTCCAGGATGGACTGGTGACACATGTGCTTCAGGTGAGGACAGAATTCCATTCTCATACAAGATACACTCCTACCTATTTTCAGTCCCTGGCCATGCAGCAATATGTACATTCCAGAATTTGTGTCCTTGTGGAGACAATGCTTTGTTCTCATTCACACACACCAGAGGAATACACATGCTTCCAAACTAACCAGGAATAACTATGCCTGTGTAGAAATATGGTACCTTGTGGAGTCCCAAGACAAACGATTCTCCACAGGAAAATTCTAAATGTATAAAGGTCTCCACAAGGATTTCACACAATTGGTTTTTGGAAATAACTCATAAAGATGGAAGTTTTAACGTGTAGTTTTGTATAGCAAATTTAAATATTTTAAAGGGATATTCGATTAAATTTTCAACCCAGGAATGTAACTCTGGTTCAAATGGGAGTATTTTGAAAACAGCGTTTCCCGCCTGAGTTTGTAGTACACAAGTATGTTTCCACATTCACTTGTGCACTTTGAACAGCAGGGGAAGTAGGGTCCATAGTAGTGTCCACTATGGGAAAACTGAGACAATTTGACGGGAACCCTTCTCAAAATATATAAGTATGAACAGTAAGAAGTCTATGATTGAAGTTGTTTTGAAGTTGTTTTAAACATGTGCATGTTTGTGTAGGGTGTCTGTTCTCAGTTACCCCAACGTTTCAATTTATACTTGTCTCAATTTCTTTGTGGTCAGATATCGATGAGTGTTTCAATCAGCCCTGTCAAAGTGGTGCAACATGTTTGAACCAGAATAATCGATACCAGTGTATTTGTCCTAGTGGAAGGATTGGCACCAACTGTGAACTGGGTAAGTCTTCTATTAAGGGAATGTTTCAAATCCTGGAATGTCTGGAATACCTGTGTGTGTGGCACTTTTTAAAAAGTTTCCACTTTTAAGAGGCAAGGGAAAAATTTCTTTTAAAACTCTAGCACAATTTTTAAAGTTTAGAAAGTAAAGTTTACATCTATATATATATAAAAAAATAATGCTGAATCCACAGTTTGACAAGTTTGCACAACTTGGATCACTTCCTAATTCAGTTGATGTTGCAATGCATCACTGCATTGTCTTTTAGTGTACATCACATTGTAGTCTACATGCCAAACAACAAGCTGTGGTTCCATTCTTTGATTGTAGCATTTGGAAGCTATTTTTTTTTTCCTGGACAAACTCATTGAATAACCTTCCATGTATGTCAAACATCTTCTTCCTGTAGATTTCAATGAATGTAACAGTAATCCTTGCCAAAATAGTGCAACATGCAATAACGGACAGAACCAGTTTACGTGCACCTGCCCCCCTGGTTATGTGGGTGGCTTGTGTCAAATAGGTAAGTGGTTTTGCTATCTTTAAATGGTTCCTTCATGAGGTACAGACGAAAAATTCCCACTTTCATGTCTCTGTTGTCCTCTGGAAAAGTCTCTCAAATGGATTTCCTTTAGTTATCAAGTCATTAAAAGAAATTATATTCCGAGTAAATGAAAGTGCTGTGGTGGGTTTGTCCGTTGCAAGAAGAAGGCACAAATTATAAAAGGACGATCACACGGATCTACACAATTTGTTACTGGTTTATTCTACACAGGTCCGATTGGTTCAGAGTAAAGTACATTAACTACTACGACCCGAACTCAAAAACAAACAAACTGACTATCTGTAATCTAAAGTAGTTATTTATACCTCTTGGATTGTTTTTAACTGAGACCAAAGAACAAAACATTCGATCATAACATTTAAAGGGTACCCCATTAGAAAGAACAAATACAGCGTGTAGCATAGCAAAAACAACTTTATGCGCCCAATCACAAGAGGGCACTAGCGCGACCAAGCATGTTCGTGCTGTTTACATGAGACTCTGGCCTGTGCGCATGCGACAGTGACGCATAATGCGTGAACGCACTGACCAGGCCGCACATGCAATCAGGTTATATTAGAGATAATCATTAATTAATAGTCAGTAACCAGCCCATGTCATGTTATTTCACAAGACCACTTTTAATGTTGTGCATTGCAGTCCAGTTTATCTGGTTATTGTGTACTTCATATGTAATCAGGGGATTTATAAGCAGACTGCTTCTAATTCAAAATTGGAAACAGATACATGTTACCTGCTATACAGATTATTATGCAGTGTCTCAGTAGAAAGCTCATGATCTATCAAGACAAATTAATATTCAAATAAGCATTTATTTTTCATTGTATCACTCAGATAAGACTTAAACACTGAGTGAATCAATGTAGTCAAAAGTCCAGGGACAGTGAGAATGAGAGCACTTTGTTTGAAAGCAACACGACAGAGTTTAATTCCACTAACTTGAAATCTCTTGATTTTTTGAAGACATCTTCTGAATTGCTGAAATGAGGAGCAAAATGTAGCACCCTGAACCCAACTTTATGGAGACCTCCAAAATCCCCTACTGTGCCAAAAACTAATTACACATTCCTTGTGTATGTTAACCTTTGAGTGGTGTGAAGCCCCATGAAAAGTGATAGCATTTGTGCTCAACTTCTATCAACCAAGCAGAAATGTTCCCCAAAACCTCCGTAGTGGTACATGAACGATAAGTAAGGGTTTATAATGGAGATTACTATCTAAATTGCTCTGCCTGTAATGTTACAGACTCCAATGAGTGTTCCAGCCGTCCCTGCTTTAATGGTGGTACCTGTATTGATGGTGTGAATAGCTACATCTGCAGCTGTGCACCAGGCTGGATAGGAGATCATTGTTCCATTGGTAAGTCCCCTTGAATTGTCAATACACCTCATAAACGGCCAACTCTAAAAACTCAGTCATTTGTTCATTTTTCAATACTCGTGACAATTCGCCTAATTTTGCTTTGTTTTCTGCTCCTTTGTGAAGATATTAATGAGTGTGACTCCTCACCGTGTTTGAACAATGGCACGTGCCGAAACCTGCAGAATAACTATGCATGTGACTGTTTGCCAGGCTATTCAGGCGAGGAATGCCAGACAGGTGAGTGTAGACCCAGACGTCTTTGTACTTTTTTTGTATATGGTTGTCGAGGGTCAGAGGTCCAAAGAAGATTGCTTGACATGTGTCATGTGTGAACGCAACAAAAAAAATTAAATTAAATTAAACCAGGATCGTTAGCCCTCTACCCAAGGTGAAACATGTAATCATTTTCACCTGGGCTGAAATTTTTCAGGATTTTTCCTGATTTTAGGAAATTCTATCAGGATTTTCCCGACTTCAAGATTTTTCAAACGGGCTGTTTTAAAATCTAAAAAACTAAAGTTTAGCATTACATTGTTATAATTTATTATAACAGAAGAACAGATAGCATATGTAACATATAGAACATAAGCAGTGGGTTTTAAGGGGTGCCTATTTAGGCAAACACTAATGTATACCACATACCTCATGTTTCTGAGGGGCCCTCCAAACCTCTGGTTATTATTTTGTAGATTTTTCAGTTTCCTCCGGTCTCACCCATTGCACATCAGACAAAAGTATGAATAGTTTCTACCAACAAACTTGCCATCTTGTAAAAGTTTAGTTAGTAACAATGTAGGACATGCTTTCAAGTCATATCACAAGTCCAGTAGACCTAAAGCATGATGACGCCATGTTTTCTTTACATCACTGTGTTCTTTTGACTGTTCTGGCAGATATTAATGAGTGCGCAAGCTCTCCCTGTTTGAACGTGGGTATGTGCACAGACATAGTCAATGGCTATGTGTGCATGTGCAGAGCGGGATATGGCGGGATCAACTGTGAAATGGGTGAGTGTGGTAGTACGATTGGTTTTTACCCAGTTTTGCCACCTTGGAACCAAAGTGAGGCTGCACTTGCAGAAGCAAAGATACTGCTTTATCAATACTGTGCAGGTCCACCAAAACGAGGTTGTTTACACAGATTCAAACGGGTGTCGGCCTGCCCCACAAAAACGTTTCTTTTTAGGATTTTGGGCCAGACTTTACATGCAGAAAAGGTGAAAATAAAAGATTAGTGAAATTCCTGCATGTTGTTTGTATGTAAATCTTGTTCATGTTTCACCTTTCATGTAGTCCACCCTTGAAGTAGAATCGCCAATTGAAAGTTTTCCTCAAGTCATTGCTCAATAATAGCATGTGGCATGTAGGCATGGTTATCTGAAATGACACTTAAATAAATGGGCCGGGAACTATTTAAATACAGTAGCACTGGAGGCACAATTATGTGCACGTCTGAAGTTGGCAACGGAATGTCAGGAAAGCATTTTTGAAAACAATCGAAACTAGCAAGATATATATTAAAGATTTCTGCTAGTCATGTAACAAATGATATGTGCATGTGTCAACAGGCAGCCATGAAGACTGGCTGACGAGTACGTGTATGCAACACTGGCGACTCTTGCACAGTCATTTATTTCCTGTTTTGAGGTTTTTTTAGTTCAAACCTCCCAGCTTTTTAGCAATCATCATGTAAGGATTCTATACCAGAGTCGGCAATGTTGCATACACATACTCGTCAGCCAGTCTACATGGCTGCCTGTTGACACACACACATAGCATATGATGTAGGTTACCCACGAACGATACGACTGTACCCCATGTTGGCCGTTTTTCCATTGTCAGCGTGATTTTCCTCATTTTTGAGTTAGTATCAGTTCTAAAATATGATTATTGTATTCTTTTAACAAATTTAATGTTCCATAAAAGTGCACAGAAAATTCAGGCGCCAAGGCAGATGTTCGGTATAGCGGTATTCATTATAGTGGTGTTCTACGGTAATAGTGTATTGTATTGTATGTTTCAACATTTCCAGTAAATATTTTGCTTATGATCTATTCTGTCATCATTTTGCCGTCCCTCACAGATAAGATATCATTAAGCGGTATGCTTTCTGTCCATTCCAAAAACTCAGGAACCTAAAACTGTGTAAATGTAGTTTTAAAGTTACTTTGGCACATACCATCAATGGCCACTGTGGGGTTACTCTTATCCTAGACATAATCATCAACATGGAATTCTCCACATTTCATCTAAATTTATTTTGAATTTGTTGAGCCAATATAAAAATGACACTCTTAGTAATGCTGTGTTTTTTTGGGGGACAGAAATCAATGAGTGTGCCAGTACACCTTGTTTGAATGGTGCCACATGCAACAACCACTTGAACCGATGGACTTGCCTGTGTCTCTCTGGATGGCAAGGGACAATGTGTGAGCTTGGTAAGTCAGTCATAATTAATGTCATTTTCTTTTAGTTTCTTTTCCTAAAAATGGCCGTATAATTCCAACCCATTCCTTGAGTTTTAGTAGATCTAGTAGATCTAGATGAATAAAAGCCCCCAAACTAGGAATGTTTCCTTCTCGAAGTTGTTTTGTTTGGGGAGTGTTACAACTAAAGGTTACCAATTTTCCAAGAATATGGGAAAAAAAGAATTTCATGCTCAGACAAATTTTTGAGAGGTTTTTAAATGTGAAATATATCCCCAAATTTTGTTTCGTAAAAGAAATCCAAAGCCAAAAGAAATCATTGTCCCCTAGCATCCATTTCCTTGACCTTGCATTTACTTGACCTTGTAATCTGTGTTTTGTTTCTATCTAATCTTTTTTAGATGTCAATGAGTGTGCCAGTAATCCATGTCTCAACAATGGAACCTGTCTCAATGACAGAGACCAGTTTGTCTGTGAGTGTGAGCCTGGCTATGGAGGCACTCGCTGTGAGACACGTAAGACAACAATTCCAAGATCCTTCAAAGTCTCCCGTTGAGCAAAATATCAAGAGACTAGTAGTTTACAATAAGACACTATGGTTTATTTAAAACACAAGACCTAGGCAAAACTTTAAAGTTCAAATCATCTGATACATGTGTGGTTTTAGGATGCCTTTGATAATGCTTGCGACAAGGTTACAGGTGAGGGGCTGACTCACTAATGTTTATCACTGATCTTAGATAAGTTTACTAATGTGTGTTTGTAATTAGAAAAATGTGACATTTATTTGCACAAAATTATGTTTGTGCTTGATTTCATGTCAGTGAATATTAGTGTAATACTATTTATTGCTATTGGTCATGGCCAGTCTTGAATGCTTGATCAAGTATTGGCTGCTTATAAAAACACTTTTGAGGTATTACCTGAAAGTTAGACTAGGAAATCTGGCTCTTTTTCTCTTGTGTTGGTTGAGCATTCACAATCTTCTCTTTGGTTTCTACAATGCTACCTACATGTCCACATTTTGAGAGTCCTAAATGTACACTACACCATCTTATCACGTTCTTTGCTACCTTGCTTAATTTGCGCCACATGCACCCTAATCTCCATATAAGGAGATCGTTTGCAACTACTTGCAAGAGGCACATACAGAGTATGGCCAGAGGAAATGAACTGTTCAACAGAATTATTGGAAATTTATACATTTTTTAGTATGATTTGAGTTACTGACTCAAAAGGTATTTACAGATGGGAATAAATATGTGCTTGGTTGGTCTTAAACCTAACCCTGTCATTCAGTCAGGAAAATGGATGTTGGTAATGGCCAAAGCCAACAGCCATTTTCCTGGTCTTTATTCTAACATTAGAATAACTATAGATACTTCAATAATATCTTATCCATTGTTAAATTTGTGGCTTGATTTTTCCTTTTTTCCTGTAGTAATTAATGAGTGTGCTAGCAACCCATGTCAGAATGGTGGATCTTGCACCGATATTCTAAATGGCTACACCTGCTTGTGTGTTGCTGGTTACACTGGAGAGCAGTGTGAATTAGGTGAGTATCCTTTTTAGATGTTGGACTTTGAAATAGATCAGAAAAAGAAAGAAAAATCCTGAAGATCAGAAAAAGCCCAAAGTTGTGCAGTCCTTAGAAATCAAACTAGGCTGACAAACAAATTTCAAAATTGTGACCTTACTTGACAAAATGAGACACAAGTCACCAGAACTATGTTAAATTCATACCTTTCAGCATTTATTATTTTAACCTAAATTGCGCCTGTGTTGATCATCCTGACAAACTGAATGACAGCAAAATGGAGAGCTTGGAATGATCTTGCTACATCATGTGACTGATGAGAAAAAGACCCACTCTAAGACTTGCAGGATGCAGTCAAAGATTGCTTTTCCCATTTGCTGTCTGGACAGCATAATCTCAACACTGTGGTCTTCAAAAAGTAAATTTATCTGCCAAAAAAAAGGATTTTAACCACTACCAGCCGGGGAC
>NW_019091401.1:1467688-1495984 GCF_001949145.1 Acanthaster planci | reverse complement strand
CCACCCCCACCACCACCACCACCACCACCACCACCACCACCACCACCACCACCACCACCACCACCACCACCGTCGTCAAAATTAGACTTGCTCCAGTAACTGTTCTATTTCCAGTTATTTACAACTTCTACAAGACCAGTATTTTCTTTTATCCAATTGAATTTGCCTTTAAATTACACACATGTTGTTCCTTCCCTCTCCAACTATTAAGGATGCATTTAGTTGCTGAATTCACTCTCTCTGAAGTTAAAAATTTACAAAATTTTAACGCAAGGGGTTTTTATAACTAGGAAGAGTGGGTGTATTGAGGATATAGAAGCCTGAAGTACAATCAGTTGCCATTTGATTATTTGAAGCACCACCTTCTAGGTTGGGTGTCCAACAGCTGCACAGCTCCAGTACCCCTAACTGACTGCTACATCTGTTTTCTTCTCCTTCATTGGACAGCCATCTATTCACAAAATATTGAAGTATTTCTTACGCTAGAATATCTGTAACTTCAGTAACAAGAATCGATTATCAAATTTTCCCATTTTACAGAATATATCTTGAATATCAGTTGTTCTATCCATAATCTTCTTGTTAATTCAAACAATAAAATTTACTAATTCTTTCCAACTTAAGGCTAGTTTTAAGCTTAAGTTTAACCTTCAAGCATTAATTCAATCTGTAGATATCAGTCTAATCTTCAATTATACATGTAGTTTGGATGGCACTAAATCTACAAAATCTACAAAAATGTACTAAACTCAGTTTTCTTCAAAAATTGATGCTATGTTGTTTTTTATATCAGAGCAACCCTTTTTGTAATACATGCAAATGATGGTCTGTTGAGTAAATGATTAAATGAAATACCATTGTGTGGTTCTATAGAGGGGTGCAAATCTCCTTGGTGTGCCAAGAGATTAAAACTGCTCACTAGGGCCCTGGATATGCTGTTCAAGTTTCTCTGCCTCAAATAGGCTCTTTTCACACACAAAAATTGTCGAACTACTTGCTATAGCTGTTACTATGCCTGTTGACTAACAGTTCATACAATCATACACACTACTCTCTGCTTAATCAAACCTGGTCACAATCTTGGAAACAGGTCTGCTCTCTGCTTGATCAAATCTGGTCTGATTCAATTTCCTCACTCTTCCAATCAAGAACCCACACACACCCATGTAAGTGGGTATTTGCCTGCAACTGGGGACCCCCTATTGTTCCTCTTTTGTTTGTACTTTAACTTTTTTAGAACACCACCCGTATGTTTTGTACATGTTTTCCAACCGTGGACTCTTCGGCAACCGTGGACCCTATTGTCCCCTATTGTTATAGGTCCACGATTTGAATGTGTATACAAACTCAGTCACTCCAATGGTCTATCACTGTAGGCAGAACAAGTCCCTAGAAACCTTTGTCCAAACACCTGAACAGCAGGGTTGGAAGGACCCAAAATAAGCATCTTCACACAATGGCTTTTGAGGTGCTGCTATATACATGTAGGAACACATACACTATTGCATGCTGTGGTAAGGAATGAATAATTGGAATAGGCACTGTATCAAACAAAGATTGGGCTGCAGCATATTGCAGTCTGCACTATTGGACAAAACTTTTCTGAAATAAAGGTGACACTGGATATTCTAACACCCACTCAGCAGGGAACAACGTCTTCGCTGGGCCCTCTGCCTGATTCCTGCCTCCATAATTGTTAGAACAATGACGTGACTTGACATAGTCAAAAGACCTTCCTTTGTAAACAAGTATTAAATAAAAAAGATATGCATCAACCAGCACAGTGCAAATGCTGCCTAAACTGTGAAAAGTGTCTCAGTTTAATAAATGTCAATTTTTTTTGGTTAAAACTAGGGATTGACATCAACTCTTGGCCAAACAGTCTGTGGATCATGTGAAAGCATGGTTAACATGGGGGGGGGGTTCATGCAGAGGTTCAGTGGACAGGGTTAAAATTTGGTGAAATGAATTTGAATAAAGAAATGGATATTTTGGCTGAATAGATTTTCACTGTGCTGGTCATATCAGCCCAAAGAAAATCATTACTAGGGAACAAAGTGCCCTCACTCATTCCTGCAATGAGCCAATATTAGGCATAATCTGAAATTAGAATTCTGAATGGTCCAAGTTTCAAATGCCTTTGGTTTGGGAGTTCCAATAAGAATAAGAAAACAGGTTATGTTATTTGAAATACGTGGGATTTGAATACCATTTTTATTGTATTCCACAGCCTCCATTTGTGGGTCTAACCCCTGTCGCAATGGTGGCACCTGTCTTGCAAATAATTTGGGCTTTGTGTGCCTGTGCCCTAGCAACTACGCAGGAACAATGTGCGAGGAACCCAGTAAGTGACATGAAACCAAACAAATTGAGCTGCTAATCAGGAGATATTGCACAAAACATATGCTAAAAGCTTCACAGTGTACCAGTCAAAGCATTGTGTATCATAGGCCGTATTTGCTGGCACATGTAACTACTATGTTGCCAAGTAAATTCTTTTATACTTGGCAGATATGAGACAACATCCCACAAAATGAGTCCAAAGGCCATTTTCCAGTTGTTTGATTTGATTATCAGTTTGGTACTCCTATAAAACTAAAGCATCATGTGGAGGAAAAGTGTGGTTCCAGTGACTTGTCACTCATTTTGTTAAATTGGATCACATGTGCTTTCTCAAAGTTCCCAATTGCATAATTAACACATAGTTGTGAAAACAACTACAGGGTCTTTTTCTGTGTGTTATACTTTCATTATGGCCAGCAAATACTTTAGGATTTTGTGGTTATGCCTAAGTAGTGATTTGATCAGGATGGGGATTTATTATTAATTTTATAAATATTCAGCAAAACTTCAATTTACTATAAAACATTAAGCCAACACTTAAAGGTCACCACCACCTAACTGTTATTTACATACAACAGTGCACATTGTTGGTCAGATGTGTATAAATGCACAGAATTGAACCATTAACCCTAACCCTCCTCAATCCTTCACCTGTTGGAGGACTGAGGAGTGTTAGGGTTAATTTGGTAAAGAGTTAATCATCATAGAATGCCAGCAACAAATCTTCCACATATTAGGGGCATCTTCAAAGACCTGTGACCTAGCTGAGGCTTAACCCAAATAGCTACTTTGGGAATCTCAAGAGACACATGTATATTGTGTCCATTGGAACTGTAGAGCTATCCATCACTCTCTGGAAAGGCTTTTTCCTCTGAGATGGAGTAAATGTATTCAGTCACATATTTTTGGTTTTACAGATGGTGATGTATTGTTTAAATAGGGACAAATCTTATTGCAAAGTTAAAGGCCAAAGAGCTACATGAGCTTGTTGCGCTTGCCACGTTTATGGTTCATGACTCAATGTGTCCCCTCTTATGAAGGAATCATTCCTTAAATCTAGCATTTCCTTCCAAACTGTTGTTACATAATCACCAGATGATATATTCTGGTGATGTTACTGAACACTTAAATGCTCTTTATGCCCTGGAATTCTAACAAACACTTTACAGACGTCATTGAAATAAAGAAGAATGCCAGATCTCATATACATAGTGTGAAAATGGGTCCCTTTAAAAAAAAGCAAACTTTTTAAACAGTTTTAAAGTTTGGGTTTGTTTAAACATGTTAATGCTCCAGCCTTACTGTGTGAGCAATGACAAGCTTGCAAATACACTCAATATCTTGAATCCTCATGTCTATTTATTTGTTTTCACCAATAGGGACAGCTTGTAGTAGTAACCCATGTAAGAATGGAGGTACCTGCCAAGTCACATCAAATGGCTTTGTATGTCTTTGCCTATCGCCCTACATTGGTGCTCAGTGTCTTGACCGTGAGTTCAATAATCTTTCCTGACCTCTAGCTTTTGTACACAAATAGGCCTGCTGGCTTTTGGTTATTTTTTCAATGGGACAATTGTTTTTTTTCTGATTACATGTTTACAAGCAATTTTTTTAGTCTGCTACCCAAGCAAAGTTTGATCAGCTATTTGTGTCATCTTCTCTAAAACTTACAAAGACTGAGAGCATGGCACATAGACAAAAGTAACGATATGTAGTGGTCTATATGTAGGCCTTTTAAGAATAAAAGAAAAACTAGTAGTACATGGTTTTGATTTTAGGAGTGAAAATGTTCTTGATTTGCAGGACCATGTGCTAGCAATCCTTGCTACAATGATCAACCTTGCATAGAAGATTCCTCTGGCTACACCTGTCAATGTGACCCGTCCACTTTCTTTGGGGACCGTTGCCAATTTAGAGGTAAGTAGAGCGTGTGAAGTTTCCACGCGATATCTCCTGGTCTGGTTCCTGTACCCTGTCATAATCTTGTCAGCCCATGTCTGAATCAAGCAGCTGTAGGCAAAGATAACACACATGTATGGGAAATGGTTGCAACCACTAGCCAGTGGCTTCAATTGGTATGTGTGATTGAACTAGCTGTAGCCATTGCTTATAACCTGTGAAACTTAGACAATACCTGAATCAACTGAAGCAGCACACCCATCTGTGGCAAATATCAGTAGTCAGTGCTAGGTAGTCGCTCTAGTACATGTGTGTTATTTCTAGCCGCAGCCACAGCTATCAGACACTGCTCTACTTGCATACTCTTCTCTTACCCTCAAAGTATAGTGTGATCCTCTTACATTTCTGCATGGATTGCATGGAATGCAAGTCGTTGATCAGCACATGGGAATCATATTCCTTTGATGCAGTTATGAATTGGTCTCGGAATCCTGGTCCGATAATGTACAAATAATGAATGATTGTGAATGCGATGTTCAGAATAATTTTATGTGGTGACAGATTGAGTGTTCTTTTCCAAAGTTTTATTTAATACAAAGCCAAGTGGAATAGAACATTCATTGTTCTACCAATGAAATGATTCTTTCCATTACACAAATATGAAGCACTGTTATTTGTTATACAGTGCTTGAATAAATCATTTAGAAGTTTTATGTACAGTTCCCTGTTTTACTTTGTCAGTTGGAAGTGAATATACAACGTGACATTTTCACATTCCGCTTTATTTCATTCAGATGATCCTGTGTTTCTTACAGTTTGCTTTGTTTACTTTCTTTCTATTATAAAAGCATTTACTATTGCTTCTGAATTCAGAAATTTCCTGAATAAAGACAGAATGTTACTTTCACATCTATTCATATCACCCCAAATTTGGTATGTTTGTGTGAAGAGTTGTCAATGCACCTACTGCATGCATGTCCACTGTACTTCATACTCTCTGTGTATGGAAAGCCACCTGTGCATACCGCACATATACTCAGTAAAAGGGAATACTGGTGATTCATGGCTTTACTGGAATGCCTTTAACTCATGCCTTGGATTATACAAATTTGCATCACATGATCTACAATTCACCAATCAAAAACAGACTCTTCTGGAGAGCTGATCCAAAAAGGTTCACTTTGTACAGTGTTGGTCTTCCCTTTGCATAGATGTTTTAAGTTTTTACAATAAACTTTCCCGGGCACATGAAAATGCCCAGTAGAAGGTCGTGATGTCATAGTGTTGAAAACAGAGAACTTGGCTTTTGTAGTCTTGAGTTATAATTTCGGATGGGTTCACTGGCTCCAATTCAAGGCAAATCCTAAACCATGTGGCTAAAGCTATTTTTTGGCAAAATGTTGTGATTGAAGTATATATTTGAAACAGATGTATGAAATAACCTTAAATCCTGACTGTTTTGCTGTTGACTTTACTCATGAAATGGCCATTTGGATTATACTCTCTGAGTCTACCGGGGGACTTTAATTTTCTGAATAGAAAGAGCCTGATAATTTTGCTGTAATTACAAGTTAGGCTTCTCTTTGGAGAAATATGTTTCATTTGGAGAATCAAGGTGGCATGAAATTTTATCCATAACTTTGAACTACCCATCAGTCCACAAGGATGATCTATAATTTGCCCCATTTCATCAACTTCTTTCCCACAAATATTAAGTTTGTAGAAATCCTTATGGGACCACCTCACTTCTGACTCAAGATTGCTGACTTTTGAATAAGGTCATTGAAGTACTTTTTTAATATCAGATGGCATTCATATCTTGTATCATGACTTATGGTTTGCACAGTGCCTCAGCATGTCACTTGTTTATTTGAATGAGAGAGAAAGCATTCTGTCTGTGTGTCTTGATGTGTCTTGATGTTCTCTGGCATGTTTGTCCACCTCTCTCAGTGCCTTGTGCTAGCAATCCCTGCCAGAATCAAGGCACCTGCATTGATGACCTCCAGACCAACTCTTATCGATGCCAGTGCCCCTTGTCTCATGAGGGAGACCAGTGCCAGATCCCAGGTATTCATGGTGTCCACCAGGATTGCACTCATCACCACCCTTCATAATACACCCCTGTTGCCCCTCAGCTGCTCCCCTGTTGCCCTTCAGGTATTTCCCTTCTGCCCTACTGTCCCTTGTCTGCTCACCCTTAACTGCATTCCTTTTCCCCTCACTTTGATATACACTCTTATCCTTCAGTTCTTCCCTTGTTTCATTACTGCAACCCAGTGAATTTTAAAGCAGTTACACCCATTGCCATTCAATTACACCCCTGCTGCATCTAAATTGCACCCTTGTTGTGCCATACCTACACGCTGCTTGCATTTCATTTGCACTCCTATTGTATCCTCCTTTCCACCCATCCTCTCTACCAGTGTTAAATATGACTTCCATTCATTTGCATCCCTTAGTCCTCCTTCGGTGGTTGACCCCTCACCTTCTCAAAATGTTTGTGGTCCAGCACAGGGCTCACACTCCCTTAGAGCATCATCCTTTGCTGTGCATACTGCCAGACCAAACCTGTCACCATTTTTATTAACACACCAACACTGTTCTTGATTTTTCTGAGATGTCAGGTGTTTTCATCATTAATCTCTGAGTTCTATTTGCTTTTGTGTTAGGCTAACTTGGCTAAATGTAAAACCATGCTGTGTATATAATTATATGAACCATTGGAAAGTCTAACTAGTCCAAGTCTAAGAATGGTCTGTGTTATTCAGTCAGTAGTCAGACTCTGCACTTGTACAACATCCAAAAGTTGATTGAACCGTTTGAATTGCACGCTTTTTGGGAGCATTGCTCAAGATGTAATTTCATTATGGAAAAATACATTCAAAATATAAAAATCATAGACCCGAACATGTTTTCCGAAGAAGCAAGGACAGGAAAAGGTAAATTTTCAGATCGCCAGTTTTAGTCATGAAGTATGGCTTCTTGTTTTTTTATGTGTTGTTCTGTATTAATTTCTTACCCAAAAGATCCTAATAATACCTTGGCTGGGGCAGCACAGGAAAAGATTTATGTTAGTGTTTGGCCATTTGATTATCTTGTGTTTTGACAGTCGACATCTGTGCAGAAGCCCCTTGCAAAAATGGGGGTACCTGTACCCAGACGGGTGCCACGACTTTGTCTTGTCAATGTGTGACTGGGTACTCTGGCCCCTACTGCCAGGCTGTCAATGAGTGTCTTCTCAATGCTCCTTGTCAGAATGGTGCCACCTGCTCAGATACACCCGCGTCCTACACTTGTATGTGCCCTGAGCAGTATACAGGACAGAACTGCGAGTATTGTAAGTTAACTTTGAGTCTGACCCCAGCATTGCCTTGTTTTCTTCGATGAAAGCCATATCCAAATCAACTGGCTGCAACTAGGAGTAATGCACATATCTATGGAAAGTGGCTTCAGTTGTTAGCCAGTGACTTTTCATAGGTGTACATGTATTTCCAGCTGCAGCCATAATATTCAGGCATGGCCACAGAGTCAGATAAGTTTTAAATTTTAACAACATATAGTTTACTATTAGATAAGCTGTACCAGGCTATTGTGCAGCCACTAAAAAGTATCCTCACCATCACTACCTATTTGCCCTGCCCTACATTCATTCACCTGGTCTGTGCAGCGCATGTTAGATGATCCATTTGATTAGCATGTCCCATGCCACCCATATTGGGGTGGCTGGATCTTTGCGCGCCCCCCCACCCGCATTGTTACCATGTTCGCTGTGTGTAAATAGTTTTATCACTTAAAGGTATAAAATGTAATATAATTTCTGACTAATCAGGTAGTTCTCACATAGCCAAAGTACACTCAGCAGGGGTTTAGATAATTGTGACCCGCTCTGCAAAAAAGGGTAATAAGTCGCGCAATTCCAAAATATGTTATGGCCTGTTCTATTTGGAGAGGGCAAAATGTCTTTAAAAATGTGATTTTGTGTTTTTTCCTCTATTAGCTTATATAACATTTACATGTACATGTATGTTTTCAGAATTTGTGACTACAAACATGCATACTGATGAATAAAGATGAAAAAATGATCATTCAGTAGGAAATCCTACATAGCATTGTGTTTCCAAGCGCTACACTTTCTGAGCTTCTTCTCAAAAAGTGCTTTTATTGAATCCGAAAATGTGGATATACAAATGTCTAAATATCTCCAGAACGCAGTGCACTACAGGGGTCATTCATAAATCAAATTGTAGCTTTTGATGTACACAATCCAGCCATATCAAAAACTGACAACCTGAATCTGGCGACTTATTACCCATTTTTCTAGAGCCGGTCACAATTTTCTTCAAGCCAGGAGTACAATACCCACTTCCTCGCTTACAGTAGAGTACAGTACTCTTTTGCCCTTAGTATTGTGTTGTATTGTACTCTTCTTCATGAGAGGGAGAGTACTGTACTCCCTAAGAGGTGGGGAACTGACTGCCAATAGTATGTAAGTTAGTCCTTTTGCCTTAGTAATGTAATAATACTTGTTATTTCTCTTAAAAAACACTGTAAAAAAGCAGTGCTTAATGATAACCGTGAACTCATGACACCTTAGACAAATCACACAAGTTTGTATCTGCCTGTGTATGGTGGCAAGTGTGAGGCTACTGCATGCAGACGCCATGTTGACCGGCCGCAGTGTGCACACACCCGACGGTGGCCATTCAGAAAATCATGGTGCACTTCATCGCTCGGCGGTCAAATGAACTCACACTCATGATCTAACCTGAATCTTTCTAAGGTGTTTCAGACTCAAATTTTCCAAAACTAATACCTGGTTTGTTGCAGATGTACCAGAAAGCCTCTGTTACGCCACTTGAAAAAATGCCCTTGTTTAGTGGATCAAAACTTTTGGTTTGGGAGGTTCTGAATAAAGTTATCATGGTTATGCACAGAGTGGCAGGAAACGCTGTACGCAAACTAACATAAACAATCGGTTTCAGTAGCATCCGCTATGACTGTTACTCTGTTGGGTACGGCCTAATTATTGAAGCATGAAAAAATAGAAACTTATGGTACTCTTCCTACTGTAGGAATCACTGCGTATTCTACGTTCTGCACGAGGTTTTGTACTGCATATATTGACTATTTTCTAAGTAGGATCGGAAGCATATATATGCCAATATGCACATTATCTAAACCGCTGACTGAGTGTGCTGTTTTTTTCCCCTCTGATATGAGGTCATTTTAAATATACACACACTGACTTAGAAAGTTTAGCCTATTAGAAATATAATAAAATATCAATAATTATATATAATAATTGTCAATAAGAACCTATGGGAATGGATAAAAGTTTGAGACCAAAAGTGCACTTCTTAAAGCATTTTGGTGGCATTTTTTAAGCCATTGATTGGATCTTGGCCAGAATTTGTTGAATGGAGCTAATTGCTGTAGTCATTCACTCTTGGGCAACAACTTGGGCTCAATGCTTCTTTCGCTTTCAAGTCACAAATATTCCATTTCTCATATTAACCATAACCTGGTAAAATATTAACAACTAACTCATCCTCCCAAATTAACAAATAAACATTTTTGTCTGACATTACATCCATTCTCACTTTGATAACTTTCAGTGTCTTGTATCACCAACACATGTGAGAACCAGGCTACATGTGTCACCAGCGGAAGCAGCAACATTTGCCTGTGCCCAAATGGCTTCGAGGGTGTCTTTTGTCAAAATGGTAGGCATTGCATGATGATGATGGGAGAATGTAAGGTAGCTAGCACATCATAATGTACTGATGACAGTCTTATCATCCTGTCACACTTTACAACTTCCAGCTTTGTTATTGCTTTTACTAAAACTAATTGACACTGTGATTTGCAAAGCTTACAGAAACTTGTTGAGGAGACAATAGAGAAATAGAGAGTTTAAGAAGCAGTATTCCTGCAAAACCAAGACAATCAGGTCAAGGAGTGGAAGGCCAATCTACATGTCAGGTTGGGTGGTGTGTGGGCATTTAATGTGAAAAGAGATCTGTAGTGTGCATGCTCAGATGGTTGTTGCAAGCTTCCTGTGACCAGAGGGGTAAAGAAAATCCTGTACTTAAAAATTCCATATCATTCCTAATCATTCCATATATTTACAAATGCCTGTATTGATTTTATTACAAATATTGGTATTATTTACATATATTTGGTTGAATAAAGATACTTCAATAACGCCTTGCTGGTCTTGTACTGACTCAGCTCTTATGCTAGCAGTGACATAACTTGTCCAGGATTTTTATTCAGAGGTGTCAGCCAGAATCTGGAAGTGTTTTTGTGCTGTATGACCAGTAATCAGGCTCATAGTCATGACATAAGCAATGCTAGCAATGCTTGCTAACAGTCCTGTTAAATGGTTACTGGAGACCATTCAGAGGGGAGAAAACAGATGGCTATTGCTTCTGACTTCCAGCCAAAGACATTGATCCGTCAGAAGGCTGCCAACATGGGCTGAATGGCTCATTTGGTATAGCGTTGATACAGTGTTCTGGAGGTTGTAGGTTCAAACCCTTCTCTAGCCAGTATCTTTATTCAATTCTAATATTGATTAGAGATGTGCCTGATGAGTTTCCCTTTGTAATTCATTTCAAGAATTTAAAAAAAACACAAGAAGCATGCCAAAACCAGTTTCTCAGTCATCCATTCTTGTTTAACTGATTGCAGACATCAATGAATGTTTGACGAATCCCTGCGATGCGAACAAAGTTTGTCGAAACACACCAGGTTCCTACATGTGCACATGCCCAGATGGCCTCGCAGGTGTCAACTGTGATACAGGTAACCAGGGAAATCCTTCAAGAGATACTACGATGCAATATGTCTCCAGTAGAAATTCCTCAATATGATTAGTAAACAGCAGGAAGTGTTTGAAAGTTGTGCTGTTGTCTTTTGTGGTCACTTGCAAGTGAAAGAGATTTATAGTAACACTACATTGTGTGACTGTGTTGCTTAGTAATCATACATAGCTCTCTCTGTAACAACCTGCCCTTCTTGTCACTACACATGGGATGCTGGGATCATTAAACAATTTCTTGCTTAACCTTACTCATCTGAAATCTGCCATCTCTAGATTGCAGTACATGTAGCTGCCATCCTACAAGCCAAGAAAAAGAGATCTTGGGGATAAATATTAGGATACATCGTAGAGTGAATTGCTCCATTTCAACTTCTCTGGGTTTTGGTACCAAACTGTCGGAGGGATTCAAATTTTTTTTATCCCAGAAAAAGGTTTCAATAGGAGGTACGTTGTGCTTCCTAAAGCTGTCAAATGCAAAAGTAGTTTATTGAATGTATCCATATATACAGACGTAGTACATGCCTGTTAATGTTTTGAAGTTACAGTAAAAAATTGGTGCCGTTACAAGAACACATAACCTGAACATTGAGTCTGTGGGTGCTTGTCCTGTCCTCAGTTGAGCTTGGTGGAAGGTAACTGTAAAATGCATGCAGTTGATGGTTGCAGGTTGGGAGATAGCTTGAGGAACTTGTAAGGACTTTTGAAGGAGATTTGAAGTGGTTTGTTCAAAAGTTGCATTTGTTTGTTTATTTTTTATTTGATAGATATTAATGAGTGCAGGAGTAACCCATGTCGTAATGGAGGCACTTGTGTTAATGGACAGAACATGTACACCTGTCAGTGCATCCCAGAATACTCTGGAAATAACTGTGAAGGTAATTTCTTTTCCTCCACTGTGATGAATCATTAAATAACTCCCTTAACCATTACACAATGCAGTCAGTTACTGTTATGAACAGTCTAATGCAGCTGGGTGCAACTGGCTCAAACAAAAGGTACAGGCAGATTCTGTTGAAACTTGATCACACAAACTCTTACCATATTGCACAGCTGGAACCAGTCAAGCTTGGTTAGAGCCAACATGAATGCAGTTGTCAGTTAATGCTTGCAAGCTGGGAGATAGCTCATATACATTTTGTTCAGCTGTTGCATCTGTTTATTTTTGTACTTGGTAGATATTAATGAGTGCAGGAGCAACCCATGTCGTAATGGGGGTACATGTTTTAATGGACAGAACATGTATACCTGTCAGTGTAGCCCAGAATACTCTGGGAAGAACTGTGAAGGTAAGGTTCTTTTCCTCCACTGTGATGAATCATTAAATAACTCCTTTGACCATTACAAAGTTTATTCTGATACTGCTATGAACAGTCTCTTTAATATCGCAGTGTGTAGTCGTCTCAAGTATTACTTGACCACATGTACTCTTCCCATATTGCAGGGCTGGAACCAGTGTGTGTATGTGATATGTCCTTTCCCTTACTCTCTCAAAGCACCCATGCACACTTCTTAATGAAAGCAAGTTCAATCAGGAACTGCTTGTTTAACACTGGTTGTTGTTTGATGTTGCACAAGATACATGTAGTTATTCATCTAGTTGTTCTTGTGTGGTTAACTATCAGTACTTTGAACAATCTCAGTTCTGGTTTACATATATTAAGCACTGCAGTAATTGAAAACCAGCTGTGTAAGTTAACTTATCCTAAATCTGAACCAGTGCAGTGCTGGCTCCGTTGCCCCAATTTTTTCATTGTAGTGCATGTATAAAACTCTATGGGTGTGCAATCAGGTGTGTTTGTAAAATTGTTCCAGGGTTCCCAAGTTCCTATCCATCATGGGAAGAGGGCCTAGGGAAATGCGTGCATAGCCACAATTAATGCCTCACTTTCCTTTTAACACCCGTGATCAAATGTGATTTTTTGCCTGCTTTCAGTATTTGACCCTTGTAAGAGCAACCCATGTCTGAATGGGGGTGTCTGTGTCAACGCTGTGACCACTTACACATGCAACTGTATAGGAATATTCAGTGGCAAGAACTGTGAAAGTAAGTTTACTGAGGTGCTACAGAATTGGGGTAGGAGCAAGGTCAGGGAGGATATGGAAAAAAAACCCCAGAAACTTGGGTTTTACTCTTAAAAAGCTGTGAGAGAGATATGGTCCATTCCTAATTCTACACTTTGTATGTCTAGGCCAAGTCCGAGTTTTTCTCCTATTATTTTGCTCAATTTTGGATGTGTTCAACAAAATTGAGATGTAATGTTGGTACAATGTTTAATCATTTCCAGGGTGAGGAAGTATATGGCTCTCTATGGACTCTACAAACTCAAACCCTGTCACAAACCATTACGATTTGTAATGAATACATTAATGATGGCTTTCATAAGGCAACCAAGTTTGAAGGGGAGCAGTTGTCAGTTTTAGTTTCGCTTTTTAAATAGTATTTTGATATTTTTTGGTTTTTATACAATTTCTGTATCATGAGCAAAATTTGGATGTCACCCCTGGGAGAAAAACAGCAATGTTGCATTATGTTGCACGTTGCAATGATTTATGCACAATTTTTCGTATTTTGCTGTCGCCAGTGCTCTTTTCTTGTTGATTATTGTTTAAGTTAATGGCATTAAGCCAATGAGCAATTTTTCTCAGGATGTTTTCAGTCAGATGTTTTCAGTGTTTTTGGGATCACAAGTCGAACAGAAAACATCTAAAGTGAACAGTGTCTTTTGTGATTAACATCTCAGCAATACTGACCTTAGTTTCCAGAAAGCATTTACGATTTCAAATGTTTCAAAAAGTGGACTTTTTAATACACTTTAACCCCAAAAGGATGGATTAACAAAAATATGTCAAAGAAATGTTCATCTATGGAGCCCTTTGAAAATCAGGTGTTGGGAAATGATTGGGCTAGTTCTTTTGTTGACTGTTTCCTCCTCTCCTCCCCCTAAATTAGCCAGAAGCTGATGGTTAGATGCTCCAGGTATCTTGAAAATGCAATCCACTCTCCAGACAGAGTGTGTTTGTACCTGTATTCTCAATCTAATATTATTTTTTCTGATGTAAATTTGCAGCTGGGGATGAATCCTCAGGGACTTTTGGTGGTGTCCAGCTCCAGCCTTATTGGATTGCCATCATTGTTGGTGTTGTACTTTTAGTCATCTTCCTCATTGTGGTGGTTGCCGTTGTCTATAACAACTGCAGGCCCAGGTGAGATACCAGTCTTGCTTTGTCTCTACAACAGTTGTCATGAATAACCTACGCTTATATACTAATGACGTTGATATTAACAGCAGCAGGTGTCATGGCCTGAAAGAAAAAACTACACTGCCACACAAATGAGAGCTCAATAACAGAGTGATAGTCAGTATATGTATTAATTCATTCCTTAACAAACTGCTTGAATTTTTTCTAATGCTAGGAAAGATTTGAAACTCTTTCTGTCAGTTTGTCAAATTTGCCCTTTTAATAATGAGCACTGCATGAAGTCTTCAACTACTGTGCAAGTTAATGTATGTTGTAAGTGCTATTTCTGCTTCTTATTTTGTGTATTGTGTGCATAGTTTTGAACTTGTAATTGATTTCAGTCCTTAATTTGCTGTCTGTTTATTCAGTTGGTTAGAACTGGCATGTAAGGTCACACCTTAACTGGTCTATGCATGAATGAAGTCACACTTTGCGTGCGTGCACACTTTGGTATGAATAAAGTGTATTGGCCTGTTAAGGATCTTTCTGTTCAGGCACAATTAATGGATCTGGGTCAAAATTGGCTGAATTGTTGCCATTTCATTGATGAAATTAAAGGTTTTATTTGCAGGGTTTTGCTGGTTAAAGGTATTAAGCATATTGCCAAACACGTTTGGTTTTGTTTCTTTTTGAGAGTGGGAAAATCCATCCCACTTACAATTTCTACGCCATTTCTGTCATCAACTGTTTGTTTTTTTATACTTTGTTTTCCCCTTCCTTCATGAATATTTTTCTTTGCTAGACGTGACAAGTACCTCCATCGTGTGGATTCTGAGTCCCTTAGGCAAGTGTTTAGGAGGACTGTTAAATTTTTTTCCCACTGCATAAATAAAAACCAGCTGTCAATCTGAGTGGTTTGTTCCATTGTTTTTCAGAGAATAAGACCTACACATCGTTTTTCCTCTGTTGTGAAATTTACATCTCTTGCTAACTATGCCAACATTGGTGCTTAAAAATGTCAAGCCCAGTGAGCATTGCAGTTTTGCACACTCACACCCAGAAAACCATGTCATCCACACTGCTGCACCAGTATTTGGAATCTTTTTTCTCCACTAACACAGGTTAACCTCATACTAACTACTAAAAGACATCATGGTCTTGCAAAACTAGGCATACGTCATTTCAAAAATTTAGCAAAACTTGCATTCAATTTTGAATTGTTCATTTTCTTCAAATATGCTTGCCCTGTTATGTTTGAATTGGCTCATTCCATGAGGTTGGGGCACAATTTGTGACGGTGTCCATTGTTACGTGGGTTCTGCAAAAATGAACAGCTATTTCCCTATATGTGGATTCCAAATTATACATCTTGCTAGGCTGAATACAGAGGTGTGCGTTATTTTTACAGAGTAAATGACCTATTCTATAGGTCATGACAGGTGGTAAAAGTTACCCATGTAACAAGGACACCGTCAAAAACTGTACCCCAACCTCACAAAATGACCCAAATAGCATTTGGGGAAATGGGCAGTATCTCTCTTTTGAAAATCATTTACTTATAACCCACCAAAAATTCAAAACATCATGGCCTCCTGCCAAGCCTCATGCAGTTTCTTAAGAGCTTGCTACATTCATTTTAACATTTTCAACTCGTCTTTAATCTGATTTTATTAGTTATCACACGAGTGTGAGTGGAACATGGAATAATGTAGTGCGTCTGTGTTCCATATGCCACGATGCTGAAGGCTGAATGGCACCCGGGACAAAGACACACTACATCACGAGCATGAGTGTGATAACCAATTATCTTCAAACACAATTTGACATGCAGTAAAGATGTTATAAGGGCCTATGCATGCAAATGTGCTACCTTTAAATTTAAAATAATTTTTCCAGTTGTGCATTTTGCTTTTACTAAATAGCACAATGTGTTGAGTTAGAACAGTGCATTACACCGCGTTTGATATAAACCATGCAATACAGTTGTATATCACACTGTTGTCAAGGATCGACCAATCAGATTGAGAATTCAAGTTTGCCTGAAGACAAAACTTTTTGGCCTATTTCCCAGTGTGTTCATCATCAAATAACTTACAGATATTCATAGGGAAATAAGTCACAAAATTTGAGATTTAAGTAGAAATTCAGTGGAAATCAAACTTGAGCTGAAAAGGGCCACCTTTTTTACAGTAATGATCGATGGATGTTGCCATCACAATTTTTAACTTGATCAGTTTCAAACTTTACATAGCACTTCACATGTAACATGATATACTCAGCATTTGAGCAAGAAGCTAAACTTATACTAAATGTGGGGCAAAACTTAAGCTGTTGGGATGTAAGTTGTTTGCACACTTTTAGAGTCATTTTAGCCTATTTTTCCACATATGCACAGTAAAACAAGTTAATTAGCGATTATGATTGTAATGAAACAATTACAGAGCCGCTTTTTTTAGCCCGAAACATGAAAACATATAGACTCTAGGATGTGAGATGGGAGTTACACTGTCACAATTAGTTATAAAAGCTTCGCTATGTTATTGAGTTTGCTCAAAAAATAAAAAGAAGATTGCACATATATATAAAACAATGAAATTTGACGAGATTCTTCTAGGACCATCCTTGGCAGATGGTCTTATTTGGACCAAGTCTGAAGTCCACCAGAAAGTACCATAGTGGACTGGTAGAGGAAAATCACTGAATAACAAGGGAAAAACAGGGGCTGTTTTGGGTATCAAAAGTGCCAAAAGGCTAATAATTTCTATTAGTATTTAAATAACATTTATAATCATAATAATACTGCTTGAAAATAACTAGCAAATACTCAGCTATATGCACATTTATCACCTATTTGTGGGTGATCTTGGTGGAGGGAAATTGTTGACCCAGGAGCTATTGCATCAAGTTAATTACCTCTATGAGACCTTGGGCAAATTAACATGAAGGACCTTATCTTCTGTGCAGATTTCTCAAATTTCATTAAGGTAATTAATGTTCAAAACCAGGTCTTTTTTAACCATTAACATCATCAGCCACATTCTCCTCATCTGTAGCCCACTTGTCCAAAATATGGGGACACATTTCTTGAGCTGTGCAGTAAGTAATCTAGCTACTCTCTTGTCTTGTTTTAACTTTCTCAGTAAGCATCACCGTTACAACTATGATGCTGAAGAGGCTACACGCATGCATGGTGCTGATGAACTAGATCATGAGACGGCCCTTAACCACTCTATCCACAAGCGTGAGCGAAGCCCTGAGAACAACAACTATGGGTTCATGCCACGCAATGGCAGCAGGTATGCGGACGATGATGAACCTAATTGGGTGATGTTGATGAACGGCGTGGCAAACCATGACAAGAAGACACCCATCAAAAGGTTGCTCTTGTAACAGAACACACTTTGTTGCCTTTTGTTTTAAAACCCTCTATACACTTCCTTTTCAGCTCTTTTTAGTTACAAATTCTGAAGAAATTCAAAATGAGACACTTGGTGATGGCAAACTTTTTGCTGATATTCTGAAACAGTTGATTGTTTTTCAAAGTAGAATTGCTGAAGCAACAGCTTGGGATGTTGGTTTTTGTAGGAACTAAAAATTGAATTCTTTCGTGAATCATGCACTACTTCTTTAGAGACAGCTCTTTTCTAGTGTTTGTCACATGTGACTAGTTGCAATTGTGACAAGTTGCATGTGACTAATTGCTGTGTTCTTAGGCCATTCAGCTCTTGTGCATGACTTGAGGGAATACTCAGAAATGCACTGTCAAAGAAGCATGTAATGGATATAGTAATTTTCTAAGAGTTATCAACGAGTAAGTTTCTCCCTTAAATAATTTTGTACCCAAGAATAAAATGATTCATGAAGAAATTGTTACAAACAAGCAAACAAACAACCCAACACCCCAACAAACAAAACAAACAAACAACCCAACACCCCAACAAACAAACAAACAAACACCCCAACAAACAAACAAACAAACACCCCAACAAACAAACAAACAAACAACCCCAACACCCCAACAAACAAACAAACAAACAAACAAACAAACAAACAAACAAGCCAAGACTCCATTTGTGAAAACAGAAATGCCATTTTTATTTTGTTTAAAAGCAAACTTGGTGGATTTCAAGCTTTCCTCCATTGCAAATCTTCAAGTTTAATAGTATTCTGAGTTGGCTGGCTAGAAACAACTTCATACAATCATGGAGCTATAAAACACGGCCCCACGATACTGTCACTGCCTAACATAAAGGCTGAGTTCAGGCGGCTTGTTCTCGTATATTCATGAACAGCTCGATTGGTTTTTCATGGGTCGGCCGCTCGAACACTGGGAATGTACATGTGCAGCATGGTGGCGTCCTTGTGCATTTTTCGAGAGTTAATGTTTGGGTGACTGGGCTAACTTCGTTTCCATTAAAAAAATCATATCTGTCATGGAAAATTATTAATGTTAATTTTGCAAAACTTTCCGTTGTCTCCAGCTTTGTAAGCTATCTCGATAGTTTTTGCAGCTTTTCAAAAATCAAGCTCCACAACTTTTCCGTATGTTCGTGTAAAACCCTGATGAGGAGGTGGTTTTTTAACTTGTTCCGAGAACAGTGTTCTTGAGTCGTGTTCCCGCTGCTCGAGCACGAAAACTTGAAACGCGTGTCAAGAACAGGCTGCCCGAACTGAACCAAGGTGTCTGAGTGGAATAGAGAAGTTTTTACCATGAGACTTACCTTCTAGGCTTACTGATGGAATTTCAGAAATTGTAGCAAAAATGTCCAATGCAAATTTAGCTTTTAAAACTTGTCATGGGCTGTGCAGCTTGTTTTTAAATTTCACAATTCAATTCAATTCTTTGTTGTCCAGAAAAAAATTGAAATTCTTCTTGTTCGCTTTACATAGACATTCATAACATATCAACATAATATAAAAGTCACTTGCCCTGTGCAAAAAGTGTTCTTTCACAAAACTGTGCAAATCTCATAGCCCTGTCAACTGCTGTGGTGTGATATGCAGTGGCAAATTAGTACTTTGCAAACAGGAAATAAGTGGGTGCAAATTGTAGTCACCGAGCCTTTTAAGAGTACATTACTTCTTGGGGTTTCAAAAATGTGTTCAGTTCAATTCTCCGTAATTTGTTTGGATATTAGTAGAATCTTTTCAAAAAGCAAACTCAAATGTAAATTGCCAGTTGGCATAAGGCCCTTTGAGAATAGTGTTGAAGTACTACCTATACACTTGGTGCAAAAAGTAGAACAAAAACATTTTTCCTTGAATTTGACAACTTCCCTCATCCCTACCAACTTTGCTTTTCATGAGGACAGACAAGATAGGTCTCTACTTAATGTAAGTCTACATGGTGTATGCGTCAAATAAAAATACCCATTGACATATATATGATTCATATTTATATTTATAGAAAAAACTAAACATTTTACATACCCAACCCTAATATTTAATGCCACTTTTTGTAGTTTTTGTAACATCTCATGGTCCCAGTGGACCACTTTCAGAAGTGTTTTTGAATGACAATAAGGGGGTGAAATGATTTTTCAGAATTGTTAATATTTTGAACCATAATGAATGTCTCTGAGTATTTTCAATTGAAGTACATACTTTGAGCATGAAGTTGAAGTCAGTTTGTCTGACCTCATAAAGAAAAAGTTCGCAAAACTATTTCAAACAGCAAAAATTGTTTTCTTCCAACGTTTGCCCCAACTGTATCTGATTAAATCCTGTATGCATGATGCATTAGGAAAGTAATGTTTTGGGGAGCATTACTGTTCAAGAGGCCAGGAAGTAGAACTATGCAAAACCAAATGCGTATTAACTCCCATCATCGGATTGCTCCTTATTCACCTCTCCACCTTGTATTTTACAGTCCAATTTTATACCCCACCCTTTGGATTTCTTTTCTCTCAGTTCTTGTTCCACAATTTTCCACACTCATTCCTCCTTTCCTTCCATTGCTATGCTTATTTTGTTGTCTCAGCTTACCTAGCTACCAGTGATATTAATTCAACTCCATTTCCCCTCGTAGGTCAAATATGTGTATTTCTCATCCCTGTTCTAAATTCTTATATTAATTAGCCCCTTTTTGTAACTCTCTTTTGCCTTGACTCCCAAAAGGCCACGGTCTTGCTCCCTTGCTAATCAATGAGCCCTTCTGTGGCAAGTTGCTGTCTTTGACTAAGATTCTTACCCAGCAAGGACATTCCTCAGAGATGCCAAACTGAATGCACTAATGGGTCTTGCGTATGTATGTAGTTAAGTACAGAGTACGCACAATTACTTGAAAATTTAAACAGAAACTATCCAAAGACATTCTCCCCGCCCACAACACACCCAACACCGACAGCACCTACTTGGATCCTCTCCCACTTACAGCCATATTCTTCCTTTGCACATTTTTAGGTCAACTGTTGCTGAGGTCAACAGCTATGAAAACCCCTGGCCAGTCAGCACAGAGGAATTTGAGCCACCAAGAACCACATTATAGGGATGCACAGCATTTCTAGCATGACTTTTTTTAAAGCCCCTTTGTTATCAACTGTAAAGGTTACACTTTAGCTGAATAATCTGAAATGTCTTAATATATTCAAGCTTAAGTGTTATTAGGTGGCTTAGAGGTAAAACAAAAAAGAAAACTGTTCTCAAAAGTGGTAAAAATGATCATGAAATCTGTCACAGCAGACCAGTTTGAAGCTAAGCCTGTGGAGCTTCTAGGTAAATCTGCTCAGCATAGAATTGTGTTCAACTAAAGCTCAACAAGAACACGGTCAGAATTTGTGAAGGGTTCTCAGCAAAGTGTTTTGCTTGGAAATTTGTTAAAGCAGCATTGTCATAATGATATTCAGTAACTTGACTTAGACACTTTTGATAGACTTAGCAAATTTGATCTAAGCCCAGTAGTCAACAAGCTATTGATTTGTGATGTTTTATTTGCCTGCATGCGCGTATCAAAGTGAAGATGTCTCTAGTAAAACTCTGGTCAAACATTGTGGCTATGGTCCTGGCTCCCTGCTGTATTTTGTGCTATGATATATGTAGTCATTGGTAACCAATAATACAGCCAACCTTGGTATGGGGGTCTTCAATAACCGACACCAGCAGCATGCAACAAGAGTTAGTTCAATTGTGATTGACCACAGTTTGTGATTAGACTTGCTTCTGTGGTGTATTGAGTAGTACAAATGGCAGTGGGATGATTTTAGGGGGGGGGCAGTTAAGAGACCATCAGGCATCAGCCATTAAAAGGTGGATTCATTATGCCCCACCCTTTTACAGGACCTGCAAAAAGTGGGGTACATGTAAAAGTGAGTACATGTGAATGTATCAAGTTTTGGCTGATCTTATTTGCACTTAAAGTCAGGTATGATGAACTGACCTTTTTATGATCAAAAAGCACTTAATCTGCAAGGATGGACAGGGTTTAATGTCAATTGCAATAGGCTTCTTCAGCGTAATTTTATGACGACATTTTTATCAGTATTTGTAGTGTTCTATTACAGTACATGTACCTTACCAAAACCTGTGAAAATAGTGACTGTAACTTTGCTGTCAACAAAAATGTCTAAAATGCCTTTCATGAAACAACATTAACAAATTGGGGGTAAAAAAGTGCACACAATGATACTAAGATTTTATTGTAGTTCAAAAGTACATTTATGGTTTATCAGATTCTAGTCTATTCAGGGCTCAACATCTTATGGGGGAGGGGAGTTCATTGTTCAAATCTGTTGCTGAAGTCAGACTACAATACCAGAGAATTCTTCCTCCGTTGTGGTTTATAAATCAGATTAGTGTGAAATTTTTGAAGTGCCTTTTTGTAAAAAATTTAATAACAGCAGCATTCTCTTTGCAGTAAATTTTGATTTCTTGAATGTGATAGGAAACATTTATGCCCGCTTTTTAGAGCTCTTGGATACCTTCAGACAGTTCCACTTGGCATTGTAAAGGAAATAGTGATTTGTTTGTTTCCAAGTTCGGGGTACTTAATTTAATGCAATGTAAATATGTCATAAATGTTTGTGTGTTGCTTCAACTTTTGTAAAAAGTCTACTTAATTTTACTTGTTTACGAGAAAAATCTTTTTCCATTAGTACTTTTTTGTAGCTATACTGGCTGTATTTTTAACCAATGTAATTGAATTACAAAATACAGGTATTAGTTTTACCAGGAAAGTAGACTTTGAATTTAGAACGGTCTCTTCAGAAAAAATCCCACCAAATAGAATGGGTTGGTTTCTGTTCAGTGCATACTCAATTACTGTCACAAGAGACTTCAAACGTTCAATTGCTTATATCCAAATTCTTCAATGATTTGTAAGGGTTCAAGGGCATACCAATCACAAGCTTAATCCACTTTATACGAGTCAAAATTAATTAGCTTAGGACAAATTTTGTAACCTGTGACTTTTTTCAGAGTGTGATAAATTTATTCCATTCCGGTACCCAGGCTCCAAGTACATTGCAGAAACATTGCATTACAGTAACTGCTTGGTTGAGATTCATGTGCCAGTGACAGAAACCAGCTGATCAGACGGTATCCCACCAATGTTGACAGTAGTTAGAGTGAAGACTAATGTCCACACTAGCAAAGCTCTCCTCAAAAACAAACACTGTAGGTTGACTTATACATAGCACTTCTGCTGCCTTTACCTGAACCGCTTGAACAATTTGGTTTGTTTTATTACATGTGTTCCTGTTAACAAATCATCTTTGTGTGGCAACTTTTACATGCAATTCCACTTGCTTTGAGACATGCTTTCATACAGAAATTGTGATTTTAAATAAAAGCAAAGAGTGATAGCACAACTGTCGTTTGACTTTGTTTAGATTGCTTGATGTCACGGCCTGTTATTCTCGATGTAATGAAATTTAACAGACAAAGTTGGAAACTCCCCACTCATTCGGTTCAGAATTTGGTAATAATTACCTGTGTAGATGCTTCCCAAATCATTTAAAAACCAGGCTGAGATAGCTTTACACATTAAATCACACTTTCTGTAAACGTGGCCCCTTCTGTCAAAATATGGAACCCCATACAAGAACTCTGATCAAAGGACTCTCTTTTGAAATAGCTCAGTGGGTCCAAAGGCTAGAGTATTGAAATAGAAACTCCCACTTCATAATTTGACTAACATCAAGGTGTGAAGTAGAGGATTTTCTGTCATGACTGTTAGCATTCAATTAAATACACAGATGT
The DNA here is from genome assembly GCF_001949145.1 of Acanthaster planci. Next base: position 1,472,541 of record NW_019091401.1, on the reverse strand, counting down.
GTGCAGAAATGTGCGCAACCTTGGATATCTGTCAACATTCTGCCCGTACATGAAACTGTCAACAGAAATACCCAGATTCTTGCATGCACCTCCACAGACATAGTTCGCGTCCTAATGTTACATCACATGAAAAACTTCTATAGCAACACGAAGAAGAAATGACTTAACATTCCATCACAGGGCACTAGCCCGCCATCCTATTCAGTTATGATGGCTTAACTTGCCCATTCAAGATTCTATAAAGAATCTAACTTATTATCAGCAAATACATCCTCAAGTTCAAGAGGTGATCTGAAATTCTAAACTGTTTTGGATGCAAAGGTGTCACATGATTCTAAATGTACCAGAATGATGTCAATCTACACTGCTAGCGATTGGGAAAATACTTCATGGATGCCTCAAGTGATAACAGGAACACCACCAAAAAAAACCCACAAGCATACTCTCATAAAAGAACAAAGACGTTTCTGTATTGTTGGCCTTGCAATTTTCTACTTACACAAATAGTATCCTGGGCTTGGATTTTATTTCAATCTTCATTTTAATAAAGTGTGAATTGCAAACAATTCAAAAATAGTATGTAATGAAGCAAAGTAGTCACTAGAAAACTTCACCACATAAAACCTTTAACCATTTCATGCCGGGGCATTTTTCAATGTTGATGATGCTGGGCCGGCATGACTATCACTTTTTAAGTTTTCAAAATCTTTCAAAAATTCATCATTTCATTTAACGGTCGTTTATAGCCGCACAAAGTAATCTTTAGGCACTACTCTAAGTTGACAGGTGACCTTCATTGACGCCTGAGTATTTCAGCCAGGCCAGCAGCCTTGTAAACAGAGCTCAGATTGTGCGGTGTTGTATAACTGTCTTTTGATCACTAACCTGGCTCAGTGCACTGCTGACCTCTTTTCAATAGGGGCCAGATTAGCGTGCAGCGGAGCTGTGTGGCTCATCGCTGCGGTGGTGGAGCGCTTTTGTCCCCGGTGGTAATCCGCTGGCTCTCCATGCCCCAAACCCTGGTATACGGTTTCAAAACAAGGCTGGATAATCACCACTTTTGAGAGTGAAAAATGCCGGTAATGCCCAGCAGCCTGGTCTTTTGTTTGGAGTACGATCTTTTGTTACAGGGCCCTGTTTCCTTTGTCCAAGTTCGGAGACCCCGGCCACGCATATTAACCATACGTCTCCGATTCCGGAGTCCCCGGCAGGAAGTGGTTAAAAATCTTTCTTTTTCTCTTTCTGGAAAGTTAGTTGATTATGGTTACCCAGGGCTCATAATTTGGATCCCCTCAATAGTCAGGTACTCGGATGCCTAGTTCTATCAAATGAATATCTCTGCTTTGAGGAATTCAGAAAAAAATACGAAGAAACCGAGAACCCACCGTTCTTAGTCTAAAATTAGGTATTCCGCAACTCATGACCATGATGATGGCTGCAGAAGATTACGGTTTCAAGTGGGCTTGTTATTATTTCTCTCAAAGCTTCTTGGCCTGCATTAAATGTACATATAAAGCTCAGGAAATAACACCTGTGAAGGACAAACCCAAATAACAGAACTCCTGTGTAGAAAACAAAATTAGGCCAGCTGTACTCACAGCTCAGATGAACGATTCTCTGACTTCATCAGTCATCACCCTAACCCTTTTGAAAATAAATGTTATATTACTTCATTGCTGATTAAAATGAAAAGCAAAGCATTATGCCTCACAGCAAAAGGTAATTGACAGGGAAATCACATGGTAATAAAATACTTGATGCCTGGTTAAAGCATTTGTTGTTCTGTGAATACCCAATAAGGAGTCAATAATTCAAAAAAAATCTTGAAACAGTCCACTCCTATCTGAATATCTTATTACTCTATGAGTATGATTTTGGGCCAATGTGATCAGTATAGCAGTGGTTTCACCAGTTTACATGGTTATCCACAGTTCAATATTTACTCCTCCACAACATACAATATTCCATCAAGATAGAGTCTTCTGGTCTGCAATGAGATCATGCCCATAATTGCAGCTCAAAATGCCACAAAGAAAACTTGCAGAGAACAAGTTCTCAATGGTTATTTCTCAGTATCTGTTCTCAGTTCCTTGGGCTTGACTCGTTTGTCCTGCAACCTGGCTCGCTTCTCTTCAAGGGTTTCAGATGAGGACCTTCAAATATCAAACCAAAAATAAATGAAACAATCTTTGGAAGTAAATAGATTGTTCAGGAAAGCAAAAGACTTCTCCTGAAAGAACGGTAAAATTGCCTAAACTGGCTTCTTGTAGAGTCACCAAAAAATGGGATTTCTGTGTACTTTGGTAAATGTTTTACAAAACTTTCACAGACAAGATTCAGTGTTAATTCCAGACTTTGGTCACACATGGGAAATGCCAGGAGCAAACTTTTATACAATGCGGTGTACTGAAAATGAAAGACAACAAAATGTGCAAAGTAAAATGTGACAATAAGAGATGTCGGCAAAAAAATTGATAGATTACACTGTCTGAAATGTCAATAGGTTATTTTCATATAAAAATAAAACTGAGGGCAGGTGGCACAAATGATTGTTAAACAATGTGGGATAAGTAAGAGTTAGAACTTGTTTGGCTGAACATGAACAGAATTGCAGCAATACCTCATATCAAAATTTCAAACTCCTGGACTGAGTTCGGACGGCTTGTTCTCGTTTGTTCATGAACAGCTCAATTTGTTGTTTGTGGGTCGGCCGCTCGAACCCTGGGAACATACAACCGGTTATTATCGCTGGTAGTTATTTGTGGCAAGCAACATGCAACATGGCAGATTCCTTGAGCATTCTTGGAGAGTTAATGTCAGATAACTGGGTTAACTTCTTTTCCATTAAAAAAAAAATCATTTCTGTCATGGAAAATTGTTAATTTTCCAAACTTTCCATTGTCTCCGGCCATAAGCCATATCGATACTTTTTGCAGCTGTTCAAAAATCAAGGCTCACAAGTTTTTCCGTGTGTTCATGTAAAATCCTGACGAGGTGGCGTGTGATCCTTTTCCGAGAACAGTATTCATGAGTCCTGTTCTCACCGTTTGAGCACAAGAACAAGAAACCTGTGTCAAGAACAGGCCGCCCGAACTCAACCCTGTATGCTAGCCATTTGCTGAAAATGTGGACAGAAAACCTCAACTCATTGTTGTCCTGGCCTATATAAAAAGTGGAGGGGAAAACAATAACTACCATCAATGCCATAAACCCTCACACTCAGAGCATTTTGTCTTCTCAGTGTACTGTATATCTTAGAATGCAATCCTGTTATGTTGGGAATTGACAACTTGTGTATATCATTAAATGGAAGCAGCTCCATTTGAGCGAGCATGTGAGCTAACAAGTATTCTGGGGGGGCACATTATAATAACCTATCATCCTGGCACTTGTTTTGACAACAACCTATAATTTCTGCCCCACTGTTGATTTTATTTACACAAAATGTTGGAACTAAGCACATGCTCATTCGGTGTTATGCATTTTATTTGCATGCACATCCCTGCTTTGTTCTGCAAGTATAGGCCTCATATAGTGCCCTCTTTCATCTATGCACAGAATCCATTATCAACAAGACTTACGATGGCTTGGCCCTTGCTTTGGGCCCCCAGTTTGGAGCCGGATTGGCAGGAAACCTTGTTATCCCCTGTTTCTGTGACCCTGGTATCGCATCATTCCTGACATCAAATGAGACCTCGGTCCTGGCCATATTGAAAGAAAAAAGTTAACTTCATGTTGTGCATTTCAGCATCAATGGAAGTTTTGTAGTCAAGCCCTCAAGTAAACCGTACCAAAGCACCAAGTTAGTGTAGATTGAGTTGTTTAAAGAAGAAAAGTGTTTGGGTGCATGCATGTAGGTGACATTGGTATGCAAAAAGTATACAAACATTCTCAATACCAGTATATCAATTTTGTGGCAAAAATTGTGTAAAAACATCCAGATTCAAAAGCACTTGTACTCAAAACACACTGCTTAGTTTTCCAAGCTAGGCTCCTATTGTCCCACACACTTCATATTTTGATATACAACACTGCTACAACAAACCAAACATCACTGTACAGAGCAATCTGGCATACCATTATGGCTTCAGTGCTTTAGAATGGTTCCAAGCCAATCTATTATAGTTATATCTATTATATATTCTATTATATCTATTAACACGGTAGCAAGAACCAGAGAAACCCTACTGCATGTTGCATTAAGCAATAACGCAAAGAAAACTTGATTTTTAGTTACAATTGGACTTTCATTGAGGATTCCCAAAATATGAAATATGGAAGAACATACACAAAGCAATTTGCAAGAATTTGTGAAGCAGGCTGCCGTTAGTTTATACAGGCCATGGCTAGAACAGGTGCATCAGAAGCTGAAAAATCGCTAAACTAATACTACATGACCGCTAGAGCAAATGCATCATATGCAGACTTTGTCCTGTTTGTTATAGTGGTACTGTACTACATTCATTGGATTCTGAAAAGGACACATTGCTACCACAACTGGCTGTACACAAGGTCCAAGTTCAGGACTTCTTGGACAGTGTGTGTGCATGTGTAGCTTTAGTGTGTTTGGATGTCATCCAGAGGCTAGTCAAGACACGCTTAATGCTTTAACCTGTCAGCGTGCCAGTAAGAGACAGCAAGATCATTTTTACATGTCCTCAGGTGTGAAGTGTTTCAGAGCATCCACTTGAAGGATTCTTTTGAAGTCTCATCTCCAACTATTAAACCCAACATTGTAAAAATGATTTTCATATGTTGGATGTACATGCCAGCAAACCCCACATTCTAGTGCATAATACAATGAGCTAGTCTTGCGTGATGCCAAGCTAGTCTCATGTGATGCCAAGCTAGTC